>JAOWBP010000001.1:91059161-91093412 GCA_028571105.1 Tragopan temminckii | reverse complement strand
CCCTTCCCTTCCCTTCCCTTCCCTTTCCTTTCCTTTTCATACTGTATGGTCCATAATGGGATATAGCTATACCACACAATACAGCAATTAAAATGTAAAAAAGGATGTGTCTGTTTTTCTGTCTCATCTTCCTATCCTTTTAGGAAGCGAGTAGCCAATTTTATGTTTCAGTAGCTGGTTAAAATTTAATAGCTTCCATCGACAGTCATCACAGTTCACAATACTTGTGTATTTCTATCCATTTCAAAGAAATCTGCGTTTTATAGCCTCATTTGTAGTTGCATGCAGCAGTTTAGTACTAATCAGGAAATGGGCGAGAAGCCTTCCATGACTAAACAGCCTTCCAAAGGAAGTGCTGTATTCTTCTCACGTCCTTCAGAAATAAAGGAGAAAATAGGAAAGATCAGGTATTACATATCACCAGGAAGCCAGGTATATTCAAAATGCAAATATGTCCCAAAATGAAAAAGCGAGCTGCCTGCCAATATGTCCCAAAATGAAAAAGCGAGCTGCCTGCCAATCGAAGTCCTTTGTAGATTCATTTCTCTCATTTCAATCTCAAAATTTGCACATTTCTATCCAGTTTTGGTCTTCTGTTTTATTGATGAGTGTAACATCAGACACTCTGTAATGAATTAGCATCAGATTGGCCATCCGAATCTAAGATCAATAGCGCTGCTGAAACCCTAAGATGTGATAAAGGAATATTTCTGGGTAGAGGATTCATGTGATGTCTTTAGCACAAAGTGTGTGTTGTCGTACATGTCCCTTACAAAGGAAAGCCAAGCAGAGAGCATAAATCTCTTACAGCAGTGCTATTTTTCTGTTTTAAGAAGTAATATAGGCAGGTACCAATTCTGAGATCTCTTACAACTTTGTAGTGATATAATATTACTTAAAAATTGATTGCAGCATTGTCTGTGCAACAAACATGGACTTCTGATAATCAGTCTCTGCAGTCAGTGGCACACATACCTGCAAGACTGATTATGCGTGCATGGCCATTACACATACAAGCATTAGCATCCATCTTGAATATGATAAGTCCTTCTTAATGTTTTGCATGTGGTGAAAGCATGTAGCATGCTGTATTTCCTGAGAACTCAATATTTTGTCTTCATTAATAAGCATCTAATGTCATGACACTGTTTCCAGGTACAATCCCTCCACTTATTAAGTCAGTTGTGCAAAGTGAGGAGGGGCTGGCAACCAACGAAGGGCTAAAGATGCTGGTGACCATTTCCTGTATCTTGGTTGGGGTCTTACTGCTTTTTGTGATGCTGCTGATTGTGCGGAGAAGGAGGAGGGAGCAGAGGCTGAAGAGGCTGCGAGGTAAGATGAGCACTATGTCACTTGTTCCTATGTGTGCATACTCACCAAACAGGAAAGTGCAAGTGGCGCTGCATGTTACCAAATGGTATCCCCAATGAGCATTATTTTCCTGTAATATGTATCAGGTAAAGCCTATATGTTTTTTTTTTAATATAAGTTATATATAAAAATATATAAATTTAATATAAATTTCAGATTTATATCAGATATTATCAGTGATTCCAGAATTACAAAATGAAAGTAGGGTAGAAAGCACATCCCTATTCTATTTATATTATCCTGTATTTTTCTCTATGATGTATTATACCGAAACTATTACAACTTTTTACTGTTTACTGACCTGTCATTGTCACTGACCTGTCATTTTCTCTGATCTTTATTCAAAATCATGTTTCCTGTGTGAATAAGCCTTAGACCTCTGATTCACTCCGCTGTATTGGTCTTCTAGTAAATGCTGCCAGATGAGCCCCAGTGAGGTGTTTGAACCTTGCACTCTGCCACTTCTGCTTTTGGTCGTGTCAGTTTTGCAGTAGCACACGATAGTAAACTGAAATACAAATCCAGATACTGAAAGTATCTGAAAAAAACACCATCCAAATCACAAACTGAATAAATAGCAACATCACTAAATATCCACAAACAGGATTCTGAGAGTTTCCAAGAACCACCAAAATGCTTAGTTATTCATATTTTAACCAAAATATGCTTATGATATTAAAACCAGAGTCAATCCTGGGTATTCCTTCTCACCTTAGCATCTGTTCTTCTCTCTTTTGGGTCTCATTTGTCTCCTGTAATAGTATTTTGGATATGTTTGCAACAGGGACAGAGACACGGAGCCCCTAGGCATGGATAAATTCATAGATCAAAGAGGACAACTAGCCTTATAGTTCAGATACTGCTCTGGAAATTAGGGCATTTTGATTCTTTAGTTTGTTGTATAATAACTTTCTCATTTGAAATCTTTTAAGTCATTTACCTCTGAGCAATACTTTCTTCATTAAATAAGTGGTGGGATAGCAGTGATGAAAATGCTATTATCTTATCTTCTCAGAAATATTGTGTAATTCCATCCAGTAATGAGCAGGATATTTTGAGCAATTTGGCTCCAGGAAATCATGGTTATGCACATCTAGTTTTTTCTTAAATTCTTGAGTTACAGTCCCTTAAGGAAGGCTGATGATCACTGGCCAGTATGGCTTTGCATAACTTATCTGAATGATTTCCTCTCCGAATATAGGAATTTAGAAAAATAAATTCTGTTAAACATAGCCAGTGACAAAGAAATCCTTGCTACTTTTGAGAGTCATCAGTATTTAATTACCATTTCTGTAAAGTTACATCTTACTTCTTATCTGAATTTGTCAAGCTATGGCTCAACATTGCAACCATTTCATTCCATTATACTTGTCTGTCAGATAGGGACAGAAGTTCTTTTTTGCATCATATTTTTGATCTTTAGTGATATTCTTTTTATACAGTAGTGATCAATATTTTCAATGGAAAGCTAAACAGATGATGAATTTTTCTCTGTAACTATCCCATCATGTATTCATTTTATGGATTTTCTCTGGTTCTGCTGTAATCTCCTGGTAACTTTCCTCTTCTGTGTATGCTAGAAATGAACTTAGTATTTCTGAAACAGACAATCAGCACCAGATATGGAGGAAAAGTCTTTCTTCTTTTACTTTACGTTCATCTCTATGTACCTGCAAGGTTCGCCTTTTTGTCTCTAACATCATCCTAGGAGTTTACTTTTAACTTCTTATCCATTAAGATCACCTGCTAGTTCTCTAATTACAGTACAGTAGGATAACATTCTCCATTGTACAGCTAAGGCTTGTATTTTTTATATATATCACCACATACTAATATAGCTAAGTCACTAGCCTATCTGATAGTCTAGATTGGTGACTTGTTATTTTCACTGTATTCTAGCTAACTTGTTTGTGCCATTTTTGAACATTTATCAGACATTATCTTATTTACTTCCAGACTGAGAAAAGTACCAACAGTGTAATGTCCTATGATATATGAGAAAAATATATACTCTGCTTAAAATTATATTTTGATATTTATCAATCTATATGTCGGAAATCATATATGATGGGTAATTTTTTGCATCATGCATTCTTAGTAAAGTCACAGAATCATAAAATATTTTGAGGCACAAAAACTTTAGTATGCAAAAAAATAAATATAGTATTTAGAAGGTATCCTATTTCAGTGGGAGTATTTTCAATATTATTAAATATTAAGAATTTTATTCTGATAAAAATACAGTCTGACATGGCTGATTGATGACAATTCTATATTCATTGATCTTAATTATTCAGTCTACTTTCATTGATTTAATCAAGCTTCATACCATTTTTTTTCCATCATTTTGTTCATTAGATTGATAATAATTGCTTGTTGGTTCATGGTTTTGTTTGTTGGTTTTTTTTTTTTTTTTTGAAGAATGACTTATTATTAACCATATTTTCTCTTCATCACAATCAAGATTGCTGTTTCAGAGAACCCCTGATTAAGTTATCTAAAAACTCTTATTTGTGTGTTTTCCTGACCTAGCTATAAAAAAAAAATGTTTTACTATAGTGGTTCTCGTGTTCAACTGTCTTCTGAATTGGTTTTCAAATGGAAAATATCTTGTTATTATCACTTGTTATGAAACACCTGGTGGTGTTTCTTGAGGCACAGGACTCATTTTTCCTAAATCATGATATTAAATCTATCAGTTGCTTTCCTTCAGTCTACATCAGAAATAACAATTTAAACCATGGGTTTTTATAAAAGATTTTATACAAGTTACAAATGTAATTCTTACATTTGTAGCTCCGAGAGATGTGTTTTCTTTGAATGTGCTTGATAGAAGGAGGGGGAATTGCAAGTTTATTTTCTGTACATTCTTCATTCAGACTTGCAGATTTGTTCTTTCAGACGAGGGTCATGGTTTCAGTGGAGTACTTTGGTTTACTCTGTGGAGTAGATCTAGCATAAGAGCAGTAGTCTTTCCATTCTTAATCTTTTTGCTTCTTGTTTATTTACTTGTTGGAACAAGTAAATCTTCGTCTTCCTCCTGTGTCACATCTAATATGATTTATTTCTCCAGGAGCACTCATTTCGGAAGGAAAGTATAGTTTTCAGCAAAGCCCTTATTTTTTGCCCAGGTCAGTAGTTTCACAAGTCAAGGCACAAGAATGTCAATTGACTGCTAGAGTTCATGAAACAGTGGAGCAGATCAATTAGAACAGATAAACCCCATGACTTACTCTTCAGTATTAACCTCGCTCCAGTACTACTGAAATAGTTTTCCTGTTGCTTTTACTCTCATCTTAATCCAAGCAGAAAGTGTCAGTGCAGGGTGGTAGTTCAAAAGCGGCAGTATGCAATCTGAAACTCTATTGTGGACCCTGGTTTCTCTCCCAAATGGCAAACCAAACGTGTTAAGCATTTTAAAGAAATGAATGGAAGTGAGGACTGTTGTCTGGTCTGTGTCTAGTAAAGGCACTGTTATCTTCACTAATTCTGCTGTCCACTGCAACAGCTTGCTTAGTAAGTTAAGCTCTGCTGAATTCATTATTTTATTTTCTGCAGTACTTTTACATTCAGCTATTGACATGTAACACAGTCTTTCATGACGCCTCATTATTTTGGTTGGTGATGCACAGACAATATCCTTTGCGTTTCTGTGAGCAAGAATGTGTGTAAATGTGCATTTGAATATTAGTCACATGTAAGTGATAGCTTAACATCTTTCCCAGACACAACGTGAATCATAGCTGTATGCTGCTGTGGCTTTTGAGAATGTACAAGGGAAGCTGTTTCAATCATAGGGAAGAAGCACAAGAGTGAACATACCTGTGCAGATCCTCAGAAAGTTTTCGCTGAAGTGAGCTTCTGAGTTTCTTCTGAGTTTTCTTCTGAGTTTTCTTCTGAGTTTTCTTCTGAGCTGGTCACCTAAAGCACTCTGACAATCTAGTCAGTACATCTGAGGGACTGCATTAGACATTTCAGAACTCTGGAATTCTTACATTTTTATACCATTTATGGTTGGAATAAAAAAGAAAAAAGAAAAAAAAAAAGAACAACTTGGACCTGGACTTTTTATTTATTTGTTTATTCTTTGACAGATCTAACTCCACTTTCTGGATCCTTTGAAGTCGGTAGCCAAACTGTCTCGGATGTTATTTGGGAGCAGCAGCATGCTGGTAGCTTGGTTCATGACTGATGACAAAGATGTTGTCATCTTGGTATCATACTACGTAGTACCACTTAGAAGAGTGCTCACAGAAAAAGCCAATCCCAAACAGTACGAAAAACAGAAAGTCTGTATGCCTAAATGGAGTACTGTTTGGATAAGATCAGACATCACAAGGAGCCCTCCCCTTCAGCAGGAATTTTCCATTCTTTGTGCTAAAAAGGGATAAGGAAAGATTAAAAATAAAGGAATGAAATAAGCAGACATAGAAGGAGCACAGAATTTCAGCTGCTATAGTAATAGGTGAGCCATAAAGCCTAAGACTGGCAAACTGGCACAGTATCAGAGAAACAGAATGCAGAACGTTATTAGAAGATGTTTTGTTACAAATGAAAAGAGCCCTTTGTTCATTCCTTCTAAGAATTAATATAAATGTAGTCAGAGTGATACATTAAGATGGTGGCTTGTTTTTGCCTGCAATCTCTGGATTTTAAAGGCGAGATACTTAATGATATTACTAGCAAGGAAATTGCAGTAGGTGTAGGAGACCCAAGAGGTAATTAATGAATAAAAAGAGCTTCAGAAGTGAGAGGAAGAAGACAAAGACAAATTCAGTAAATGTCTTTGAAGACGCAGGTAGATTTACAAGCAGGAATTAAGAGAAGTTGTTCAAAGTTTCAAATAACTATAGAGTTCCTTCAAGATTTGGGGCTTGAATGGTTTTCTTCTCAGATTTGCTTCACTTGGTTGCACAAAAGGCTGCTTTGTTACTGTGTGATACTGTTACTTAAGGACTCTGAACTCAGCAGTTTTAAATGAGTTTGTGTAGTTGCAGACTGTAGGAGAGCAAAGTATAGCTCTCTTTTTGCCAACTAATATCACAGCAATCATTACTTGTGTTGATGAAATTTCACAGGAAGCTACTCAAGGAATACTGGGTGAACCAACTTTCAGCTGTGTCCTTTGATCTGATATTCACCGGAATATTGATATCCCCACAGGTTTTTATGTTAATAACAGCAGCAATGACAACAACAGGAATATTTCTCCTTCAGCAGTGCCTCATTCAGCAGTGCTGCTCCATGTGGGAATAAGCTATCTCCTGTTCAGTGTACAGTCTCCTGATGACCCAGAAGTTGTTTTGAATTATTACTCGTGGAAAAGCATTCATACCTGAGAGCAGCCAAGCAAGCTGACTCCTTGGACACCTCCCTTGCTTAGACCTCCATGCAGTCGGGTTTGGTTTGAAAATGCCAGACTGGCAATTGCTCATCCAGATCGACTTCTGCTCCAGCCCAATGATGGATGTCAGCATTTCTGTCTTCTTCACTCACTCACTTGCTAACCATGGCATGAAGAAACAGTCTTGTTAGTTGTTCAGTTGCCTGCCTCCACTTCTAAAGAGTATCTACAGTTTTTTCTTTTGTATTCTATGCTCACTTTTCTTCAAATCCAGTACTTGTTAGCACATCTCTGAGCATTTTCAGTGCAGTTGGGGAATTAAACAAGGCTCTTTTGGGGCAAAAAGTTATAATGTACTGAAATGCAGTTTCAAAAAGAAATAGGATTTTTTAGAGACATTTATCTTTGTTGCTGATCTGAGAATTGACAGTACTTTTATACATGGCTGATTCAAGTAACTCCTAGTAATTCGTCTATCAAATACATTTTCATTTGTGATGTAGATTGATATCAGCCTGACATCTCTTCTGTTTTCTTCTAGATGCAAAGAGTTTGGCTGAAATGCTCATGAGGTAAGAATAAATTTAATGTTTTTAAGTTGGAAAATATCTGTCAGCTATGGCACTGTATTTAAATATTATTTAGAGACCAAATAAGTAAGTCTTCTATTGCTAAAACCTTTCTCAACCATTTGGCTGTTTGCTAAGAATAAGACACACTGATAGTTAGAAATAGGGGAAAAAAAATTGTGGACAGTATCTGTGAATGTGAATACATCAGTAAAAAAAATGAGAACTATTGTATTAGTAGATTAAATCACAGAATATGTGTAGGTCCATTTAGACATTTTTTCCCGTTCAGAAAAACATTTTCATAATGTGTGCCAAACTAATTGCTCTTTAGAATCACAGAACTGCAAAATCACCAAGGTTGGAAAAGACCTACAAGATCATCCAGTCCAACCATCCACCTATCACCAATAGTTCTCACTAAACCATATCCAAATGGTCCTTGAACACCTCCAGGGTCGGTGACTCCACCACCTCCCTGGGCAGCCCATTCCACTGCCTGACCACTCTTTCAGAAAAGTAGTATTTCCTAATGTCCAGCCTGAATCTCCCCTGGCGCAGCTTGAAGCCATTCCCTCTAGTTCTATCTCTAGTTACACGAGAGAAGAGGCTGACCCCCAGCTCACTACAACCTCCCTTCAGATCTCCCCTGAGCCTCCTCTTCTCCAGACTGAACAATCCCAGCTCCTTCAGCCACTCCTCATAAGGCCTGTGCTCCAGGATGTGAAACTATCCAAACTTTTCAGTTATATTTATGTAATATTTCAGTTATATTATGTAGCTGCTTATACCCTAAGGTATATAAGAGCAGAAAATCCACTCATTATTTTTCAATTCTGTTCCATCAGTTCGGGAACCAGAAATCTAATTCAGTTGTGGAATTGCAGCAGAATGACTGTTCTGGCATCTCAGTTTCTTTAGAGATGGAAATTTCATATCTTCAGTGTTTACTGTTTTGTCTGGGGAAAGCACTGTACATTTAAAACTGATGCGTGTATTTGAAAATGAGATCAACAAAGGTTTCTAAGTTCAAGAGATCTTTGGTTAGCTAAAAAATCTTTTTATTTTTAAGCAACACATTGAGAATGTCACAGATATTTCGTCAAATGAACTGTACTAACCCATGACAAATTTCATCTTCTATTGTAAGAATACACTTACCCAAGATATGGTGACAGATGGTTTTAGTGTGAAACTCAGCTCTGTGCTATCAGTCTGCAGATACACGTGCGTAGTCCCATTGATTTTAACAAGACTGGTCATGAAGGTCAGGTCATGCTGTTCCTATTTGCAAGTTAGAAACCTGCTAGCAGTAGATTGCACATTTAAACAACTTCAAGAAGATATGCTGTGATATATTTTCATGCTCTTCCAAAAAAGGCACAGTTTAGCATATGCATTGTGTCTGTTCCCTAAAGAAACCTTGTATGGTCTGGTATAGAACTACTGGATGAAGATATTCAGTCCCAGTGACAACTACACATAACATCTCTGCGACACTGGTAAACCTCTGCCTTAGCCTTGCTTAGCCCCACCAGTCTTACCATCTCTTCTGGAAGGCCATTTCAGACTCTCATTCCTCCGATGCTTAGAAAACTTAAACTTCCAGCATAAATGGCCCATTTTCCCCTCCGCCAGTGCTAACCGTGAGCTTATAGAGCTTTTTACCCTCACCACCTGATACACTAGGAGAGCAGTTGGATCCTTTCCCAGTCTTTGCCTGAGAGCTGTCCTTCTGCATAATTGTCTGCCTCATAACTTGGATCTTTCAAAGTGATGCTGTTTTGGGGAGCTTTCCACAGGCTACATTCTCAGTTGATTCTGATATAGCTATGAAATAACTACAACTCAAACCCGAGCCACCAGCCATCATTAGATCACAGAATTACAGAACTGTGAGGGCTGGAAGGGACCTCTAGAGATCATTGAGTCCAACCCCCCTGCAAAGCAGGCCCCCTGCCACAGGCTGCACAGGTGGGTGTGTTCCTGAAGATTTAGTATATTTACAGTCAAAGGATAATAAAGCTCCAAAGCACTTGTGACCTATTATAAAGCTCCTTACATCTTATATCTTTTAGATTTCAACAAAATCTGCTGTGGTACACTTACCAAGAGAAAGGGTTGTGCCTTGTTCCTTGAGTATTGGACATAATGCATTCCTGCTTGCTAGGAAGGGCTGAGAGATGGGGAGAGCTATGTGTATCTTGGAGGAGATTTTTATGAGTGCATGTAAAGCAGATTAAGAATGGAGCTTTAGTCTTTGCTTTGAAAGTTGCCAGCTTTGGCTGTTTAAGTCAAATCTCTGGGGAGCAGGGTAAGCTCCAGCAGTTAGCAGTTTAACTGGAGCTGCACAACTTCTTGGCTGATACCTTAAACAAGCAAATAAAAATCCCTGCTTCTGTAAAATCACAGCTTTTTGATGATTCTTTGCAGTGAAAAGATAGATACAGACAAATTCTTTGTAGTAGTTCTCTGTGAATTAGTATAGAAATTGATTGAGCATTCTAATTTTGAACACAGGGTGAGGAATATTTTGTACCTGAATATCCTTATGTCTGACTGATTGTTTACATGATTTAGTTTTCAGTATATTTTTACAACAACCAGTGTAGATATTAAGAAGCAGTGAGGTGGCTTAACTCTGCCAGCATGCAGAATGACTTTATGTAGTGCCACATTTAATCCCTTTACGTATCTGGTGTGTTCTAACACTCCACTGTGCATACAGACACTTTCAGTCACTCAGATCAATTGTTTGTTTTTTTTTTATTAAAGATTTAGAAAGATTGTTTAATGAGGAGTTATTCTTTTAACATTCTTTTAAAATACATCACAACTGTATTGCTCTGGAAAAGGTCTTGTTAATCCACAGGCCATACATAAAAGTTGTACCCTGTCAGACCCAAAGGAATAGATGTTTCCAAGTATCTGCCTATAATAGTGACCAAAAGCAGACTCTTGGGTAGAGTAAAAGACAGCAGCAAATAATTACTGAGTCATTCCCCAGGCAAGCTTCCAATCCGCAACAATTTGGAGCTCAGAGATTCATTGAAATATAGAGAATGAGCTGTATTACACACAGACCCTTACAGAATCTAACAGGTAAAGAATAGCTGTAGCACATTTTTAAGTTTTGGAATTCTATATCTGTAAGTGAATGAAAACGCAGTTAGATGTGGCTCCTCCCTTCAAAGAATTAGGTGTTAGACTCCACATCCACCAGACTGTTAAAAGTTTTAGATGACTGGATTTTCCTAGGTTAGAAAATACTTGGGCACCAAACTTATATTGCAATCCTAAAAATCCCTGCTTTGCTGCCAAGTCCTGGAGGCACTTAATTGCTGTTGGCACTTCAGTTTGTTTTTTTTTTTTAAGCTGAAAGTTGAGCTATTATGGTCTACAGATAATAATTTAAAATTCATCGACCAGAAAGAGATAGCATGCTAATCAGCAGTAATTCTTCTTGCCACTGCCAATTGCCCGTCCTGTGTTTGGACACTCCATACCACAGTGCTTCTACATAAAGGAGAATTAATTAGCCTGACAAGAAAGAGAGGAGAGATCACCCACGATGAGGCAAAACTCAAGATTAAGAGAGAATTCTCCTGAGAGTAAAAAGGCCTGGGTTTCACTTCAGACTTGAAAGATTTTGCTTGCAGTTTGTACTAAACTCTCCCTGGTACCAAGAATGAATTCAGAGTTCCCTCTGGACAGGTACACCTGCAAAGATGTGGAAATGTCCTCTCGCCTTCTGTGGTCCAGACACTTCTTTGTGAATGGTCAAATACTTTGCAATAGTGGGGGTACATAGTGTCTGCACTGCAGAAAAGCTTCTAGCTCTAACCACGATCCCGAAGTCTGCATCCTCTGAGGAAAATATGTCATTTAATCACTTTGTCTCCTACGTCTTTGTGAGCAGACAAAGGGTGTGATGCATCTACTGGACGTGATTTTATACTGCATTAATTGTGTATATATCTGACTCATGTATCCAATAATTATTGGATCATTGATTATTGTTTGAAATTGAATCTCATAAGTTCAATTTTCTACTTGATCACAGGTTTGCTGTATGATTTTGGACAAGCCCAGTGTAGCCTGACTTTTGAAGGGCAGCATATTTGGTATGCAGCTATCATAGGACTTTCTGATTCTCTTAATATTTCTGTAGGTTGAGTGAAAACAAGTAGGAGAGTGGCACCTAATCCATGCAGAAACTTTGCAAAGACTTCGAGAATATCAGCGTGGAGTTTATCTGCATTTTAGAATCCTAAATGTCTGTGAAAATTTATGTGCTTAATAAGATACTGTGACTACTATTCTCCGCTGATTATATATAGAGACAAGTCTGGCAGCCCTGGGTAGCTCTCCTGATATTTTGCTTCCAGAGTGATTAAATGAGGCACCAGTTGTAGGCTGAATGCATTTCAGCTATCTATCTGTAATCATGGCAGTGGTGCTGCCTGATCTCTGAAAGATAGGGACATTAAAGTCTGTGAGATGCCATAGATAATGGTCGTGTTGGGAAGCACAAGAAAAGTGTAACACAGAAGGTGAGAATCAGCCAGAGATATGCACCTGTGAGCCTTGAAGATCTTCAGCGTGTGTCAAAATTACTGACCATTGAGTGACGAGAAAATTCCTTATAAGAAGGACTTAAGGGAACCTCCCAAACCTGGAATAGTTTAGGTGGAGACAGAGCAGGAAGCTCAGGCAAATTACCTAGTAATGTGGGCTCATCCAGCATACATCAAAGTACATTAAACTGCAGTGTAGAGGCCCTCACTCAGGAAAGAAGTGAGCTTATCATCAAGCAGCTTAATAGTCCTCTGAAGATTCCATTTATAACAATAATTCATTGCCAAAGGGGAATTAAACTGAGTGATTTACAGCTCCTTTACACCAGAAAATGAGCCTCCACTTGAATTTTAAAGCTCTTTGATACGTGAGTACTTGGATCATACCATTAGCTCATTTAGCTCAACTTTCCTCAGCCACCCTACCTAAACAAGTATTCGGAAGTATTTCTTCTCAAAGGAGTAATTACATCTGAAAGGGCAAAAAGTTCCTGGGTTTTTAGTGCAATCTGAAAATTTTCTGGTGCAAGCTCTGTACTGGAAATGATTATAGCACTCCATTTTACTATGCAGTTTCATTTGCTTTTAGAAGACAGCTTATTTAAGAAGTCATTTTCTGGTACACAAACTTCAAAATGAAATTGTTTCAATTTGCATGATGATAAAATAATTGGTTTATATTCTTTTGTAGAATATTGCATCAATCAATTAGAAATAATCCATGAATGCAAGCAAGATTTGCAGTTTTACTTTCACAACATCAATAGACTTAAAGCCTTTATTTATTTTATGTAATTTGTTAGTATTAATGGAATCCCTAGCAATTTATTTGCTTTTTCATTTATCAATTCTAGTGATATTTGGAATTAATCTAATGAAAAATAATGAAAATTTGAAAAATAATTAGAAATTACAAGACATCATTTTCCTACCAACCTGTTCAATCAGCTACATATTTCATTACTCACATTTGTGAGGAATGAAAGAAAAGGTCAATTCTACAAACTTTTAATTAATTTCATTATATTGCAACACTTGAAGAAAATTGCGTGAAATTTTCAGGAGATCACTGCTAAAACAAATAGACCAAATCTTTGTGCATTAATCTAATGTAAATTAATACCATATACTTGTTCTGAAGAGGGAAAAATAAGATGTATTATTATTTTGCTGATTATAACTCCATTATTTTTAGTTTAAGCTGGACATATTTCTATTTAGGAAGTCTTCAAGTATCTTTTCAGTCAGGCTAACTCTTAATATGTTTACTTTTCTTCTGTTTCAGCAAGAATACCAGGACATCAGACACACTTAACAAGCAACAGCAAACACTGAGGATGCACATAGACATTCCCAGAGCACAGCTTCTGATTGAGGAGAGGGACACGATGGAGACCATTGGTAAACTGTTGTTGGGCTTATTTTTACTGGTTAATGTAACAGGCACTTCAGGTAGACATCCTTTACCTCACACGTTTCCCCTCTCTGCACACATCAAGAAAGAAGAGCTGCAGAGTAATCTGGCACATTTGAAAAATGAACAGTTTTTTTCTCCTCTTTGAATTATCTTCTGCTTTATGTGCTCTCAATACTGTATTTAAAATAATTCAGGACATTAGGAAATTGAAACTAGTGGAGAGAACAGCTTGAAGAAAATGGAGGCTGGCAGTTTAATTATTTTCATTTTAATTTCTCTTTTGGCCATGACTAGATGGCAGAATCATAGGCATTACTTATAAGGAAAATGAAATTCAGAAACTACAACACTGGCATTCAAAGGTTTTGAACAACCATCTCCTTAAACTTACATACTGCATGCTGTATCCACCTTCTTGTATCAAATCATACCATCAATATTTTGATTTGTTTTCAACTTGTGTATCTATGCAAAATTCAAGTCAGAATGTTTCAGTTGTCAGAAAACAGTATTTCTCATGTGGCTGGCATATAGCTGAAGTCTCATGTAAACAGATTCATTTGCTTTTCTCAAACAATCAAAACACAACATGTTCCTGATCTCATGGCTTTATGGGTACACACTAGAAAGACCTTCCAGAATGACTGATCCTACTGAACTTCCAACTTTTGGGGATCAGAATCTATGCAGAAAAAGAAAATTGATGGTTGAGAATATAACAGTATCCCAGGGACTGTGTAGCTGGAGAAGCCACCATGAACTGGAAGCAGCATCTCTCCATCTCCTACTCGTACTCATACTAGGGGAGGGACAAACTTCTTCAGTCCTGTATCCTGTCATACCTGAGCTAGTCTAGCATGGTGGGCAGTTAACAGTGCAGTGGATTTGAAGAAGAGGAGAAGAGGAGAACTATGCTCAAACTGATAAACACTTTTTTTTTTTTTTAATTTAAATTTTAATTTAAGTTTGCCTATGTTTGCTGCTTTGATGTATTGTGCCAGACTTCATCCTGAAGACAGTTTTTACTGTCAAAAGATTTACAATTTATTGTGAAGCAATACATGGTTGTGGTAGAAAACCATTAGTGCCTTAACTATAGACGTGCAATTTGTGTCTTGGAAATAGCCAGCTCTGCTCGACATACTCAGAATAAGCAGTCACTTTGGCAGGCTTTGACATAGTTTACTGCGAAGAGGCTTTAGTTCCAACCTGAACAAGATCTTCTGCCAGACAGAATAATTTGATTTCATAATGTTCTTTCTATTTATGTCCTACTTTGGGTAAAAAATGCTAGATATGTTTTTGTGCAGAATTGTTCACATTAATAGTGTCTTGTCAACTTAAAACAAAATAAAAAACCCTCAAAAAAAACAACAACAACAACAAAAAAACACAACACAGGAATGTTTAGAAGAAGTGCATCAACCTCTGCTCAACTGCAAATGCATAGAAGCCCTATTAGCTGCCACTGCCTCTAGAAATGCATTATAAAACAATATAGCATAGCATAGCAATAACTTTTTGTGGATTCTATTACTGCTACAAATGGCTAAAAAGATAAAGAATGCAGAAGAAAATATGATAGAATGTATATAATTGTTCTGTGAGCACAAATTCAGTGGGAATTTCATCATTGTTAAGCATTCCACAATCAAGAGGATCAAATCTCTCTCTGAAGCAAAATAAATACAATTTGGTGGTCACAACTGAGAAGAAAAGTAAGTGCAGTATAGCACTGGCTTTCTTCAGGCAGCATGATCTGTGTAGAAATTTGATGAACATATTTTTCTCCACAGAGTGGCAATAAGCAGCCAAACTACAGCAGCGAAGGTCAATACTCAGTCATTTTTTCCAGTCCTTCCAAAGGTCCAGCTTTGGAATATAGTATTTCCACTGTCTTTAGTGGGGTACGAAGTTACTTAAATCTAGGAAAATCCCTAAGACAAGTCTTGGGTCATGGTCACCCCTCTGCGATATTCCCTCTGTGGAGAAAAAGCTGACTTGTAGAGGATTAGTTAGCAACATTATCTGAAGACCTCCTTTTGGAAAGACATGGGTGATTACACTGAGGACATTACTAATTATGCTAATGAAAATAAATGAACTGAATATAAGCCTTATGAGGAGTGGTTGTGGGAGCTGGGATTGCTCAGTCTGGAGAAGAGGAAGCTCAGGGGTAATCTTATTGCTCTCTTCAACTACCTGCAGGGAAGTTGTGGTGAGGTGGGAGTTGGCCTCTTCTTCCAAGTAACTAGCAATAGGACTACAGGGAATGGCTCCAGGTTGCACAAGGGGAGATTCAGGTTGGACATTAGGAACTACCTCTATTCCAAGAGAGTGGTAAGGCAGTGGCACAGGCTGCTCAGGGAGGTGGTGGAATCACAGTCCCTGGAGGTGTTCAAGAAACATGTAGATGTTGAACTGAGGGATGTGGTTTAGTGGGAAACGTTGGTAATAGGTGAACGGTTGGACTGGATGATCTTAGAGGTCTTTTCCAATCTTGATGATTCTATGATTCTATGAACATATTGCTGAAGGGATCAGCTGAGCTCTCCAAAAATGAAGGGCAAGAGGGCAGCATTCATAAGACGGAAGAGAAGGAATTATGGCCAAAAATATTTATACAGAATTGAGCTTTAGAAGAATGCTTAATGGCCTGTCTTGGTTGCACAACTCCAAGGTCAAATAAAATGAGGAAAAATACACTTATTCTTTATTTTTTTTGTGAACTTTGAAATTTAACCTAGAAGCTCCCAAGCTGCTGTGCACACTTCAAAACCACTTTCAGCCCTGATCAGAGCTGAGAGCTTCCACTGTCTTTGGTGAAGCCCAAATGAAAATAAGTTTGGGAATTTACACTAAAGCTATTATGTGAACAAAAATGAAACACATTTTTCAAAATCTGATGGGTACTTTTGCTTGCAGATGACAGATCCACAGTTCTACTAACTGACGCTGACTTTGGAGAGACATCTAAGCAAAAATCACTGACTGTCACCCACACTGTACATTACCAGTCTGTTTCACAAGCTACAGGACCACTGGTGGATGTCTCTGATGCCCGGCCAGGAACAAGTAAGTGTATAAAAGAATATGTTATCTGGGGAATAGAAAGTAGTAAGAAAATGAATATTGTGCTCCTGCATCCTCATGGGGTTTTCTCTGAAAGCTGAGAGAAATCTATTTAGGTTAGGAGAGAACATTTCTTGTACAATTGAATTTAATGATTTAATATGGTAAAAATTGTGTCTGTATCTGAAATGTAGGTGTAATTTGAAATAGTTCATACGTGGCTTTAATAAAACCAAATGCATGGTAGATTTTAATTTCTAGAATGGATTGAGTAAATTAGCTTAATAGCTTTTAATGCCTAATATATTCTATACAATCTATATTGTATTTCAAAATAAGTCCACTTTCCTTACCTCTCCATCAGGGAAGAAATGAATTTCTCATTATTGCTTTTCTGAAAAAGTCATATTTCCAGTTTTAGTTATTATGGTGAATTATTTTTTCCCAGATATCTTCATGCTGAGTTATTCTTATAGTGATTAAAAGCTATTATAAATTAATACACTTCTGCAATCCCTCCTTCTTAATTTCTCTCATGAATGTATTCCATATGTATGCAAATGGAAAATAAATTGACCAGATTGATGGAATATATATAAACTATGAACATTACAGAAATACCGTTCACTAGCAACATGCAATCTCTGAAATCTCTTGGATTATTTTCATCCCCTGACAGTTTCAGAATTTGTTTAATTGGTGAGTCTAGTGAACATAAATGCTGAAAATTCATTTGTGCATCACTTAAAATGAAGATTATTTAAGAAATCTTCATTTAGTCTTCATTACCACACCAGTCTTTATAGATGACAGCTGTTGTAGTCCTGACCTTGCTGATATTCTAACTCTGTTAGTTTTAAGTTATGGCTCATTATTTCTTGAGAATTAGATTAGTACCATCATGTAGAATTCCTTTTTTGTTTATGGAGAGTTGTGACATTTGCATTAGGAAACTCAAGGTACCTTTATTTTTCTTCTGGAACCAATCTTTTCTCTCTCCTTTGGTCTATGTACACTGTGGCAAACCTACCCAGTAAGAGCAAAAAAAATCATCCAGATTTCTGTCATGTGGATAGATCAAATTTGGATGAGTAACCAATTTGCAGTCCATTCTTTTTCCTGCCTTTTCTAATAAGGAAAGATGTACCACCTCAAAATTACCTGCCTGTCCCAAGGCACAGCAGTCTATAGCACTGGCTTCTTCCATTCCTCATCTCTTCATGTGCAGTTACGTGCTTCAGTCCACTGGATACAGGGAGAAACTTCCTTCAAATTGAACTGGGGCTTAACTCGTATGTAGGAGCATTATCTGTGTTCAGCCCAGCAAGAGAAATGCATCAACATTTTTGTTATTTGGTAAAGACCTGATTGCAGCAGTGCACAGAGCTGGACTTGAGACGCTAATGTAGCTTTGAGAGAAACTACTACAATATTTGTAAAGCTGCTTGTGCAGGACACATGGCTCAGGTTGCAAACGTGCCTATCCGAGCACACTCAGACTCAGTGGTTGCCAAATTTTCCCTTACAGCTATTTCCAAGTTGTTGTGTAGCTCTTTTATGCTTATGAACCTTTTTGTTTCATGAACCTTTTTGTTGCTCACCTCAGCATTCTGCACTTCTGTTTCAGCATGTGACAGCAGTGGTACCTTAACAGCTTGGGCACCAGATGCCTTCTGTTTTCCATCACACAGGCAGTGGAGCTTGCTGAGTCCTGGCTATAAAGTCCCTTCTGCAGGCACGCTGCTTGGCACATGCTCAGCAGAATCAGTGCTGACCTCCTGCACGCCAGCAGCAGGCTCTCCCACTCTCCTCCATACTATGGGTGAAGTCCTAGTGAGTCAGAGCATCGGAGAATGGTTAGGGTTGGATGGGACTTCTGACCCAACCCCAGCTCCAGCAGGGACACCCAGAACGAGGTGCCCATGACTATGTGCAGATGGCTTCTGAAGATCTCCAAGCAGGAAATTCTGCACTTTCTGGTCAGACAGCGCCAGTGCTCGGGCACCCTCACAGCACAGAAGTGCTTCCTAATGGTCAGACGGAGCCTCTTTTGCTCCAGTTTCATCCCATTGCCTATTGTCTTGACACTGGGCACTACTGGAAAGAGCCTGGCTTTGTTTTCTCTATTCCTTTAACATATTGATGATAACCCTCCCCACTATGCCTTCTCTGCCCCAAATCAAACAGTCCCAGCACCATCCCCTGTGCTTTCCCACCAGCACTCTCCTGTCCTTTGTGACTTCCCTCAGAGCAGGTACATCTTCTTGCTTCTGGCCATGCAGCAGCCACATGCCAACTTTCCACAGCTACTACTACGGATGTTTCATACTGACAGACTACACTGGGCATGTTGTGCCAAGTGTGCTTTTGGATGCTATCCATGTGAAGCTGTTATGTGCTGCAGAACCATCAGGATCAATTATCAATGGCGCTAAGTTCGTATTTTTCCACTGCTGCTGGGGGGAAAGATGTGAAATGTGAGACAGAACAAACCATAAATGGTCTGTTACCTCTTTACATATTCTTAGTGGGAATCCTTAGGCAGAAGAAATGTTCAGAGTCATTATCTGGGTCTTGTTGGTTTTATTTTTTTTTAAATTGCTTCTGCTAAAGTCTGTTACCTCGAAGACTGACAAGTGCACCATTTGAATGTCAAAGAACATTTGCATAGATTTGAATTTTTCATTTCTAATACCCTTTCTCTCTATTGTTAGTAATATCATTTCAAAAGCTGCTAAGAGAATTTTTTTCAGTGCTGATTTAATAACTTTCTTTTTGCTTAATAATGTTTTTTCTATTCCACTTGCTTTCTTAGGTATCAGCATCACTTTTACAGAAGAATTATTTGTTAACAAAGTCATAGAGGTCGATTTTGGTAGATAATTCATTTTCACTCTGTTGGTCGCCAGATTTTCTCTTGGGCAATAAAAAAATAAATATATATTTATTGCTGAGCTTACATAAGTAGCGGTAGATTTTTTAAAGATTAAGACATTTTACTTATTTACGTTTTTTTTTTAAATGGTCAAATCTTTATGAACCTGTCACTACTGAAACTCTGAGGGCTCTGATATAGGCTGTGTCTTAAGTCCTGACTACTTGAAAAAAAAATATCTGCAATCTGTAGCTGATCAGTACCATATTAAAGTATTAGTGAACTGGCTGGAATAGGAAACTGTGCCACCACATTTCTGAGCACATGTTGTTACAAACAGAGCAGTTGCCTGGTACAGGAGGCTTCTGAGGACATATCTGTGCTAATTTACCTGAGAATTCACTTGAGATGTGGTGTGAAATCCCTGACCAGTTCTATTTGCCCTTCCACTTCTTAGTAGTTTTGGTGCCTGAGAACTACCTGTGTTGGAGTAATGACCATGTCAGTGGGAGTCTGGTAGGTTTCTCCCTTTTTAAAATGTATGCTTCTATTAGAAAGAGGGTATTAAAAAAAAAAAAAAAAAAAAAAAAGTGCTAGCTCCTTGATAATGAACATTTTTTTCAAATTGAATGAATTGAATTAATGAATTAATTCATTTTCTACAAAGAATGTTACGTATCCTTTATTAACCAACATGAGTCGCCAGTCCCTTCTGAGAGGGATTGTTTCCTTCTCTATTCAGTAGCAAAGACCTCTCTCTGTTACCTATTGCAGATCCTACCACAAGGAGGAGTGCCAAAACAGGACCCACAGCTCGCAACCGCTATGCTAGTCAGTGGACCCTCAACAGACCTCACCCCACCATATCAGCTCATACCCTCACGACAGACTGGAGGCTGCCCACTCCCAGGCCAGCAGGATCTGTGGACAAGGAAAGCGATAGCTACAGTGTCAGCCCCTCACAGGACACAGGTATGGGGCTAGCTGCAGTAGCATTCTTGGTCCATTATATTTTTCATTTGGTGCTTAGGTGCTGTTATTTATTCCTTGCTAGGGTGTTTTTTTAAGTAGGCTATTCATAACAGCTGCCACAACTCCATATAGTTCTAGTGAAAACAAATACTGTTACCTTAGTTTCTCATGCTACGTGCATAACAGAATTCTTTGAAAGCGATGGTAGTGATTCTTCTGGTTGCCAAAGCTTTGTATTTCCCGTGTCTGAAGGAAAAAGTAGAACTTGCTGCATGAAATGGCATTGACCAGGAAGGGACAGTATTAGCAACCAAGAGTACAAATTGGTCAAAGGTGGAGATGTTTTAAGGCTTGAGCTACACCAAGATAAGGGGGTTTTTTTCTGTTTTTTGTATTTCTTTTTGTATTTTTTTTTTTTCCCAGCCATGTAATATGTTTGTAGGGATAGTCTAAGCTGAAAATAAAAGGAGAGAGGAGCATCTGCAATTTGAGTCCAAACCAAAATCCTTACATAACACTAAATATTGTAGCATCTAGCTCTGAGTTTCCTGAGAAACAACATAGTTTTTGTTCCTCTAGGTGTAAGTGGGAAGAAACCGAATACACATTATGCCTGTCTTCATTTCCTCTTGATGTATTGACATTATAAATGGAATTTTAATGGAAAAATAAAGCTATCTTCTTCTGCCATACTCTGAACCAACAACAAAATTACAGGGAAAATGAATGAATAAATGATCATACAGAAGAATAGTTAGGAAGCAAATCTAATAAAGATTACATTTGAAAAAAAGGTAAAATATTTTTCAAATGTAGACCTGACAGAAATGAATCTGGGCATGTTCTGGCCTCCTCAGAAGAATTGCCTATCTGCTCTCCGGATTTGGGAGAAAAAATATGGGTCATGTAAGAGAACTGTGTATTAGAGAGAGAGAGCAGTAGGTGCAACTGGCCTTTCACCATTAAAAAAAAAAAAAACAAAACCAACAATATTACTAGTTTTATTCTCTCTGTAAGAACAGGGATCTGATTTCTCTTGCATTCAGTAGGTTGAAATTCTCATCTCTTCAGAATTCATTCTCTTAAACTTGCAGACCAGTATGTTGTCTTCATAGAGTAATGCCACTCAACAGATATCTCCAGCCAACTAACAAACTTCTCATTGATTTCTTCAGGTAGAAGGATCCTGAGTCTTTAAAAATTGATTCTAACAGCTTTATATAATGATAATATAAATAATAATAATATAAAAAGCAGGTGTTGTCTCAGAAACTCTTATTATAGACATTACAGATTTCAGGTGTGCTTGTCTTTTGTCACCCAAAGTTATTTTCCAATGAGCATGGCCAAGGCAGGGAATTCAATTTGCTGTCTAGTTTAATTGACAAACTACGTGTAATTCTGTAAACAGACTTCGTAGCCTATGTTTTAGCATCACTACGC
Source organism: Tragopan temminckii (assembly GCA_028571105.1). Lineage (NCBI taxonomy): Eukaryota > Metazoa > Chordata > Aves > Galliformes > Phasianidae > Tragopan > Tragopan temminckii. The sequence goes on along the minus strand of JAOWBP010000001.1, from coordinate 91,071,772 downwards.
TCCTACTCCTTGTCTGCCCTTGAACGCACAGTGATTTATGTAATTGATCTTGAGCTTTAGATCATGTTCAAGAAAGGATTCCTTGCGGCAAAATGTAGCTACAATATGCCTCTTCATCTCTTGGGAAAGAAGAGAATCAGTGCAACATAAGTACTTCAGATGTTTAAAATTTCCAAGTAAACCCAAGTAAACCACATGATATATGTAGCCAAATCATGTTTTCAGTAATCAATTGAACGAATATACATCTTTGATCACTTTTCCAATGCTATGTTCGGATTTTTGAATCCAGTTGATGTGATTGATATTTGGCAGAATTTATCATTTCATGTCAAAATGATTCTAGCTTTACAAAGTAATAGTTTTTAAGCTTAGTAGAAATGTCTTGTAGCAACCCATACCTGTAACTAATTTCAGGTATTCTAATTAGGGGCCGTTATAAATTTTCCGATGAAATTAAACTTTTTGTTCACCCTGGGCTTGGATGAACTTTCATCATATCTAAAGTAGATGTAAAGTAAATGTTCAAGCAGCCCTTCCTGGAATATCTGCCCCAGGGTTTGGAATATGAGAGTCTGTGAGTCCTAAACCTCATGGATCAAATGGGGAGAGCGCTGCATGTAAACAACATCAGCATCTTTACAGATATTGCTTCAGACCACTGGGAAACAGCAGCCTTCCAGGAGTTTCCAGTTGATGAGAAATTTGAAAATACGTTGTTTTGGTCTCATTTACAAAGCAAATGTGAAAAACAGAATGATGTTTCTGGGCAACAGAGTGGGAAGTGAATTAAAAAAGAAAAGCTTTGCTGAAGTTCTGGCCAGCTCAAAATCTTAAGCAAGTTACAGGATATTGTTGAAACACTTGTCATTTTAAATAGTGTGTGGTCTTGTTTGCAAGTAGCAGGACTGTTCTTTTTGTGCATTGAAAACTGGTGCAAAGACTCTAGCATACAATAAAAAGATGAAGATCTGGAGTAACAACACAGTTGCCTCTAGCTGTTATAGGATTCCCATTTCTGTGAATTAGCTATTACATTAAGCCTGTTTATTGAACATCACCAATAATGTCTGGAACTGTACAGATCATAAGAAAACATGACCTCTGCCCAAGGAGTTTTTGAAAGTTCTCTTCTAGCCTACAGAAATAGAAGTATGATGGGTGCAACTGACCAGTGATTTGGTCCCATAACGAAGCAGAAACCAGTGCTATGTTTCCAGAATGTTAGAACAGGTTCTAGGTCACAACAGGCCACGTGTCAAATATGAAGTCCCCATTAACTTCAGTAAATGTACTTGAAAAAAAAAAGTACTTGAATCACTGCAGGTTGATAGCTACTGAACAGTACTGTTTTCTTAAGACCATTTCTTCTGTATGAAAGGAGTCAGTATTTCACCTGGTGTCTAAACTGAACATAGGTGTCTCAGAGTCACTGTCTTTATATTTGGCCTTTGTTCTCAGGGATTTTTCAAAAAACAGTGTAAGCGTGAAACAGATGTAAGAAGACTCTTTTCTCCCTCAGATGTCACCCCTCAGAAATATCTTAGATTCATTAAAAGGATAATGTTAAGAGACTCCTCGTTTTGCTAAATCTGTTCTCTGAATTTCTAACATTTTTAAGGCATTTAACTTTTAAAGAAATTATTTTTGTATATATATATTAAAAAAAACCTTTCCCATGCTTTAAAGGTTATTTCTTCTAAACTACCAAGTTGGTACTAAATCACATAAGGCTGGTAGCAGAGTAAGACTTCATGTTAGATTTTCTGTAGTTATCAAGCTACTGACTAAAAACTGTGCAGACATTTACAGTGAAGCGAGCTAATTCAAATCACCTTCATCATTTCAAAGGTTCTGCCTTTTATTAAGAAGCACTGTTGCGCTCTTTTATTTGAAAAAGGATTATGCCGATGTTTTTGTTCTCTCATTATTCATGTTTCTGGTGTACAGATCGAGCAAGAAGCAGCATGGTCTCCACAGAAAGTGCCTCCTCAACATACGAAGAGCTAGCAAGAGCATATGAGCATGCAAAAATGGAAGAGCAGCTGAGACATGCGAAGTTCACCATTACAGAATGCTTCATATCAGACACATCGTCGGAGCAGCTCACGGCAGGGACTAATGACTACACAGACAGTCTGACCTCAAGCACGCCGTCAGAGTCGGGGATTTGCAGGTTTACCGCATCCCCTCCCAAACCTCAGGATGGAGGGCGAGTGATGAACATGGCCGTTCCAAAGGCACATCGGCCAGGTGAGATGTTAGAGGTAACATTTCAGTTCTTGAGGCGAGCATTTCACTCCATGTCTAGGCTGGTTAACAGGACAGGTACATCACAGGAAAGAAAGAAGGCTCACAATATATCCTGTAAGTATTTAGAGATAATTGCTTTTTATCCCAGTTAATATAATGTTTGAGTAAATCTGTTCTCTCATATGCAGTAAAAGGAGCTTGGAAATTTAGGAATAGAGAGACAGTCTAGGCCATTAAATTCACTCTCCTACAGCTGCAGCCATCAGGCAAATAAACCCTTCTGGGCGAAAAAATACCATATGCCCATCTCCAACTCAAGCCACCCACTAATAAAACATGTCTTACTGCAATAATTTCTGCGTGAGAGGAAAGTTCGCTGTCACAACACTTCATAAAGACAGATTATAGAAGATGCACTATCCCTCCTGCCTTGTTGCTTGTTGAGGAGGTAATATCCCTTTGGTAATGCTATTGAGCTGTTACACTCTCTTTGACATTTCCAAATATCAAGTTAGGATTATCTAAAGGGGGGGAAATAAAAACAAACAAAAAAAATAAATACAATGCAAGAGCTCAAGGGATATGGAACTTTATACTTTCAGACAAATGTAAACCCCACTCCAGCTTTTTACTGACGGAAGGTACCTTAGAGACATCTGTTTATAAGGCTCAATCATATTTCCAGTTCAAAAAGAATGCTGCTTCTAGTGATAATCTGGTGCCCAACAGCATAGGTAGATTATTTGTGATACTCTGAGATCAAGTATGTTATTAAATCCTCTCTGAAAATATGTTAGTTTCTGTTATAGAATACATTATGTGACCTTGGGAAGAAGGGTTCTAACTGGGAAAACCACAATTAAATTTATGTCGTTACTGAAAACATTATCTATTTTATTTTATTTATTATTGCATATACATTTGCCACTGTGGGTGAAGCTACTTATATACACAGAAAGTAAGCAGCAGTTCTTATACATGTGAAAAAGAATAGTGAGTAGATTGTGATCTTTTGCTTAACGTACACTTTAAATGAAAGTAGTTGTTCTGGTAACAGAGGAATGGAAGACAGACAGTGGCACCAGGAAGGTCATTCAAAAGCAGGACCTGACACTGGAAAAAGAGCATTAAGGATTTTGAGAGGGAAGGCTAAAAGTAGAACATGGGAAGAATAAAACCAAGCAGAAGGTAGGAAGTTATAATAGACAAGGCAGGAAATTACTGTATCATACAGATAGATAAGAGGGAAAATAAGTAGGAAATAATATAATGAGAGAAATGGCTGATTCCTCTGTAGTCACAGAGCAGAACTGCAAACCTAGGAGCTGTAAAAATAGATAAAGATAGAAATAATTCTCGTTTCTTTCTATTAAAAAAAAAAAATATTTGTACTTGCTCTGGTGAAGGGAACCATCTACATTCACAAAACCACAATCCTCTCCTCCCTTTTAGTCAGCAAACATTTTTATAATTATTTAACAAATAATTTACTTTCTTCCTTTTGTGTTCCATATGCATTATTTATGTATACTTAGTATTTGGAAATATTCTAATATATTCACATAAAGAAGATTTTGTTAAGGGCATACAGTGCTAAAATTCAGTCCCTGGACTTGAGTAAAAAGCTTCTGGGGTTGAAATATAATCATAGGCCCTCTAGTGAACTACTGACCTATAGCAATCTTTAATTCAGTTGAAATGGTTTGAATTTGAATCTCTTTTACCTGTTTGGCTTTATGTGTTACTTTGCAGTAAGAAAATGATATACACTGTGAACTGAATTATTAGTTGCAAAATCTTGAAAATAAATTGAACGTTCCAGTGGAGCAACTTAAATATTGGCCCATAAATATAAGCCATTAAAGGATACTTTATGAAAAACTTTAAATAAAACATGTAAGGAAAGGGAATTTCTAGTAGTAATACAAACCAATATGCTTAGTGCTAAAACCAGTCAGGGAAAACTTATGAAACATACTTATTCTTTCAGTCATTGTTTCAGAAATTCTGCATAAATTCTTAATAATACAACTATAATTAATCAAAGAAACCTGTATGTTTGCAAACCATTTTCATTTAGAAACTGAATCAAAATATTTGTCTTCATTCACTCCATCACCTTGAATTAGATTTGATGGTTCATCAAATGTCTAGGCAAGCATAATAATTGATCATTTCTAGAACTATAACTGTGAATTACAACTGTCTTTTCAGAACTTCCACACATTACACACTACTCTATTTCCGCAATTAGTAGTGTGTAATATTTGACTGCCTCAAATTCTAGCTCACTTTAAGTCTTCTGATAGACCTTTTCCCTTCCAGTCAGCAGGTAATGCAGATACACACTCAGGTTAGCAGTCAGAACCACTTCCAACTTCTTTATTTCTGCTCCTCTTTCCTGACATTTAATTTACAGAAACAAGAATCAGTTGCATGAAGTCAGCTCAGACATGGGAGCTAAAAATACCATGATTTTGCCACAAAAAAGTAATCATACTTTTATTTAAAAAAATAGAGTTATTTGGCTAATGTTGTGTTAACTGACCAAAAATGGAAATAATTTTATTATACTGAATTGGAGACGTGCACCAGGACTTCAGAAGGATCTGAATATTTCACATGGTTATTCTTGTATAATTCAGACAGCCAAACATATTGTGCTGTAGTCCATGACCTCGTGTATCAGCGAAACTTATTGTACCACAAAATCACAAAATGATTGAGGTTGGAAACAGACCTCTGGAGGTCATCTTGTCCAACCCCATGCTCAAACAGGGCACTTTGAGCCATTAGAACCATTTCCAGGTGGTTTCTGAAGGTCTCCAAGGAGGAGACTTCACAGCCTGTGCTGGTGCTCCATTACCTGCACAGTAAAGACATGCTTCCTAGTGTTTGTTCAGTCCTCAAGAAACTGGCACTCTGGGCAATGATCTTAACATTATGCTATTCTAGATCCTTCCAGATCAAGATTGAGGCACCCTGTCATATTAGTACTCAGAGGTTTCAACAGCTGTTCTCCTAAGATTACCTGGGAGGTTGACAAATGAGTCAGTCCTTCGTCCTTTGAATGAAGTTGTCATTCAAATATTGCATTCAGAAACTGGGTGGGACAGAAATTAGAAAGAAATATACACTGTTCCTTACCTCCCACTGTGCTAAAGTCTGTAATGTAAAAAGGTGGAAGATAATTGTAGAGGTTGAAAAAGTTTTCTAATATTGTATTTCCTTTCTATTTCAAAAAATATTAACCACAAATTGACTTATCAAGACAGTTATTATTAACTGTAATAAAGACAGCAGTAGTAGTGTTTATTAAAAATACATTTCTTTTATATCTTTAAATCTCGGTAATAGCCTCAGACAAGAAGGGTTTTTTTTTTTTCTTATTTCCTCCTCCTTTTACAATTAAATTGGACTTACTAACTGGGCAGTCTTTTGATATGTCTGTGCTTTCCCGATTCTGTGTATATCTCTTTGCAGACAGATCACTTGCTTACATCCTCTGGTAATGGAATTCATTCTTAGAAGAAACAATTGCTGACCAGTGCTTGAACAGGAAATATCTAGAAAATTTCATCAAGTCTCTTGATGAAAGTTATCTACCATCACAAAATAAACAGAAGCTCGTTTAGACAGTCTCTCTTCCCTTCCTGTTTGGACATCCTCTTTATTTATGAACCTTGAAGGACAAACAACATCTCAGATACACATTTAGAGAAAAGATTTCATTCACTGGGTATATCAGACCAGGAGATTTTAAAATCCATTTAAAGGACCCCAAGAGTAAACTCTCAGACCCTCCTCTACAAATGGCAGATGGGAGTCAGTTGGGAAAGAAACCTACATGGGAGTGTGGAAGATATGCAGGTGCAGGTAGGCAAACAGAAAAATAAAAATTGAAACTGATTCCACAGACATGAAGATGGCAAGAAAAATATTACTCCATGGGAAAGCTGAGTGCTTTCTTGTGTGCCTGGAACTGCACAAAGCAGGAATACAAGTCTAAGCCCTCACCTGAAGGGAAGTATGTTCCTCTTGCAGTCCAAATTTCTTCAGCTGAGCATCTAAGTCAAACAGCATGAGTATAGCCCTAGACTTGCTGCACATTTACTAGAAAAGGCATGAACAGTGAAGTTCTTTCAGTATTTAAGATACTTTAAGATACCTTAATTAGCATTGTTGGTCCAATTAACAAATTTCTTGCTGCTCTGACTAATCCTGCAGACTTTAATGGCAACACCTTAGCTTAGAGACAGTCGTTAAGCTGCAGAATGAAAATACTTTATTGAATAATTGTCTAAAGGCATCCCTTAAATAGAGGCTGAACTTCATCCACATTGCATTAATGCAGTTTTAAACAACTCAGAGCAAGGTAAACTTTATGGTCAAGACACAAATCTTCTTTTCTAGTACTCAATCACTACAGCTAAAATAAGCTGCTTAGCATAGTAAGGAAAACATGAAGTGTGCAACAACAGAAAGAAAGCACAGCATATTTCCAATGTAAGCCTTGTAATCCAAGATAAAAAGATGTGAATTCTTTTCCACTGATCTATGAGTTGAAGGGTGAAGGAGTTATTTCCTTCTTCCACATGATGAATACAAGCATAACATAGCTAGAGAATCTATTTAGAGACTCGCTTTCTATGGAAAAGATGCTGACAACGCTCTGTGAGCTGCAGCAGTAACTGAATTCGATACAAATTCAACCACTGGGGATTCAGTAATGGTTGGAACTCCTGACTTCAGGCCTCTAGCTTACCTTTTGCCTTCTTTTCTCATGCATGTTCCTTTTTCCTGGATTGACTGGAAATATCGTTGTACAGTTCCATAGTTTACAGATCCCAAACTGTACTTCTTGAAGATATGGGGGTATCTACATTTGACATTTTTGTGCAGGAATCCTGCAGCAAACTATGAAAATGATTACATATGAGTTGTTTTCTTTTTTTGTTCCACCCTTGCACTGCTTGGTTGCAAACGCAATAGAATATATGCATATATATATAAATGCATATGCACACACCATATATAGTGCGTATACAGAATGAAGAAATCATCAATATGACTCTACAGTGGGAGATTAAGGTCCAGTTCTGAGGAAACGACATAAGGAGACAAATCAAAATAGGCAAGTGGCAAAGCAGCAAGATAGGCAGAGATGTTGTTAAGTGAGAAAATTAATTCCATGCCTATATTTATAACTGTAGAAAATAGAATCATAGAATCATTAAGGGTGGAAAAAAGCCTCTAAAATCATCTGGTCCAACATTCAACCTACCACCAACATTGCCCACTAACCATCTCCCTCAGTACTACACCTCCAGTAACGGTGACTTCACCACCTCACAGGGCAGCCTGTTCCAATGCCTAACCATTCTTTCAGAGAAGAAATGTTTCCTAACATCCAACCCGAACCTCTCCTGGCACATTTGGAGGACACGCCTCTTGTCCTCTTGCTGTTATCTGGGAGAGAAGCTGACCCCCACCTCTCCACCGCCTTCTTTCAGGTGGTTGTGGGGAGCGATCAGGTCCTGAGCTTCCTCTCTCCAGACTGAACTAGCCCAGTTTCCTCAGCCGCTTCCCATCAGACTTGTGCTCTAGATACCTCACAGCTCAGTTGCCTCTCTCTAGACACACTCCAGGGCCTCAATGTCTTTCTTGTAGTGAAGGGCCCAAAACTGAACACAGCACTTGTGGTACGGCTTCAACAGAGCTAAGTACAGAGGGATGATTACCTCCCTGGTCCTGCTGGCTGCAGGATACAAGACAGGATGCCATTGGCATTTTTGGCCACCTGGGCACACTGCTGGCTCATATTCAGCCATGCATCGATCAACATCTTCAGATCCTTTTCCTCTGTGCAGCTTTCCAGCCACTCTGCCCCAAGCCTGTAGGGTTGCATGGGGTTTCAACATGCACATTAACTTCTGTGTGTGCTTACTTACACATACATAATATGCTCTGAAATTATTCCCCTAGATGAGGATCTCTAATGTTATCTTACTAGATTCTTTTGTAACTGGAACACCTTTTTATTTCGTATAACACTGTAGGAAAACTAGGAATGTGTCACAAAAAGACAGACTGTGCTGTTTGTTCCTTATCATAGAAATGCTACTTTGAGGATGAGTCTAAATTGCTTTTATCCTCTCTCAGCTTTTATTTCTGCAGAACATCAGGAGCTTTTTCTCCTTCTGCTGTGAAAAGCTGGATGTTCTGCAGAGATGAAACCTATTTAATTCCACATTTAATTTGACATGAATACATACTTGAAATCACTTCATTGCAGTATTCTTCCGGTGGATTTGCAGGGGAAGGTTCGCAATACAAGTTTTTTAACCATGCTACTACAATAAAAAAGAAACCTAAACAGGATCAGATAAGAAGTTGAAGTGCTGTGAGATCAAAAGGAAAAATTGTATTGGTGTGAATCATGATTTTAAATAGGTCAACTGTTCACTTACAAAGTTTCTGTGCAATTCTAATGTGAAAATTCCATTTTAGGTAGCACACAAGATGTCTGAAAGCTAAACTCAATCCTGTGACAATAGAAGTAATTTGAATTATTTTTACAACACTCATCTATGAATCAGTGATACTGTTGTTAGGAAGATTTTTTTTTTTCTTAGAGGAAAGGAACAACTGATATTGGGTCCTTAGGAAATTTACTAGGAGTGTCTGACAGCACAGTTATCTTTTTCTACTGCTCTGTAATTGATTTCTTATTTTAATTTGAAAATTAACAATGCCTGTAGAAAAACACGGTATCCCAAGCTGTGCTAGTTTGTAATACTACTGGTTGGACTCTTTTTCGGCTTTCTTCTCAGTTAAAAGCAGCTTACTGAGTGAAAGCCCTTTTCCAGAATGCCCATCTTTTTATTAGCAATGTGATCTTTCTTAATAAAAATGAGTAGTTTGGATTTTTTTATTATTTCAATTTAATTTTTCTAAAGCTGATTATTTTCTTTGTGATCTTTTTCTGTCCCCAGCTGCAAGTAACAAAATAGGCTACTCATGTTTTCTGTACGTTTGGAGGCACTGGATTCAACTCCACTTAGTGAAGAATGCTATGCCTAAAGCAAGGATTACATTTTTCATTAAATTTTCATATACTTTCGTGTTCTTACAGTCATAACTGCAATGTTAAATTTCTGGAACTACCAGGAAATTTACAAAATTGAACAAAAGATGCTGCATCCTCTTCAATTAAAATAATACATTTTTAAAGCAATTCTAAGTCTGCATCTTAAACCTCACTTTATTTAAAAAAAAGAAAAAGAAAAAATAAAGAAACAAAGAAAACCCACTATACCATTTTAGTTTGGAGAATGTCAAAGTGATGAAACTTGATAGCATTGAGATAGACAGCGTGTGCTTCAGTCAGCCCAAGGTAACCAGGAGCAATTGCTCCCATACAGACAAGCACTGCTCCAACCATGCCTTAAGGTCCCTGCAGTCATTTGTAGGTGTTACTGCTTTAAATGACTTTGCCTGTGCCACAGAACGTTATTGTAGTTTTAGATTTATAAGAGATTATGGCTTAGGAAAATGTAAATCAAGCCTTACCTGTAACAAAATATGTTTGTTTATTTATTTAAACTAATTAGAGAACTGATATAACTAGAGAAATATGTATGTCCATATATTCTTAATCAAACTGCAGTGACAACCTTTGTCATCAGTGTAAAAGCTTATTTAACATACTTGCCTTTAAAGCACAGCTGTACATATACGTGGGCATATTTCAGTATAGTTCACCTTTTTGTACCAGCAACCTTAACTTAAGAGTGAGAGCTGGGCTTCTTATCCCACCGGATTAATTTAAAAAAAAATGCAGCGATGTGCCTTGTCAGCAACAGTTGGGTGATTCAAACTGATGGACCCAAGGAGACAAAGCTACAGCAATCCACCCATTAATAGATGCATGGACGGGCTGCAGAAGAGCAGCAGGGCGGGGCTAACAGTGGTTTCCTTGCTACAGTCTGACCTCTCTGTAACTATTAATGGCACCTTATGCCTGCCCATCACCCAAGCAAAGTCAGGTTTAGCTGAGAATTGATGGGCACAGTGCAAAGCATGTTGAGGTCAACAGAGTGGCTCCCACTGACTCCAATGAACCGTAAGTACAGTTCAAATTTCTCACCCCTCCATCCTCTGTGGTGGGTGAATCTGCACTCCCAAGATATCCCAGGAATAAATTTGTGATGAAAACCCTTTTCCACGGAGCCACGATTGATTTAACCCTCAGCTGAAGTGATGCATAATTAAACGGTTTCCATTCACTGCACCCAGGATCAGCAAACTAGTCTTGAAACTGCAGTGTTGCTAACTCCAGGCACCTGAGCACAGGCTGCAGCACAGCTCTCTGAGCTCAGCCAGCAGGCAGGAGAGCGCTGGTTCAGAACATCCTTAAAAATGCATGAAGCAGCTTGCGTGACAAGGCGAAGATGGAAACAGAGGAATGTGCTTTTCTATCACCGTTTCATTATTTATTGACAATTTGTTTAACTTTCTCTTTTGGAGTATGTATTGATTTATATGGTGAGGTCCATTTTACAAGTTTTTTTAAAGTATAGATGTTGCATTAAGTTGAAAAAGAACGGACCCATTTCTGCAGGAGCACTGGCCTTCTGAGACTGAACATCCACAGGAGTGCTTCATAGGTCCAAATCCATCTGGCCCCTGGAGTTAATCAGTTCTTCCTGTTACATCCCCAGCACAGCAGTAGGGAAGCCCTTGACAATAACACAGTTTACCGTAAACACTGAAGTTACTTCTGAAAGGTACAGAACCTATTGATGGGTTTTTTAAAAACGCAGTATGTAAGACCAAAGTTCTGCTTATACAAGTACCAAGCAAAAATGTAGTGCTTCAGTTCCTGTTTCATTAGACATTTCAAGACAAGGCAACAATATCATAATCAGATCTCCTGTCACCCTGCTAGACAGATGCACAGTGTGTTATGCTGATGTATTATAGATGTATGATCTCAGTTTAACTATAGCAGCCATACTTCTGCTCTAAAACACATTGATTTAGGACTTTTTCTTGGAAATAGAAGGCTTAAATCTAAACAACAAAATGAATCATCTTTAAAAAAATGATCCACATTAGGTGGAATTCTCATTTTCAGTCACTTAAACCTAATCTCCAGTAAGTATAAATCAATTTACAGTCTTGCTGAAATCAATATTGCTACTCTGATTTATACTGGCAGAAAATTTGGCTCCTGAACTACAGTTTTATTCATACCCTGATGTCTCTTAAGAGGTAACTCCAGTGACTGTAGTCAACAACATTTGGAGTGCAGTTATTACGGAGGAATTAAAATGAAACTTGCCAGATGTAAAATACAGCCTCAGAGATGTGACAGGGAATTCTGATTTCTCAGTCTAGAAATGGGAAACTTGGTGTTTTTCTGAAGAACTTTGTCTGTTTCCTGTGTGATCACAAACATGATTTTTTATTTCATCTGCCAAAATATTTTGAGAAGCATGAGATGTTTAATGGGGTGGATCTCAAAGGCATGGAGCACGGAGCTCTCTTGTTTGCCTTTGTGGACAAGGGAACCTGGCAAGCTGCAAGTTAGTGACTGAAATGCATCAAGATGCTTTGCTGGCCTCGTCCAGCAAGGACAAGTCATTATGCATTCAATCAGTATAAAAACTGGGCCCAAATGCTCCATCATTTTCTTGGGGAGTTGAGCAGGAACTGAAGACAAAAGAAGTGAAGAGTGTGCGCGCCTGCTCTCACTGCAGCTTCTCCATTAACAAGCTTGGCATGCCTCCTCCTTCCTTCCTTTCCCTTCTCCTACCTGGCTCTTCACTGAGGCTGTGATTTAAGGGGGTGCTTGGAACTTCTGCATTTTATTCTAGAACACCTTAGAGCTATTGAGGGACCTCCTGAACTTGCCAATGGTGCACTCCCATGCACTGAGGAGGAGCTGAGGTGGCCTCTTGTATGAGCAGTCAGTAATCTGTGTGGGTGAATGTCACCTCTGTTTCCAATACTGGTCAATACAGACCCCAGAGAGTGGAGCCTGTCGTTTAAAACATCTTTCTGAATTATTTTTTTTTTGACTGTTTGTTTGTTCCATTTTGCTGCTACCTTCCTAAGAAAGTGATTGTTAAATAAAGAGCACTGGGAAGGTGGTTCTATACCTGGAGTACTGTGTGCATGTTTGGGTGCCACAGTACAAAAAGGACATAAAGCTGTTAGAGCGTGTCCAAAGGAAGGCTACTAAGATGGGGAAGGGTCTGAGGGCAAGGTGTGTGAGGAGCGGCTGAGGCCCCTCGGTGTGCTCAGCGCAGAGCAGAGGAGCTGAGGGGAGGCCTGATGGCGGCTGCAGCTCC
>JAOWBP010000001.1:91030230-91059118 GCA_028571105.1 Tragopan temminckii | reverse complement strand
GCGACAGGGCCCGAGGGAACGGCATGGAGCTGTGTCAGGGGAGGGCAGCTGGGGGTTAGGGAAAGGGTCTGCACCACTGGGCGGTGCATGGAACGGGCTGCACAGGGCTGTGGGCACGGCCATCAGTGCCGGAGTTCAAGGAGAGTTTGGACAGTGCTCTCAGACATAGGGTCTGATTTTTGAGTGGTTCTGCATTAAGCCTGAAGTTGGGCTCAGTGATCCTTGTGAGTTCATCCACATTTTTCTTGCTGATTTTGTGTCATGCCTGTCTTCTTGCCATGGCAGCACTGGTGGTGCAGTGTGGGCTGCTCTGTGCTGGACACACTGACAGGAGGTGAAGGGCAAGAGGGCATGAGCCTGCTTCACACACCAACAGCACCAATTGTGGGAATTTTATTGCTGCCATCAGTCCAGCTGCAGCTGTCTAAGGAAGCTCTGCTTGCTGGTTTTAATGGTGTGCCAAGTTTTGAAGTGGCAAAGACTTCAAACATAGCTTGTGCTATTTCTTTTCATAAAGCCTCTCACCTTTGTCTAGCAAACTTTCCAGTCTCTCCTCATTTACAGTATGCAATTTTCCTAAGGGCAATCTTTTCCTGAAAAACAGCATGTGAGCATCAGCAGCCAGCTTGTGAACATCAGCAAAGGCTTCACTGATTTATTTGCTGTGCTGGAGAGCTGGGAAGCCCCCTCAACTTTTTAATCAGCATAAACCTGAATTTAGAGCTAGCTGTCAGCAGCTCTGTCTCCTTTGCTTCCTTTCACATGAGAACACAATATCTCATCAGCTCTTTCCTTACAAACACAGGGCAAGGCAAACAATGCCCAGCACTTCAGCACTTCGCACACTCCTACAGCATTGCACAATGGAAGGAAGCCTCCCAAATCAAAATAACTGCATTAGCAAGGTGCTTTGTCCCTGCTGACTGAGCTATACAGGTTCAGTTCTGGCATACCCTCTGATCCTGTGAGATCTGTAAGAGCTTTTGTACCCACTCCCTTCTTCAAATAAGAGTCATGTGAGCACTCTGTTCACCTGGCCTTATTCTTACCTTTGTTGACTAAAATATCCTGCCACAGTTACCAGTCCTACATTATAAACTTTCCTAAAATAATTTGTAAGTGAGGTGGAATTTCTTTCACATGGCAATCAAATCTTGAAACTCGTCAGTCATCGGCACTGAAGAGATTTGTGCTGCAGCATTGTGAAGAAAAATTGCTTTTGCTTTAGTAGAGGTTATGATTCATGATCAAATGCATATAACTATCACATGACAGCTTGGTAAGAGTATATTTTTTACACTCTGTGATGATCTCTGGATCCAATATAGCATAGTTCTTTAGATTTTTCTGGAGCAGATGAAAGTAAAAATACATGCAAATTCTCTGGCATTTGAAAGAATGAGGTAAATCTTCAGGGAAAAAGGGGCGCATCACAGTGTGGTTTAGTTCTGCGAACAAGAAAGCTATCTTGAATAAAATCACAGAAAAGATAAGCAGTGGTATTTTTTCTTCATGTGAAATTCAACCCAAACCTCCCTGTACCTGATGCTGACCTCCAGAAGAGGATAGAAATACATATTGTGTGGGTTTTTTTTTCCCCAAACTTCTTGTATCAGCTTTGTTGTACTGAAATAAAAGTACACTGTTTTTGCTCAGTGCTCCATTAACTGAGAAACTACTCTCTTTCTGGTAAATTCTGTTGTTTCTGCTATATGTGGTAGGTGATTTTTGACATTTATTTACATATGTTTATTGAAGGTAACATTTTCTTCAATATACTATACTAAATAATTCATTAGAGGGCTGACCAAAAACAAAAAAAACAAACAAACAAACAAAAAAAAAAAACCAACAAAAAACCACACAGAGGTAGCTTTGGTTTAAGTTGCCACACTTGGATTTGATTGGATGCTTATTATTTGTGTACGGACTCTGGGTTTCTAAATATAGCAAACTTCCCTTTTTTAAAAAATGCATCTTAAAACTATGGGTTTTGAATGACTTTTGTACTAATTAAGCCAAAATGCATGAATTATTAAACACGCTCATTTGTAGTGCTCACGCACTTGAAAGGTTTGCTTTCATTACTAATAAGGCACACACACCGCTGAGAAGAGGTAATTAGAGCATCAAAGGCAGTGAACCATCCTGAAACTTCATAATGTTTTGCCTGAAAAAATTTATCATTCAGCTGATTAGTAAGAAACCAAAAATGTCTATAGAAGGACAAGAACCAAAATCTCTCCAAGTAAACCCATACGGCAAGTGTCTTTTAATCTTCTTTAAAATACCTTCTGAATTGATGTAGGAATGCCAAAAGTGTGGTTGTAGTTCAAAGACAATGTTTTGAAGTCAGAAATATGCTAGTTCTTATAAATCAAAGGCTGGTTTCATACTGTGATACCCTTTCAATCCTAGGAAAAGAAGTTACATTATCTTTTTTTTTTCTTTTCTTTTCCAGTGGTTTTTGAAGATTTATTGTATAGGAAGTTGCAGGGAAAGATGTTTCTTGCAGATTCCAAAGAGCACTGGCACTTCTTGTGATATAAAAAAGTGTACAGCATATCAAATAATTAGTGCACAGTTTAAGCAGAGTTGGATATTGTGCACTGCATTGCTAGCTCCATGGAAGAAGTTCCACTCTCTAGTTTCTCATTACTACAATCCTGTTGAAACTTTGCCCCAAGTCATTTTAAAAATCACAGAAAAGTGACTGCATATTGTTTACACAGATTATTGACTATGTCTTCTTGTGTGGATTTATAGAGGGGAAAGTAAAAAAGGTCTTTTTTACATAGCCCAAGGCTCTCAACTTCATGTCAGAAATGTCTAGACAGCAGCTTGAAAACCAGCTTTCATCTCTGTAAGGTTCAACACTCATCTCTTTTAGTAGTCTGTACCTACCCATTGCTTTCAAGAAACTGTGATATGTTAAGCTACAGAAATGGCTGTCCACATCCTGACGTACTTCACCTCAGAGTCAGGCACACTGCTATCTCAGCTGAACTGGCTCTCGTATGCCTGATGTGTTTGGCGTGGGAGGTACTATGAGAAAATAAGGCAAATGAGTAAGGCTAATTAACTCTGCCACAGTCCATTTTTCAAGAGGTAATATGTGTGATGATGTGTACAAGCCTCCCCCTCTCTCTCCAACCTTACATAAATGTTGCTGTTGTCAGCCTAACCTTGAGATATGCACGTCTTGTTTGTAGGGGTTAAACATTCTACACCACCACAGATGCACCCTGTGCGTCTGTGCGGGAGGTGCAACTAGAACAAAGCATATGGTGTCAGACAGTGCCTGGGGGATTTCTATAGGAATATAGAGTGGTTCTGCCCAAATGCAGCTTCTCAGCAATTCTTGGTCTGTGACCTGAAATCTGTGGTTGAACAGACGCTGTTAGTCTTTCAGGTACGAATTGCAGTAAAGGACTTGTTTTATTTTAGAGCGCTGAGCAGCTTTTAGCTTGGTTAGGAAAAATGAAATTTTTATAGCTTGTTTTATTACGAATAAGTGCTTCTCTGGTCTACTGTTTATGCCACTGGCACAGGTCAGCCTTGATTTCTATGGCCATAAATAGCTCATGTAGACAAAGAAGTGGTAGGACCAAGAGATTTCTGCTTTAGACATTCAGGCTGCATCCCATCTGTGGATAATATGGTATTGATACCAGCCATAAGAAGGAAGAGATATACCTGCAGAGGTCTGTAAAGAAGCAAAAATGCTGTTCTTGACTGTGCCTGTAACGGCACTTTTTTATACAAATATGTGAGGTTACACCATCAAATATTTTTAGAAGGTAATGTCATTATATATCTGATTGCCCCTCATTTCCTTGAAGCAATTTCATGAATACCTAACAGGCAAAGGTAGAATAAATAAGTCAATCTGATTTCTGTAGCAGGTCACGTAGATGTACAGATAAATGGAAAGTAATGCTTACGCCTGCTTGATTCCAGATAGCAGGGCCAAGGTAGCTACTGAAACTCAGCAGCTTCGCAAAGGCAGATGCTCTGGACTGAGCCATCAACACACACAAATAGAAATGCTCATGAATCAGGGAAAATAATAAATAAGGGGTTCTGAAAAGGCTATTTCTTGCATGTATTTCATGCCAACACAAGTATATCCATGTGAGTATTGTCAAGACTTTACTTGGCAAAAGGGAACAGAAAGGAAGAAGGGTAATACCAGAGTGAGGATGCCAGTTGCAGTGCATTTTGTTGCCACAGAACAGCAGCATATTGCTGGCCACGGGACTGTTAATGGTGGAAAATCATAGTGGCTTAAAAACGATGATGGATGGCAGGAAAATATTGTTATATTAGGACAGGAGTACTTCTATTCAGAATTATCTCTAAATTTGTAACCTTAACTTTCTTGCATTGATTTTAAATGATTCTAGATTGGAAATCATTGATTCTAATTGTGGAGGTTTCCATTCAAATTGAAAAATAAGGCATGGAAATCTCCAAACCATTCACATTGTTCAGGTTTTGACAAATGAAGACCGAGATTTTAGGATTTTGAGAAAAAAACTGGCTTTTTTCAGTTTACCTTCTTCATGCCTTGAGTGCACATAAAATACATTGCGCTTCTCACTACAACCATTATTTCAAGGTAAGAAATATGAACAAAACATTCTGAGGGAGCTGCCCAAGTAACTTCTTGGTCCATTACCATTGACTGTGTAAGAACACAACATAGTTACATCTGAGAAATGATGATGTATTATTATTATAATTGTCAATGCTGCAGCTGGATCGGTTACAGATTCTCTGCTGGGTTGACCAAACCCACCCCAGCAGAAACCCCCAGCCAGTGCATGGGCTGTAAGTAAGGATGTATTTCTCCTTTTTGCCTCCCTAGGTGATCTTGTGCATTTGCCACCGTACCTTCGGATGGACTTTTTATTGAACCGCGGTGTGCAAGGTGCAAGCAGAGACCTGGGTTTGGGGCAAGCCTGCTTGGAGCCACAGAAAAGCCGAACCTTGAAGCGCCCCACTGTCCTGGAGCCAATCCCCATGGAGGCGTCCTCCACGAGAGAAGCTCAGTCATGGCAACCCGGTGCTGTGGCAACTTTACCTCAGCGAGAAGGAGCTGAGCTAGGACAGGCTGCCAAAATGAGCAGCTCCCAAGAATCCCTGCTGGACTCCCGGGGCCACTTGAAAGGAAACAACCCCTACGCAAAATCGTACACCCTGGTATAACAAAAAGAGCATGGCTGGACAGTGGCTGTAAATATTTACAATGAAAAAAAAAAAAAATCCAATGAAAGCTACCTTTTTTTTATTGAATTCCAATATTTATAATTAAAGAAGAAGATTGCCAAAATATTTGACAAAAAAAAAATAATAATATGAGCGACAGACAGTGCAAAGACTCTCTTGCTTTTTTTCTGTCTGAGTGTGACCTTCATCTGACTGGGCATCTGAATTTTTGGGTAAAAGAGTCCAGTTTTCTGATCTTCACAAGCATTTGTGTTTTTACTGATTTTCTACGAAGTGCATGGAGACTTAACTTAAACATTTTAACTGGAAGTTCCATCGGACAAGATTAAAAAGGGAAAAAAATATCACTAAAAAAAAAAAAAATCACCTATTTGTGAATTCAGCAGGAGCATTGATTTGGGAAAACAGAAAGTCTTTTGTCATGTTTTGCACTTTTTTTTTTAATTAGAAAATGGGTCCTTGATTGTTCTTTTTTTTGTTGTTAATTAGGATGAGTGACGTCTGTGGAGTGAGGGGACTGGTTTTGTTTTTTTTTTTTAATATTAATTTAATGAGACACTCTTTGCATTTTGTCTATGCGAAATAAAAGGGTCTTCTGCCTTTATTTGTGATGTCTGCTTCCATCGCCTTCTGCTATACTTGTTTTTCCTAAGCGTTGGTTTTCCCTAAGCATTTCATGACTGTCTTCTAAAATATGTATTCTTGTACTTTGGTCAGAAAAGAAAATTGGAGTAATGCCTTTCAGAAAAAAAAGTAATTGGATTCACTCTCCTCCTTCAGAAAAAAAGTAATTGGATTCACTCTCCTAAAGCTTTTTTGCTAACAGGGGGCAGAGAGCCAGGGTAGTGCCAGTGCAGCTTCTTCCCCATCAGACTTACCTAGGTGCTGCATTGCCTTCGTCTGAAGCCAGAAGGCTTTTGTTGGGTTTCATTGTATTTTGGATGAGGAGAAATGTGTTGCTGTTACTTGACTTACTCCCCAGGGTTGGTTCTTTAGTCCATTTGGGAGCGGTGCGCACAGAAGTGAGTTGCTTACGTAAGGATTGGCAAAAAAATGCAGCTTTTCCTGTAATAGGAAAAAAGGGAGGAAAATGTTATTCCAGTTCGAAGACCAACATGCCTTTCTTTAGAGGAAGAAAATTGTTTTATGGGGAAGCTGTCAGCTCATATTACTTTATTGTGTCTTTTGATTACATGAGAAGTAATTCGACTTGTTTTATACGAAGTACGTATAAATGATTGAATACTCGTTTTAACACAGTGTTGGAGCTGTCTTGCTAAGTGCCTACTTGTGTGTGTTCTGGCTACCTTTTTGTGTCCTGATCAAGAAAACATGGTGTAGGGCATCCCCAATCAGTGATCCTTCATGCTTACACTGTTCAGTGCTGGTTGGAAATATTAACCAGGATCTGAAAGCAATAAAACTCGTTTAGCTTGAGCATGCTGAGAAACTCATGCAATTTCCCAGGCTGCTGACAGTGTGGGCACCGCTAATTCAAACATTTCTGCACCATGCTCCTTTCAAGTTGTTTTAAAATAGAAAAATGCAGTTATGTATAATTGTTTCATTGCTATTATTATTGCAATTATGTTGCTATAATGGCACTAACTTAGCAAAGTTCTTAAGTGTCTTGAAATGAATCAAGCTGCACTTCCATCCTTAGCTCTGTCAAGCCTAAGCACTAAATTTCTGGAAAGTTCTACAGAAGAAGCCATATGAAGATGTCCTTGAGGTATGTACTTATTGTAGACTACCAAGAAGAGCTGACATCTCACTCAGCTAAATAAGCATTTCCCTTCTGGTCTATTTTACCAGTATGTTGCTAAAACACATTTTTAAAAAATAATAAAAAAGAACATTAACAACAACAACAAAACCACCCACTTTTGCTTCTATAAAGAATAATTTTAAAAATGCAAGGATTGACTACGGAGTATTTACAGATAGTATGAAAAAAAATATGTATTGAAAAAGATGAACTTATATCAGCTTTGCTGATTTTTTTTTCCATAGAGAAAAGTTTTCTTAATAAGAACCTAATTTAGGCATACAGAGATACATTTATTTTATTATATCCAGTAGAAAATTTCACAAAAAAAAAGCTTCTTTTCATTGGAGATCTGATTTTTAGTCAATCCAACTCTTTTTAATTCCCAAACAGTATTTCCAGTGTACTCAGCTTGAGCTGACTGGGACATCACTACTGCATTTACATACAAAAGCTGATTTTCTCTGTACTGTTCAGGATTTGCATCTCAGGACATTTTCACCTTCCATTCCAGGATCCTTCTTGCCCCCCAGTATTCCCCTAAATTTACATTTAAGTGCTAACTTTCTTTGATTTAACAAGGCTTTATCCTCATTTGTGTGAAGGATGCCTGCTATGCAGTGAAAGCACCTTTGGGGGCCCCATGTTCAAAGAATTTGATGGCAGGTCCACGACTGGTTAAAATTGGTTAAACACACACATTGTCCCCTTGACTTTGGGGCTCTACTGACTCTTAATTTTCAAAAGAGTGCTGGAGCTGTAGAGCTAGTTAAACGTGTAACAGAAGCTTGAAAGGAATGCCTGTCCTGCTCTCATCAAGTCAGGGTTTGGAGGTAGGAGAAATCTGTTGTCCCAGATCAATATAGCTGGGAGCAGTCCCCTCTTTGCAGTGTGTGTTGTTTTATAGGAACAAGATAAGAGAAAATGCACTGATGCTCCTCTCCCAGTGCGATTTTGAACACTTGCCTGTAACAGAACAATCAAAATCCACAGATCTTTTATGTCTACATCCCATCATATGTTATACACACCTGTCACATTAAATGCCCTCTTGGAAAATGTACGTGGAAATGCGAAAAAAACAGCAACAACAACAAACACAGTTTTCAAGAACTTGAGATCTCAGAAGACAAGCACTAACGTACAAGACCATCAAGGCAAGCACATCTTGCATATAACTGTGACCCTCTCTTAGTCCTAAGGGTGAGAGGAAACCTGCAAACTACTTCAAAGGATGAAATTAAGAGCTAAAATTCTTCCCTGCCTTCTGTCTACTAAAAATCACACCTCCTTAGAGAGACCAATTCTTTTTTACGTTATACTTTTCCCTGTGTCTCAACCTCAGCTAACCCTTCAGTGATTCACAGATACTAATTAACTTGTCCTTTTTGTCTCAAATGAATTAGCAACTCCCTCACTCTTGCCTTTTCTAAGAACCCTTTTATCCTTTTTTATTCCATTACTGTTTAACTTCAATTTTCTCATTAACATTTCTCAAATTTCTCATTAACAATTACGTTAAACCCTGTGCAGTTATTCCCTCTCCTTGTTTATAGGTATGAGCTTGTTTTTCCTATTCCCAACCAAAGACAGTTGTGAACATTTAAAAGTTTGTCTTTTGACTGCTTGTTTTTTTAACCAGGTGAGCAGGGTTACCATAGGTAGCTAAGAGGAGTTAGGATTTATAAGCAAGTTGAGGTATTATCAAACCAAATACAATGAAAAACCAAAACCAGCCATGGACACCAGTTGGGACAACTGGAGAGCGAAGAGGAGGTTTGAGCAAGTAGGTTTCCCACTTTCCCAGGCAGGTGCAAGATGATGTCCAGCTCCAGCTCACAGCTGGGTGAATGACAGTAAGTTTGTGTCTAGTTCCTTGATTTAAGTAACCAGGGATAAATATAAGTAACCTGGGAGGTGATCCAAGACAGCCAGCATGGCTTCATGAAGTACAGATCATGCTCGACCAATCTGGTGGCCTATTATGATGGAGTGATAGCACTGGTGGGCAAAGGAAGGGCAACCATGTCATCTACCTGGACCCGTGCAAGGCCTTTGACATAGTGGATACCCCACTCCTGGAGGCATTCAAGACCAGGTTGGATGGGGCCCTGAACAATCTGATCTAGTGTGCGTGGAACTGGGTGATCTTTATGGTCCCTTCTATTCCAAGCCATTCTGTGAATCTGTGATTCCATTAGATATTTTCAATTTCGAAATCCCAAAAGACTTTTTCCTGCACAGCTGGATGTATATGAAGAGATTTTTTGATTGGCTGATTGGTTGGCTGAGTTTGTTTTTTGTTGTTGTGATTTTTCTTAAGGTATGGACATTGAATAGGTGGGATAAAGGGGGTAGCTGGAAAGGCAAACTCCTCCAGCACGTTATTAACCTATCTGGGCTGAAAAGCGTGAGCACTTGTCTTCCTCCAGGTGAGAGCCCTAGCAATGTGTGCAGGCACCTTGCTTCTTCCTACAGATAGCAGGGGCCTATGGGGCAAGCAGCTCCTTGCTAGCACCAGCAGATAATTGCTTCTGGTGGGAAGCAGAGGTGCTTGGCTGGCTTGCTGGACAGCCTGTTCCAGTTTCTCGCCACCCTCACAGAAGAAAATTTCTTCCTAGACTGAAACTACCCTGTGTCAGTTTAAAACCATTTCCCCTCGTCCTGTCACTACATGCTCTTATAAAAAGTCCCTCCCCAGATTTCCTTTAGGCCCCTTCAGGTACTGGAAGGCTGCTCTAATCTCTCCGCTTTTTGTGGTTTTCAGTAGGAAGGATGTGACAGGTGCTTGTTCTGGCATTGCTGGATTGGAAACAAATAGAACTTCTAGGGAAAGACTGACATAAGTTAAGATTTTGAAATCGCTAGGACTGAGCTTGAAAGAGAACGATCCCTAACCTCACTCAATGGAAGTGTTATGCCAAAAACAATTTATTTGAGGACAGGAATAAATAATTTTACTTCGAGATAAATCGTGGAACTTACAGGTGTTAGTCTGAATCTGTCAGATTTTCATTATCTGAGTCCAAGTGAGAAAATGTAAAGAAAAAACAACGTGGTTCAGACCTTTAGACTCTCAACCGTAAGCAGGTAAGATAGATGTCTCATAAAAGGACATCACACAATGGTGAGAGAGCAGGGAAATCCACAACACAACACAGAAACAAGATTAAAAACTCAAAGAAATGCAGTCTTTAAGGAAACGCATCACCAAAACTGTAGTATACATTAACAATATTAGGGAATATTGCTCAAGTTCCATTAAACTATCTCTAAAATTCTTCAAGTATACTTTTTTTGAACAGTGCCAGTCATTGTGAGATGGCAAAATTCACTTGATTCAACAGTGTAATAGGAAATTTGGTTGTGGTGCTACTTTTACTGCATTGGAGGCCTTTTGGGGGAGTAGGGAGTGAAGGCAGCGTTGCATCTGGGGACTTGGAAATACAAAGCATGCATTGACCCATGTGTTGTGACAGATCTTCCATCATCCAAAGCCTTGCTGTGGATGGTCCTAATGATGCAGCATTCCCTAAAGTGATCACATCAGGTGAATGGAGAGCTTAAAAATAGTCTCTCAATGCAGCTTCATTCGCATTAGGGATATTTTTCCCCTTCCTTTAATCTCTGCTGCCTGGCAGCACCTCCCATCCATGGGTGCAAGAGCTGACCCGTGCCCTCGCACATCACCATGCTAATGAACAACATCCAACTGCCACCTCCCATGCATCTGGGAAACCAGAGACATGCAGGAAACCAGGAGCTCACTGGGACTGTTTTGGAGGTGAGTTATTCTATCCCCGAAGCACCTGGCAGTGATACTTTTTTTGTGAAGGAAAGTATTTGAGAGCTGTAAGGCTCTGCTCTGTGTCATCTTCTTCACCTCTGGGTAATTGCTCCGACATTAGTAATAGTAAAATTATATGCTTCCATGAGAAAATTTAAGTTGAATGTAACCTAAATCAATTTGAACATTAAAACACTGAGCTCATACCAGTCTTACCTATAGAACAAATTACATTTAAGCCCCAAGGTCGGGAGCAAAGGGAAAGCTTAATTACAGTTGGTGGCAGAATACATAATCACACCTGAACCTACATACAAACAGATTAAGCACCAAAAGCCATTTATTTTATTGCAGTATCCTTGTCTGGACTCTAATAAGTTGGTTTTTTTTTTTCTTTTTAAACGTTAACAGCTTCAGTTGTGTGTCATCATACGCCTAAAGAAATGAATGGCTGCACTGGCAAGCTACTCTCCACTGAGCAGAAAAGCTCCTCCATTAGTCTCTGCCACACTGGGCCATAGCTCTTTGCACTTGTAATTAAATCATCATCCTTGAAGGTGAACCCTTTCCAGTACTTATAAGCAGCATCACCACGGGTGGAGCAGCCCAACATTGGCAGAATGCAGCTGATGAGACCTGTTAAAAATAACTCTGAGGCTTTCCCATTACTTCAAAGAGAGCCAAGATACAACTTGAAGAAGGGGGTGAAAACTCCTTTCAGGGCAGCCTGGACCTGTGGAAGACTAGGAATTTAGTAGCTGGAGCAAAACTAGTGAGCAAGGGATCGCTCACACAGCTAGCAGAGTGCAGGGCAGGCCTATGTTTGGGCCTCTCTTGGCTCTTCCTGGGGCACATGTGTATTGCCAACCCAAACAGGGGGATTGGAGAAGGGTTGAGGGTCCTTTCTGGTCAGTCTGGCATTTCAGAGCCAGCTGCCATCGGTGTTGTAAGAGGATTTCCCTGCACACCTCTCAACAGTGCAGGCCACCACTTTCCAGACACTCCTACAACCAAGAGGTGCCTGGGAAGTGTATTTGCTGCATCCTCTCCTAAAAGGGGTTACTGTGGTGCCCCATTCCTGGAGGTGCTCAAGGCCAGGTTGCTTGGGGCCCTGTGCAGCCTGAGCTGGTGGGGCCCATGGCAGCGGGTTGAGGCTGCGTGGGCCTTGAGGTACCTTCCAACCTATTCTATTCTGTGCTTCTATGATTCTGAGATCCTATGATTCAGCTTCTAGGTAGGAGCTTCAGAAGGCTCCTCCCAACACTAGAACAGATCCTCACCCTTTAGGTGACCTTGGTAGCCTTCCTCATTTGTCAGGAAGCAGCTGATACCACTCTCTACATCAAAACAGGCTGGAAACAGAAAGAACACATTTGGACTGTTTGTTTTTTCCTTATAAAATAGGAAAAGGCAAGTTTCAGACTTTCTGTTGTCTTGGTAAGCTGCACATTTCTCTTTTTTTGCCCTGGGAGCAAAATAATGGCATTTTCAATGTTCTGCCATTATCTGAAGACACAAAGAATTCTGGGTCACATCCAATGATTATCGTGCTTTATCTGTGTTGTACTTTCTGAAGAAGGGAGCAGCTGGGCAGGCATTGGGTCTCAACAGCCTTGATGGAAATAGCTGATACCAAGCCCAGGATTAAAACCCCACACCTAGCACTTTGATTTGTGTCCCTGTGTAGCATTTCTGTATCTCTGCATGCTGGGCCTGAAAGAGGCTGAGAATTTTATCCTCTAGGTTAATGATTGCTCAGCTGACCATGGAGCTGAAGCAGCAGAGAAACCAGCTGATGCTGATGGGCCTGAACTTATCAGCAAGCTCAAGGTGTGTGGAAAGCATGATATAGCCCACTACTGGGAGAGGGTTAGGCTAAGAGAAGCAGGCAAATAGGCTTGTAATAAAGAAAGCAAATGGCAGCGTTTTTCAGGGATGAAAAATGGCAAAGAACAAGAGCTAACACCTTGGCAAAAATTGCTACAATTTTAAATTCATCAGGTCTTGCCTTGTAGACATGTTACGTGCTGCTGATGCATCAAGATGATGCTTGACAGCACAGTTCTTTTTTCAGCTTTAATCAAAATTGAAAACTTCAGCATTTAAAGACAGTGGCAGTGTCAGATATTATTGTGGCTCTGATGAGGACATGATGTCGCCTCAAAGATGGCAAAGCATTACGTTCAGATGTCTCTGAACTTTTCATTTAATTTTATACCTAGAAAATAGGACTCTCGTCTCTAAATAGAGTACAGCAACATTCCTGACACTAGGCAACTAGGAACTGTATATCTTATAAGGAAAAATCTGCTGGTATAGTTTTTCATTGGCACATCTACAGCATAAATCAGGAGTGTAACCAAATGCCTCTGAAGCTTGATTGCTTTATCCACCCCACACTGTATCTATGAGGAAGGTAAGGCTGCAGGGATCATGTATTTTCTTCAAGGTCACTCAAGGTTTTAATTCAGGGCTTTGTTCAGCTCCACCAAGCTTGGTGGCAGGTTGCCCAGAGAGGCTGTGGGGTTTCCATCCTTGGAGGTACTCCAAATTCAAGAGGGCAAGCTCTGAGACATCTTAGCTTGGCCCCACTCTGAGCAGGTGCAGGATAACTCCCCAGATCTAAATTGTTCTGTGATTTATTGGGGAGAAGAACTGCACATGGAGAGCTTGGGCTGCAAGGACCGGATTTCTTCTTTATTATTAGTAGCAGAGCACCAATCCTGAACCTCAGGAAAGAGATTACCACATTTGAAAAAGAAATCTTGTTTTCTCTGGGTCCTCATTTGCACATCTTATAGGGCACTGGGGGGAAGCATCTAGCTTTAGGTTCTCCAAATTTGTTCATATGTGGGCTCTGAAAAATCAGTTGAAAGTTTGACCTTCATCTTCCTACACTATAATTTGCTCCGATAAAGGGTGTGGGTAATTGCTACTTCATCTCACCACACTCTCATGCAAAGAAACTCGGAGATTTTGGGGGGGGTGCTTGGACACTGGTGATAACATTCGTGAAATCAAATGAAAATCATGAAACCTCCGTGGTTTTCCATTCAGTTTGGACATGGAGAAGTGAATTCTGCATGAAACATGGGTGCTATAAATAAAAACAGGAAGTAATTTCACATTCATGGAAGTAGGATTGGGTTGGGGAGGTAAAGGTTATAGCCTCACGAAGTCCAAAGCTATGTCATAATGCATTTAATCACAGAAGAGAAATGCCAACAGTACTGCAAGGGTATCTAATTCTGGCATTTCCCAACTTCATTAGGTTGGCTAGGTTTGCAACCTAGTTATTCCAGATGTGCAGAAATCTTCTGATGTTTTGCTACCCAATGACTGTGTTTGAAAAGAGCATCTATGATATTCTAATGACTTTCAGATAACTTTTATATCTAATGTTTGCAACCAGCAGCATTCTCTTGGGCCCAAACCTAAATATACACTGCCTGAAGAAATGTCAATTTTAAATTAAAAAAAAAATTCCTTTGCAGTTCTACGATGAAGAACATCAATTACATCTCAGAATACTTCAGAATGTTTGAAAACATCTACTGAATCAATGCATGCATGTGTATATATAAAAATGTGTTTGTTAAAAAGAAAGAAAGAAAATTCTGAAGAAAGTAGTTATAACAAAGTATGTTACTGTGGAGAAAAACTTGCAAAGTTGATGGATTTTTTAAAAATTGAAATCTTTTCTATACTTCTGGAAAATGTATCCTTCTTTTTCTACTCGAGTATTTACTACATGATTTCTAAAGGCATTGTATTCCTTATGTTTGCAGGTCTGTCTGTTTTTACCCTGAGATGCTTTTATTCCAAGCTTCTTTATTTTCAGAACAGCACTCCTAAGTAGAGAGATAGAAAATATTCCAGTATTTTCATAAACTAAATGCAATGGCTATATCTGACAACTTCAGGTGTAACAGTAATCCCTCAAACAGCTGAACAACCACCTTAAAAGAAGATCCTAAAGGACAAACACATGTACTTCTCCGTCATGTGCTGTCAAAATGCTTTCCACTCTCAAAGGCAAAACCGTATTTATGCATCCTGTGTTCCATGCTCCTAGACGGTGTTGAGGGCAGCCAAGCAAATCTGCTCCTGGTGGCACCCAGGGTCCCTCTGGGAACCAGCAGCAGCAGCAGTGACTGCTGGCTGCCCTGCCAGTGATGGGTCCCAAGGTCAGGTACCACTATAGCACAGTAGGGCTGCAGGCTGCTGTGGTGAAGTCATCTTACCGAAGGCAAAGAACACTGCTACAGGCTGGTGCATACATATTAGACATTTTTTGGTGTTTCATTTTTTGCTTTCCATAAATGCTCATACATATTAAAGGTCACAACCTTTTCTGACATTTCCATTTCTCTTTTCCTGCTGGTGCAGCTTACAAGTTGAAGCCAAAGTGTAATCCAAATAAGTGTTTATTGAAGTCCTCTGTTTTCTCGGCTACTTCTGAGCCCTAGGTAGTGTTCATGTGGCTGCTCATAAGTGCTTCCGAAAGCTGGATTTTACCCCAGTCAATCCAAAGAGATCTGTAGGAGGGCAAAAAGGTGCTCCTGTGTGACAGACAGAAGAGCAGTAGGACTATAAAAATAAGGATGTTACGTAAAGCTTTAAAGCCATTTGAACATATAGCATAAGAGGATATCCCATGTGACTAACCCAAATTTACTCCAATTTTCATGTTTTATGATTCTTTTTTAATTGCCACAACACTTTTGAGGGTCAGATAGCAGCTTTCCTGTCCTGGAGTTACGTTGCAAAGAAGCAGTGACTTCTGCAAGTGGGCCCCTCCACCAAAAAGCTTCTGCAGAGAGACCTGCCTGCCTCTCTTCCCTGGCCCTTGGGGAAACTGCTGCACAAATTGAACCCACGCTACCTCCACAACCCCAGATACAGAAAATGAACACCATTTCTTTTCCAGGTGATGCTGATATATCAAGGCATATTGTCAAATCCCTCTTTTTGGTTTTGATTTTGTCCACTTTAAACAGAGCCCATTGTGTGTCCATGGAAAGCCACTGCTGTTTCTATCTCTTGTATTTGGGTTGCTTTCCCACATTTTACTCGTCAATGTTAGCAAATCTGAATTTTTTCCATTCAACACATGGAAAATCCATTTGTCCTAGTGCAATCCCAAACACTGCAATGCGTAACACAGCTCTTCTGTTCAGTGACCACATGGGGTCCTGAGATCTCCTTGCACCAGTGGTGACCAAGGAAAGAAGGCTTAGTTAATCCTGTCCATCAGAAGGTGAAGAGCTTTCCTTTTCTTAATGGGAAAATGCACAGGTAATTGTCTTTTCGATTTATCACTGCCTGTTTCAGGGCTGCTGACATAAGACGTGCAGATATTGTGCTTTGGCTGTCCAGAAGAAAAGGCTGTCCAGAAGATGTGGAGGATTTTCCGTAGCGGTTCAGTTTGGAGGAGCATCTGGACAGCAGCCTGGGAGCAATTTATCAGCTCTGTGAGATGAAGCACAGAAGCCAAAAACCTTTTTTCTTCTGTAAGAGCTAGCTAAAAGTAAACCAGATTCTCTGGGATGAATTATTAAAAGGAGTTCATTTAACATCACTGTGATCTGGCTTAAGTAAAGACAGGTCAAAGTGGTTTCCCAAATCTTATTGACTTCCCTAAGTGTCCTATTGTATACTTAAAGGACGAAAAAATGTGTTTGTCAGCAGAAATATCTGAGAAAACCTAACACAAAACAAAATAACCTCTGGAGAAGGAAAGCAGTTAAATGCGAGCTCCTGGTGAAAAAAAAAAAAAAAAAAAAGGTAATGGTTTAGTTTTATTTTAAGTGGTTAAGAAAAAATGCACCCTGATGGCTCTATGATACACAAATGCCTGTGGTGCACAAAGGTTTGCACCTGGGATCACGGATATTTTCTGTGTGTTAAAAATGCACATCCATAACAATACTATATATACATATATATATATAGCCAACCATATAGATCATCTCTGCTCTTGAGGATCAGAAGAAGTGATTCACTCTCCTTTGCCCCTCTCCTGCCTGGGGCCAGCACTCAGTGAGTCAGCATTACACTGTCACTGTGCAAGAGCAATCACAATGGCCTGCATCCAGCAGCTGGAAAACATCAGGCACAAAATTTGGACTCTCTTTGGAGATTTCGGGATGAATAGATTCAGTAACGTAGGGATTTTGAGAGTTCAGCAATTTCTTCATCAAAGACTACAGAGGAAATACTTAGAATACTGTTGCTTTTTAGTACATAGCAAGCTAAAACCGAAGTAGATTAAACTATGAGAAGAAAGATAGCAAATGTTAACATACCAATCCTACTAATGTTTCATCCATTTTTCCAGGTCTCCCAGCAGGATTTTTATTTTCTTCAGTTGTTCCTCTGTGCAATGCTGTGCAACTCAATTTCTCAATTTTTCCAGGCTGGATGTGGCTCTGGGCAGCCAGGTCTGTTGTTTGGCAATCCTGCACATAGAAGGGGGGTTGAAATTAGATGATCATTATGGTCCTTTTCAACTCAGGCCATTCTATGATTCTATGATTCTGTGACCCAGACTGAGGTCCCATGCACACAAGAAAGGAAGGCTGCTGCCAAAAAAAATGGGGACACTCAGATAGAGGTCCAAAAACATGCTGTGCACAGGTCTCTTGCTGTAGCGGGTACCAGAGGCTGGCCTTTGCAATGCAAGGCGATGGAGACAGTACTTGTGCTAGATGCAGTTAGCTGAATGATTTACCCAGCCTTGTGGTTGATCTGATGGAGGAGGTGGAGAGGCTGAGGAGCATTAGGGAGTGTGAGAGGGAGATCAGTGGTGCCAGTCCCTACTGGCCTGAGATCTAGGCAGCCAGGTGAGGCTTCATGTGAAGCACATCACCACCTACCACCTTGCAAGCAGGTAATAGGGGGAAACTGGCAGGCAGACAGTGTTCCTGTTACAGTGAACTCCCTGTTCTCTCCTCCCCCTAACAGCAACGGTGAGGAATTAGGGGGCAGGGGGCAATGGCAAAAGGTCCCTGCTCAGCAGTGCAGCCACACCCACCCAGCGGTTCCCCTACCTCCCCAGCTGCCCCTGCAGAACAGGTACAGTGCTCTGCAGGGACAAGTGGATGGTGGTAGAGATGATGATTCTTCCCACTTGGAGGTGTCATCAAAGTCTAGCCAGACCACACTTAGCATTAAAACCTCCTCAGCAAAGAAAAAACGACGGGCCATTGTCACTGGTGACTCTCCTCTGAAGGGAGCAGAAGAACCAGTACATAGACAAGACCCTCTACACAGTGAGTCTGCTGTCTCCTGGAGGCCTGGGTTAAAGATTTAAGTACAGCTCTCTCTCCCTAGTACAGCTCTCAGATTACTATCCCCTATTGTTGTTTCAGGTAGGCAATGATGATACAGGAAGAACTACCTAAAAACTATGAAAAAGGACTTCAGAGCCTTGGGGCGAAAGGGCAAGGGTTTGGGAGCTTGTGTTCTCCTGTGTCCTTCCAGTTATAGGGAATGATGAGGGACTAAACATGATGAGCCAATGGATTAATACCTGGCTTTGAGCCTGGTGTATCCAGCAGGGGTTTGGGTTTTTTGACCTCTGCTAAATTTACATAAGACCAGGCCTCCTGGCTAACAATAGGAATAGCTTATCCTACCAGTGGAAAGGGATCTTACAATGAGAATTGGGAAGGTTCATTGATAAAGCTTTAAACTAGGTATGAAGGGGGGTCACTGGAAAGGAGCCTGTATGTAACATGCCAGTGCCTGTGGGAGGGGGAATGTGCTAGCAAGATCCCACAGTCTTGTGCCCTGGTGAAGGAGGAGGAGGACTCACCATTTTGTAGGAAGAACACAAGGGCTGGTGTGAAGTTGGTGGCTATGGAAACACCTGAGTATGGTCCAGAGGTTATTAGGCTTCTTCCACTCAAAAGCTGGCCCAGCTCAGGTGCTTACACACTAATGCAGACAGCGTGGGTAACAAAGAGGAGGAGCTGGACGCCATTGTGTGGTCAGAAAGCTATGATATAGTCGCCATCATGGAAATGTGGTGGAATGACTTGCACAGCTGGAGTGCTGTGATGGATGGCTACCAACTTTTCAAAAGAGATAGGTAAGCCAGCAAAGGCGGTGGTGTAGCCCTCTATGTTAAGAAAGGATGTGATTATATAGAAATGAATGATGACGATGGGATTGAGAGCTTATGGGTCAGAATAAAAGCAAAGGCCAATAAAACTGACTAAGACTGATATTATCATACGAGTCTGCTACAGGCCACCCAACCACGATGAAGAGGTGAATAAGACACTTTGTAGACAGTTGGATGAGGTCTCAAGATCTACCCCTTGTTCTTGTGGGGGACATCAACTTTGCAGACATCTGCTGGAATTATAATACAGAAGAAAGAGAACAGTCCCAGAGGTTCCTAGAGTGTGTGGGAGATAACTTCCTGACACAACTGGTGAAGGAGCAAACAAGGGAAAGCAAAATCCTGGACCTGCTATTTGTTAACAGAGAAGATCTTGTAGTGGATGTAAAGGCTAGAGGCTGTCTGGGGCAAAGTGATCACAAGATACTAGATTTTTCAATCCTTGTTGAACCACAGAGGGGAGTCAGCAGAACTGCCACCTTGGACTTCCAGAGAGCAGACTTTGGCCTGTTTCGGATTATGGTTGAGAGGGTCCCTTGGGAGGCAGTTCTGGAGGGCACAGGAGCACAGGAAGGCTGGGAATACTTCAAGGAAGTAATTTTAAAGGTGCAGGTGCTGACCATCCCCAACTCATGGAAGACAAGCCAATGGGCAAGGAGGGCAGTCTGACTGATCAGAGACTTTTGGCTGCAACTCAGGACCAAAAGGAAAGTTTATGGTCTTTGGAAGAGCGGGCAAGCAACTTGTGATGATTACAAGTACGTAGTGAAGCTGTGCAGAGAGAAAATTAGAAAAACCAAAGCCCAGCTAGAACTGAATTTGGCCACTAAGGTGAAGGACAACAATAAATATTTCTATAAATACATCAACAGGAAGAGGACGGCTAGGAAGAATCTCCATCCCTTGTTGGATGCCAAGGGCAACAAGGATCAGGATAAGGCTGATGTACTTAATGCCTTCTTTGCCTCAATCATTAATAGTAAGACTTGTTACTCCCTGGGCACACAGCCTCTTGTGCTGGTAGATAGGGATGGGGAACAGAATAGGCCATGTATAATCCATGATGAGATGGTTTTGGAACTGCTCTGAAAGCTGGATGCTCACAAGTCCATGGGGCCAGATGGATTGCACCCTAGAGTGCTAAGGGAGTTGGCAGATGTGATTGCCAAGCCACTCTCCATCATCCTTCGATAGTCCTGGCTGACCAGGGATGTCCCGGTGGATTGGAGACTGGCAGTGACGC
Organism: Tragopan temminckii; assembly: GCA_028571105.1. Classification (NCBI taxonomy): domain Eukaryota; kingdom Metazoa; phylum Chordata; class Aves; order Galliformes; family Phasianidae; genus Tragopan; species Tragopan temminckii. Next base: position 91,038,957 of record JAOWBP010000001.1, on the reverse strand, counting down.
CCATCTTCAAAAAGGGCCATAAAGATGATCCTGGTAGCTACAGACCTATCAGTCTCACCTCAGTGCCAGGGAAGGTCGTGGAACAGATAATCTTGGGAGCCATCATGGAAAAATTAAAGGTAAACCAGAGGATCAGGCCCATGTCAGCATGGGTTTATGAATGGTAGATCCTATTTGACAAACCTGATTTCATTCTATGACAAGGTGACGTGACTAGCGGATGAAGGTAAGGCTGTCGATGTAGTCTACCTGGACTTCAGTAAAGCCTTTGACACTGTCCCCCACAGCATTGTCATGGAGAAGCTGGCTGCCCATGGGCAAGTGCTCTGCTGAGTGAAACACTGGCTGGATGGCCAGGCCCAAAGAGTTGTGATCAATGGAGTTAAATTCAGTTGGGGCCAGTCATGAGCAGTGTCCTCCAGGGCTCGGTACTGGGCCTCTTTATTTAACATCTTTATTAATGATCTTGATGAGGGGATTGAGTGCACCCTCAGTAAGTTTGCAGTCAACACCAAGATGGGAGAGAGTGTTGATCTGCCAGAGGGGAGAAAGGCACTACAGAGGGACCTGGATAGACTGGCCAAGGTTAACTGTATGAGTTTCAATAGGGCCAAGTGTCGGGTCTTACATTTTGGTCACAGCTACCCCAGGCAACCCTACAGGCTTGGCAAGGAGTAGCTGGAAAGCTACCTGACAGAGAGGGACCTTGGTGTACTGATGGACAGTCGGCTGAATATGAGTCAGCAATGTGCCCAGGTGGCCAAGAAGGCCAATGGCATCCTGCCTTGTATCAAGAATGGTGTGGTGAGCAGGTCTAGGGAAGTCATCCTGCTTCTGTACTTGGCACTGGTGAGGCTCCACCATGAGTACTGTGTTCAGTTTTAGGCACCTCAGTACAGAAAGGGCATTGAGGTGCTGGAGCAGGTCCGAAGAAGGGCAACAAGGCTTGTGAAGGGCTTGGAGAATATTCCCTGTGAGGAGAGACTGAAAGAACTGGGGCTATTTATTCTGAGGAAGAGGAGGCTGAAGGGAGACCTTATTGCTCTCTTCAAATACCTTCAGGAGATTGCAGCAAGAGAGAGGTTAGTCTCTTCTCATGGTGACAGGTGACAGGACGAGGGGAAATGGCCTCGAGTTGTGCCAGGGAAGGTTTAGGTTGGATATCAGGAAAAACTTCTTTACAGAGAGGGTGGTTAAACACTTGAATAGGTTCCACAGGGAGGTAGTTGAGTGTTTAAAAACTATTTGGATATGGTGCTCAGGGACATGATTTAGCAGAGAACTGTTAAAATTAGAATAGTATGGTTAGATTGTGGTTGGACTTGATATGTAAGATCTTTTCCAATCTGATCTATTCTGTGATTCTATGATTCTAAGTGACTGGATAAAAGAACGTCTGTAAATGCAGTTAATAATTGAGCTGTTTAATAGACAAAATTTAGAAACAGAGTAGTTAAGGCAGTTCCATTATGTTGTGTTATTGATAGTATAATGTCCAAAGAGATATTATCCATGACTAATGATTGAAAGAGATCCCAAAACTCTCTGTGTGAAATTGTCACAGCGCACCCGTATTGGTAACTATGTATATCCATGAAGAAATCTTTGGTTAATGTGCACAGCTGTCTTCACTAAGTCCCAGCCATCTTCATGACTTGGAGGGAAAAGCTTGTGCCCAGGAGCAGAAAGATGCAGATCTACAGACCATCTGCCACAGTGCAATGTTTGGGTTGCACTCTGCCGTGGATGAAGCTGGCTTCAGCCTACTCGAGGCTTAGGAAGTTGTCCAAGTCATCCAGCTGCAGCCCAAGCAGGATCTCCATGGAGAGGGTTCTCTTGGAGGGATTAGTCATCTTGACCTTGCAGGACCAGCAGGAGGGCAGCATCACCAGGCGGCAGTCGCAAGACTGAGGCAGATGCCTCCAAGTTCACCAGCGGGTGGTTTCCTCCACGTGCAGGTAGGAGCCCTGGCAGAAGGTGTCTAGCAGGATGGGCTCCTGTTTCTCTCTCAGCTCTTCCTGAGCGTGGTGGACAAAGCACAACATGTCTCTCAGCAGCCAGTCCCTCACACAGGCGCACTCCAGGTCCATGTGCACACAAGACTTCTTGGCCCACTTCTCCTCCTCGTCACCCGGCTCCAGGTGGAAGGTGTGCCCAGCGGGAGGCCTCAGGAGCACAAGCAGGTGGTAGAGGATGTTGTCTTCATGGGCACTCCATCCTTTGTAGACACAGGCTACCCCAATGGTAGGCCACCCCAATGGCCTGCTGCAGCCACGGCATGAAGCTGTGGCAAGAGCATCCCCGGCAGGCCTGAAGATCTTCCATGAGCTCTTCCACAACCTGGCACGCTTTGGCCCTGTATGGTGCTGGCCACTGGATGCTATCAACTCTAACTCTGCCCAGGTCACATGCCTCATCAGAGTCATTGTTGTCTTTCACCTCCTCTTCCTCCTTGCTTGGGGAGCTTTCCTGATTGTTGCCACTGCCCAGCTTACATCTCCTTTTTCTGCAGGCAAAAGCTGAGCCCAACAAACAGGACAAGGAGCGCAGCAAAGGCGCAGAGCTGCCCGTGCTGCAAGGCAGCAAAGAGCAGAGCTCCTTTGGACACTTTTCTCTGCTCCTGGCTACCCTGCTCCATAGTGTGCAGAAGCTGAGCCATGAAGGAACTCAGCTGCTCCACTTGCAACTGCACATGCTTGTGTGTTTCCATGTAAAAGTGCAGAATTCTCAGCTGAAGCTTCATGATAATGCCCAGCAAAGCTGGGGCGAGGAAGAACACCCAAGCCATGGCCATTAGGATGTGTGCGCTGCACTCGCCAAAAGCCTATGCTGCAGTGTGGCAATGCTGCCTCTTTTATGGCCTCCTGACACTGCAGCCACACCGCTGCATTCCTCCACTCTCCTCAGTCAATATCTCAGCTTAAGTGGAGTTAAGTAGCACAGGAGTGTCTAGATTTCTCCAATGTTACTCAGTTACATGAACAAATGCAGAAGAGGAAAAGGAATGCAATCTGTGCATGAACAAATTATTTAATATCTCTTCTTTCCATTCCCGTGTAGCTTTGCAATATTCTAAAGTCGCCACCATCATTTCCATTGAACTGGCCTTCAGTTTCGTGCACAGTTCTCTGGTCATAATCTGCCTATTCATGCAGATGAGCTGATGGAGATGCTCTTCATTTTGTGATGTGATGTCTGCTCATGGCCATCCAGAACGTGGCTTATTTTTTACATCACTGTCATCACTGCTAATATAAACCACCCACTGCCCAACTGCGCTCACATCTACTGGTTGAATGGTCAGCATTCAGCAAGCATCAATGAATGTCACTATGTGCCATTTTTTCCATATGATGGAATTCAGTGACACACCTTTGCTTAATACACACTTCCAGGTGAGACCCCATTGTGTCAGATGGCCCTTCTGCTGCCATCTATCACACAACAACAAAATGTAGCGGAGTATTTGTGGGAAGGTTCAACCTCTACTGCAATCCCAACAACACCCTCCTCTGATGTCATGGACCATCGTCATAAATCAGGAGACATTACTTTTGGGGCAGCCCTCATAGTATTTTGTAAAGCATTTATTGCTATGAATTTTTAGTATTTATAACAATGAATATCTTTGAAATTATCTGCTTTCTATGCTACAGTCAAGACATGTAAATATATGGTCTTTTTAGTTTCCGTAATGAACATGGCAATTTCTTCAATCTCACAGAGAATCAGTGTATATGAGTTTTCTAAAAGATTTGTGTTTTGCAGCTAATCAGAGTGGTTGGTTATGACACAATTATTTCCTAATGGAAAATGCACATTACAATGAACGTTCACGTAAGAGTGTGAGACATTAAAGACCCCTTTGTTCTACAAATGTAACAGTGCTAACTTTTTGAATAAGTTCTTCCTGAAAGTTCTTTTTTTACAGATGTGAGAGACCAGAAATTATATGTATACTTAATATACGTAGTCATACACACACATACACAAAAATCATAGAATCATAGAATGGCCTGGGTTGAAAAGGACCACAATGATCATCGAGCTTCAACCCCCTGCTATGTGCAGGGTCACCAAACACCAGACCAGGCTGCCCAGAGCCACATCCAGCCTGGCCCTGAATGCCTCCAGGGATGGGGCATCCACAGCCTCCTTGGGCAACCTGTTCCAGTGTGTGCGAAAAACTTCTTCCTAATATCTAACCTAAACCTTCTCTGTCTCATTTTAAAACCATTTCCCCTTGTCCTATCACCCATGACCTTGTTGTGGAGTAGTCTTTGCTATCATGGAGGACAGCAAGGAAACAGAACATGAGATCAAGATAATTTTCTGCCTGGATATTCAGGATTGCCGTTCTCTATCATTTTGAAAAGAATAATCAAATCCCAGAATGAACTTGAATAAAATTGCTTGTTCTTTTCAGCTTGATGGGCTAGTTATTTTTAGTTAGGTTTAGTCATTGGAAACAAGTTTTTTTTTTTTTTTTAAGGATAGGGTTTGCACAGATCTGAAGGGTTTCTATACTACTTTAGAAGCATAGAAAACCACTCTACAGCACTTCTGATGCTTTTATGGTATTTTAAATGCTCTAACAAAAAGCTCCAGAAAACCTCTCCAAGAAATGATGTTCTATCTGTAAGAATACTAACACTTCTGCCTTAGCAATGTTACTGATTTTTTTCGCTGTTTTTATCCAAAATCTAGTACTTTCATGCCCCGCAAGACAGACTGATTAATTGCATGCCAGTAGCTACCAACTTTAGCATATGTAAGAACTCTTGGAAATGTTTTAGGGTTTGGGGGGTTTGGGGATTTGGAGTTTTTGTTGTTTTTATTTGTTTATTTTCTAATAAGGCTTTTAATGTCTAATAATTTTCCCAATAGCTTTTTACCTTCTGTGGGAAGCTAATATCCTTCAGTATTGAGATGCAAAAAGAGAGCGAAGAAGTATATAGTTCACCAAGTAAATTTATATATAGGACAGACTCTCCGTCGCTGCTAATACGCTCAGGTCTAGGAGGTCAGACCGCAAGGAAACTGATCACACATCTGGGAGCATGCCCAATGATCAAACGCCTCCATTTTTCTTCCCAATGAAGTCAATGAAGTTACGAGAAATACCGTGCTAATGCAACTGATGCAGAATCTGATCCACTTTCAGCCTTATTTTTGCGCTATATAAGAACTGAGCCATGAGATTTTGTTCCTCACATGCTGTTCAAGAAGCAGCATTTTTGAGGGTTGTGTATATACACATAGATGAGTATCTCAGTATATGTATATACATGTGTATATATACACATGTACGTTTGTGCTCTAATATATAAACACACTTTTAAAGAGGAGAAGAAAGAGGAGGTGCAGGCCAGACTGATCAGGGTAGTTCACAGTGCTGGAGGCTGCAAAAATGTGCTGTTTGGGCTGATAATTCACACATCAAACGGTGTTATGTATGCAGCCTAATGCTGTAAGGGTGGGGGGGTTTCTAATCTGCCACTCACTACAAATACACATTGCACAGAATTCTTTTATATCCTGCCCTGCATATTTTCTTTCTTCTTTCATATTTTATTTCACTGAGAAAATTTACTTACAAAGGCTTAAGCACCACCACCTGAGGTCTGCTTTGCCTTTCACACAGGCAGGCTGAAAGTGCATGTTTTCTCTCATTATATGGCTTTTATGACTTAGAAAATGGATATTGCATTCTCAATATGCAATTGATGCATGGTGCACAGATGCAGTGCCTTGGAAAACATTTGCATTGACTATCATGATGCTTTCCTAATTAGATGAGTCTGAATTCAGATCTATTTCCAGCATGGTTTTACGTCGAACTGCACAACAAATCCAGTTCAACTGGCAGTTTAGCTTACCCAAATGCCATCAACAGAAGTTAGCTGAAATAAATTAAAGAGGCAGTAATGTGCTTGTAGCATTAACATTAGCATTTCATGGCCTTTAGCTAACTCAGGCAATAAACAAACTTGAACAGTGAAAAGTTTCCTGCTTATGCGGATGGAAAGATGTCTGATCACTGAAGGCTGACTGCTGCATCTCATCAGGCACCAGCACTTGTCTTTTTTGATGGGGTTTGATCATGTCCATGAAGTACCTTTCTCTTCAAGAGAGGGTTAAAGGTGAGAAGAAAAGCAAAGAAAGATGAAATGGAGGATGGACATCAAAGAAACTCTGCTTTCCAATAAGCTGTTGGAATGAGTAGTTCAATAGCTATGGCCATTACAGCGTTTCTTCCTAAATTACTGATTGGAGTGATAGAGGCTTGCTGACAGATAACTAGCTGGCACGGTCTGTGATTAAAGGTTTTTTCCTCCAGTCACCCTTCAGCAGAGAGCTCATGTGAAACAGAGGCTGCAGAGAGAATGAGAAGATCTCTGTTAGGATTGCTGGAGATATTCAGCAGTACTTACGTTTCCTCATATCATCCTACTCTTTTCATCTCTGCTGGAAGCAAAAATGTTTTTAAGTGCCTGAAGTTGCATGTATAAGATACAGCATAATTTTAACTGCTACCTCAAGCTAGTTTCCTAGAGCCACAGATGGGCATGGAGGTTAAATCGTTACACCATCAGAGGAGCTGAGCTCTCAGCAGCCTGCCTCAGTGAAGACTAGCTGGTGCTGATTGAAAACAGCTCCTCTAAAAATGATCCATCATGGAAAGAAGAATGATTTTACCCGGTGATTAATGCTGTGGCTTTATCAAGTAACAAGCAGAAAAGAAAGGGACAGGTAGAAGGCACAGAAGTGATAAGGGAATGCAGTGGTAGAACAAAATGTTGCCAACAGCTTAGCTGAGATAGGGTCAGCTGGGGGGACAGAAGAGAGGGTTAAAGAGAAAAATCTTACCTTTGCAGAAGTACAATCTGAACTGAAGTGCTCTGTTACATTTTATTATTATTTTTTTTTTTTTTGAGGAATGTGGATTGTTTCAAGTATTTGGACTGAAGAAGAATTTTAGAACAATAAAGGCTCAAATGGAGTTGTTTAAATAGGTACATTTTGTGCCCTCTGAGCAACCACTTATTGGAGCCCTTCACTAAGGTTAAGGAAAGAAGGGAGCTGCTTTCTGCCAGGTTGAAGCAGATTCCCTTCCCCAAATTTGATTTCAAGTGAATAGGTAATAGGTTTGCCTCAGACAAAAAGCCTCTAGCAGAAGGGAGCAGGTGACAGCAGATGTGAGTTTTATGGCACTCTGTTGCCTGTGGGTTGCACATTAACAAAAAAAAAAAAAAAAAGAAAAGAAAAAAAAAAAGAAAAAAATTCAAATCTGGAAAACCACTTCTAGTCAATAAAAACTCCTAGAAGACAAAAACAAAATTACACTTTTAAATTCTGAATCCTTCCCAGGAGCACTGTATGGAAGAGTAACTATACTGCCTTGAAGGACCAGCTTTATTTTGATTACATGCCACCTGAGCAAGGAGAAGGACAAACTAACAATGCTGCACTATATGCCAAAAGCTGGCCTTCCATCTCAATGTTATATTTTTGGTGGACCCCTCAGTAAAGATGGAACACTGAGCTTTGTAGGCTGTCATCCAGGCTCTGCCACCTTAATGAGATGAGCCCAAGCTGGTGTAGGTCTGCCCCACCATGCTGCTGAGACCATGGCTCGAGGGGATCACAACCAGGCAGTGGTTCTGGAAAGAGAAGTGGGATCCTTTGGACCAAGCACAGCGGGAAGTGTGTGACAGCTGCAGCAAATAAGTGCCCTCCACGCACCACAGATGGGAAGTACCTTCAGTTGTGCTGATGACTTCAGAACCTGCCAGAGAAGTGCAGAGACCTGGAACACCAGAGAATGAGGGTGAGAGCTACCACTACGTCCTGAATCTCTGAGCTGGCTGTCGCACTCTGCTTCTTTCCCCTAAACCACACAATTGTTTGAGAGTAAATCCTAACATGCTAACACGAAAAAATATATATGTGTGCATCTTTACCACCAAAAGGTCTTCAGCTTTTGCTGTTTATATTATTTTTGCTGTTTGTATTTTGGTGCCTTGAGCCATCAAAAAAATCACAATTATAAAATAAAAAATTAAAAAATTAATTATGTTCCAGAATATAGCAGATTATGTAAACGCCTGCTAACTTTACCCTGGCACGCTGGGCTAGGTTTGCTCTGCTATTTCACTGTAGCTTAGTGTTTGATGATCAGTTTATTCCATGAATATTTTCCAGGCAATAAATACTAGCTGTAAGAGGCAAAGCGTCTGGAGCCATTTGTTAGTCCAACACACAAAGGAAGCAAAACAGTCAGCATGACCATAGACTAATTCTGAGGCTAGGTTTGATTTATGTCAGCTGGTAAAACTACATCCTTTCATGCACTGTGACTGTAGAAGTAACTGCAGTTGTAATGATCCATCAATGAGTCAAACTGCACCTCCAAAAAGAAGAAGCATTGCACTTTCTGCAGTGAGTATATAAATGATATTGCATGGCTGAGGACAGAATGGCCATGAGCTTCAGCAGAAGCCATTTCCAGTTCCCCTGACACAGTAGTGAACTGCAGGAGCTATTTGCAAAGCAGCCTGCAGAGCAATTCACAGTATTTGGTCCAATACAACTTGTGAGAATAAGAGTGTAAAACTATTTTTCTAGCTTAGAAATGTGGAGATACAGAAGAGAATGTGACTGCCACAGAATAAAAATATAGCATGGAATAGTCCATGCTTGCTCTCATCAATGATTAGATAATGA
>JAOWBP010000001.1:91008559-91023930 GCA_028571105.1 Tragopan temminckii | reverse complement strand
AAAGAAAGAAAGAAAGAAAGAAAGAAAGAAAGAAAGAAAGAAAGAAAGAAAGAAAGAAAGAAAGAGAAAGAAAGAAAGAAAGAAAGAGAAAGAAAGAAAGAGACTAGTTGCAGGTATCTATATACATATATACATATATGTTTATGCATGTTGCAGTGGAAATGCTAAGTCATGGCCTGAACCAGTGACTGAGCACCTGGTAGGAAGGCAGGGCCAAGCCAGGGGAGCTCAGGCGCATGCAATGAGTGACTGGAAGGGATAGATCCACCCCTTCCCAAACCTCATTTAAGGGTTGGCAGTGGAGGTGTGGGTATCTCACTGGAGATCCCTGTCTACCTGAGGCTTTCTAAGGATAAGCAGCTTTTCTTCCTTTGTTCCTGAGGCTGCTGCATTTGGGCTTGTTCTCATTTGCTGTAGCCTAGGATTGTGCCACTGCTATTACTGCTGTACTTTCCATCACATTATACTGCTACGGCATTACATATGTATATGTAAATATTTGGAAGTACTATTTCATTACTAATACATTATGTTTAATGACATCAACAAAGAAGAATCTGAAGCAGGCTAATTTGCAGATAGGCAGAGAAAATTTAAAAAACAAACAAACAAACGTCATGGGCAGAATGAATTGAAGGAGGTGATGACCCATGCATGGTTAACCATGCTTAGAGCTTTTTACTCATCAGTACTGGAGGAGCCATTTCAAACACAGCAGAGACAGCAGCAAGGAGATGAGAGGAGCACACTTATACAGGCATGAGGATTACAGGCTGCTGCGCTCTTTCCCTGATAAATGCAGACATCTCATATTCTTCTTGCACTTTGCAATCCCAGCAAGAAGTGTTTAGTAGCTGTACCCCAGCAATGCTATTTGCACCTGCCAGGAATTACAGGCACCATTGCTTTGATTGCACTCCATTCGCATTTTCAGAATTTCTTTGAAACTGTGTGAACTGGAAAATGGAGGTTCTTTATGTGACTGTATGATTTCTGGAGCTAGGCTTCTTGTCCTGGACAGAATCCATTGAACCATGCTGCAAATAATGTGGTGGAGCCCTGTTTGGTCTCACAAGTTGGGAGATCTCAAGGGAAAGAGTAGGTCTGAGATTAATTCCAACAGCAGTGAGGAAAATATCTGATCTACAGTATTAGTTCTTTCTCCAATGTGTACTTGGAGGTACAGCTTACACAACTGCTAGTAGGTGCAGGTATACAGCAAGAGAAAAATGGTTTTCATTTTTGATGCAATGGCGGTATCAAGAAAGCAATCAGATGGCACCGCAGTCAGGCTTATAAATGGGTGGCTAATAACTGGGAGCTGATACAAATTAAATCAGATTGATTTTGCTCTAGTTGAGAGCTTGGTAATAACACTGAAATGCAGTGCGAAGAGAGGTGGTGTTCAGCCTCCCTGCTTGACAGAAACTTCATCCATCACAAAATTGTTGCACCTGAATATAGCACATTTATACAGTCTGCGAAAGATCTTCAAAAGCACCCAGGAGATTAAAGTGCATAAGTGCCAGTGACTTCAAATGGTACTTGCTTTTGTGAATGTCAACCCTTGAAACTACGGTAAATTTAATAACATAAAAAATAATACTGTTTGAATTCCTACCTAGTTTTACATAAGCTTGACAGGCCTTGCTTTCATTTTAATCTGACTTTATAGTATAAGGAGAAAACAAAACAAAACAAAACAAAACAAAAAACCAACAAAAAAAGCTATTTTTTCAGCTATTATCAAACTGGAAAATAATGTTTAGAATAATATTTGTCAATAATGCAGGTGCCCATAGCTGCTAAGAGCAGACAACAGGTGAAAATCAACAGGTGAGTTTATGTCTGAGAAGAAGCAAATGAAGGGAGTTAATTTACCTGGACTAATCATCTCACGTAGCAAATATTACTGCTGACAGAGCACAGGAAAATGGATTCACAAGAGGGAATAGCATAGCCTAAAGCATGCAAACAAAAGTAAACACTGATTTGCATCAGAGTCCTCAGCCTATTTTCTAAAAATAATAACGTTGATTCCAGCAACCCAAGCAAGCCAAGTGTATCAAGGGAAGAGCTATTCATCTGAGAACATTTTAGCAAGAAATAGCAGGAAAATCTAGAGGGAATGAAATTTGGTTGCTAGGGCAAAGGAAAAGCAACACAAATGCACGCCTGTATGAGCCACAGTGGTTCAGGCACTTCCCAAAAGTTTTGCAGTAGCTGAGAAATCAAATTTGTGTGTAACTGTGTCTGCCTTGACTATATGATTTTGTATTCTCAAGATATAAAACATTTTCTTTTCAGTGGCATTCTGCAAGCATTAAATCCATCACCTATGTATTGTCAGCTATTTCCAAGGCAGAGAATTAGGGCTTGCCAGAATTGGTAAGCGGGCTGCTGCTCTGGGAATTGCAGAGGGTGTTGGGTGATATCTTCAAGGTTTTCTGATGAATATCCATTTCGGTGAAGCAATCCATTCCCCACACACATTTTGCGATCTGTTTTGTTATCAATCAAGCCTTGCTGGGTGGGAACACCTCACCAAATCTGCTTCTCAAGGGAGGCTGAGGAGCCCTTGGCTGATGGGACTCATCTGCACATGGGCTATCCACCTGTGCTGTTGTATCCAAGAGCAAGAAGGGTTGATAGGCTCTGTATTGGCCGATCCAACACTTCTATCTCACATCCTCCCTTGTGCTGTAACCCTCAGCCCAGCTCCCTGATCCACAGAGTGTGCAGCATGGTGGCTCACAGTGCAAATGCAACTCAAGGGCAGACACGGTGTAAGTGCAGGCCATGCAGTGGAGGTCAGGGCTGTTCTCCAGTTTTCCTACTTTCCTGTATGCCAGCTGCACACGTCTGGTATGTTTGAGCTGGAGCTCTGACTGTGCATTGGCACTGAAGGAATGCTGTGCATATGAAAAAGTGACATTCAGTATTTTGTGCGTGTTTCATCAAAGTCTGCTTCTATGCAGGCAAAAATGTTACTCAAGAGAATTCTTCTTCTCACTGGACGCTTTCAGGATTTCTCTTATTCTTTTACAGTTTTCTTTGTTTCTAGCCTTAACCTTGAAGCCTTGGCAGCTATAAATACTATTGAATATTGCTTATTTAATTTAGTCTTATTGACAGCAGAGCCTGCAGGGTTTCAATTGCAATGCACAGCACAGATTCAGGATAATGGACTTTTAATTCATATAAAAGGCACTAACTCATGTACATACATAACAATGAGGAATATGTAGGTATCTCTGTCATGCTAAGAAAACAGTTTATAGAAAAGTGTTTATTTAACTATAAAAATAGCTTTTACTAATTCTGTATAAAAGCATATGGAATACGGTGCGTAATGAATGTTTTCTCCTTGTGTACATTCACATGAACAGAGGAGCTGATCATCTTTTTGCTATGGAGCAGATGTCAATAAGCTGGAGTTTGTGTTCTATTCTACTGAAATCCCAGCATCCCAAGCAATAATGTGTCTTTCAATAAACACAGGTCTAACGTCCATTGAGATGTGAGTTAATGCTGAGGGGAAAGTGACTTCTATGTTTACTTACCTCCAAACTGTGCTTTATCCCTTTTCATTTGCCAGATAAAAACAATTGATTGCCTTAACCTATCTATTGCAGAATAAAAGCCTCTATTATCAGGGGAATATTGACAACAGAAGAATTCTAGTGGGGAAAAAGAATTACCTTTCCCTCTTAAACAACGATTTTAATTTCTTCAAATACAGTGTCTCTCAATTCCCTTTTAAATCCTAGGTGCAAGAGATGTTTCACAGATTCTCCTGGGACTGTACGTACCATATGTCAGAGGAAAGTTTGGAGGGCAAACTGCAGGCTGGCTGATCAAACACTGATATTTTTATTTTTAACTCTAAGACAGAACTTACACAGCACAGCTGTGATTCCTATAAGCCTGCCAATTGCCTTGCATAACTTGAAACGCATTACAATGCCTCAGTGTCGTTGCTCAGGTATCCCCTGAAGACAACACTACACCCTTTAGTTTTACATAACTGAATGGAAAATATCAAAGTAATTCATTATATGAGCAAAAGAGTGAGTGGGGAATGAAATACTCCAGCTCTTCAACATCAGGCAGCTTGCTCCCTTCCCTGCCGCTGTTCCCCCTCCACCTACCCTTCTTCTCTAACTCTCTACCCACACTCTCTGCCTCTTCCTTACTGCACTGTCATTATTTATGTTCCCTTCACCTTTCCCATATCCCTTTCCACTATAAAACCCACCTCCTCTCAGCCCTGTCACCATGCTTTGCTACTGTCTCCCACCACTGCATCCACTTCTTCCTCTTCTTCAACCACTGTAGCTCAAGAAGCGGTGATTGCTGTTGGAGCCACTCAGGGCTTTAAGGAGGTGTATTGATTCCACCACCCAGTGGCCGCTCAAACAAAAGGTCTAATGGTGGTTTCTGAGCTGCCTGTTGTTTTGGCAGTAAGGTTTGCCTGCTTGGTTTAGGCACCTTTCCAGCCAGGCAAACAGATGTGTGCTAGTCAGGTATCAAATTATCCTTCAAGCTAGTCCTACCTCAAGGCTGTGCAGGACTGTGAGAAATTTCATGTAATTATTTGAAAATCTCAGATAAAACAACAAAAAATTTCATATTCCTACAAAGCTGACCCTGTACCAAACACATTTCCCTTGTCTGGTTCGATGGGAGCCAGTGCTCTTCAGGATGTGACCACCAAGGCCCCTGGTGCCAAGAGCAGCCAGTTTAATGCCATCACCACAACTGGGCTTGGCTACACCCGGAGGATTATAGTTAAGTCCATGCTGCACAAAGCATATGTGTATGGTATGAGCCATTTTAATGCATTTAGGAGAAATGTCACAGTGCTATGCAGACATGTCAACGTTTCCTGTGCTGTAATTATTATTATCATCACAGTGTTTCATTATTGCCACTACACTGCAGGTTATTTTTATATCACTCAGTATATATTAAATGTGGACGTGGCTCCCAAGAAGAAAAAGGGTGATATCACTTTGCAGAAAGTTGCAGACTAAGTTCAGAAAGTCACTGTGCTTTGTGTTCTTGATGAGGTAAAGCGTCACCTCCTCATGCTCCCTCCCTCTGTCACATTAGTCCTGAAGTCTTCAGTGGGAATATTTATGGTGGAAGCTACTACCAAACGTGAGTAATAGCATCAGTTTAACTTTGCATTAAAACATAATGCACTGAGAAGGGGCAAGAGTCCTCAGGCTTATTTCAAGGCCTATTTTTAGATAAGATATTCAGACTTTTCTTATCAAATAATTGGACACTGCAAGTAAAGGCAAGCTAAATTTTTAGAATAAAATAGGAATTCATTTAAACCTTTTCTAAGCTTCCAAAAAAAGGTAGATTTAGAGATTATTGAAGCCTCTGCACCTGATTGTAGTAATTTATTAATGGGAAGGGGAGAAGCACAAAAAAATCTGAACCAGTTACAATTCCTGCCCAATTTGCATAAGGACATCTACATGAATTTCTGTATCGTTCTCATATTGCAGAGGTGCAGTGGGGCCATAGAGTTGAAGGTGTTTTACAGTCAGTATAGTCTCTCTAAAAAATGGGATATTCATATAAGGGAAGGGAAAGACTAGACAGAAAGATCATAGAGAGGCTCCAGATTCCTGGGAAATGATGTTTTGGCTCTAAGCCAACAAAATAATGCTGTCGCAGGAAATGCCAAGATCCATGTAGATTTGTGGTAAGGGGGCTGTCGCTTGTAAAACAGTCAAGATAATTATTCTGCTGTGCTTGACGTTGGTGAAGTCTAATTTGGATGGCTGCATTTCACTTCAGGCACACAGATAAATTGGCAGAGTTCAAAGGAGAATAACAAAAATGATTTAAAAGTTTTAAAAAAGGAGGCCTACAAGTGAGTATAGGTGATTTGCAACAACTGAAGTGGCAGGAGGGAAGATTTGGGTTAAGTATAAACAAAACTCAAAAGTTTTAAGAAAAGTTCAGCCATAGAACAAGCTGTCAAGGAAGGTTTTAGAATCACCACTGCTACAGATACTGAAAGGCAGGAGACCATCTGTCAGGGAGAGTTCAGAGATAATTAAAAAAAAAAGTGCTATCACAATTTAGGAGTTGGACTAAATAACCCATTCATGACTAGATCTTAATAGATTAGAAGTGGCATGGCTACTCTTTTTACCTTTTCACTGTGAAGATGGTCTTTATTGTATAAAACAACACAAGACAATTATGTTGATTGCAGATGGGGAAGGACATACATGTTTGAATATTTATAGTGAATAGGTATCTAATATTAATTTTACCATAGTCAGAACACTTTATCCTGGTTTTCCCCATCATGCTTTGAACATGTGTATAGTGTGCAGCTTAAAGTTGATATAGAAAAAAAAAAAGTATTTAGATTTTTTTAAAAAATAAGTATTTAGATCCATTTATCATATTCATTACTGAGGCAACTAAATAATGGGCCACTCCAGATCTCTCCTGGGACCTGGGGCCTGTGATCACCACATTCAAAGAGATTTTAGATCAGGTCATAGAATCATGGAATGGTGTGCATCGCAAGGGACCTCAAGGATCATCAAGCTCCAACTCTCCCACCACAGACAAGGCTGCCAACCTCCACATGTAATACTAGACCAGACTGCCCAGGGCCCCATCCAACCTGACCTTGAACACCTCCAGTGATGAGGCATCCACAACCTCTCTGGGCAGATGTTCCAGCACCTCACCACTCTCTCTGTCAAGAACTTTAAGGGTCTTTAATGGGAACTTAAGGGGTTCTTCAGGGAAACTTAAGGGAACTTTAAAGGGTCCGAATTTTTGTAAACTGTTGATAATGGATATGGAGGAATGACTGCATTGTCCTACAGTTATGGCACTGAGATGACACTGGAGCCTAAATATCTTTTAGCCTTCACAGCAAACTGTTGACTTTCAGCAGATACCTCAGTGAGCTTCTCCTTGCTGCAAAACATCTGCTGGCTCATGGGTTTTAAGGAAATATCAAGCAACCTAGCTTAAGTGTTCTTCAGTGGTGATACAGCTGTACCAGCCATGACTTTATTCCAGAAATTTCCACAGAAGCTGCCAGCTCTAAAACGGGACCTGGCAGGTAATAACTGAGGGTAGCAGAGTGCATCTAAGATGCCTCTCAGATGCAGAGGTGTCAGGTTCTGTCTATGTGAGAACACCACCACCTAGGACAAGACATTCACCATAGCCACACCCCCGCTACAGGCCATTATATGGCCTAGCTGAGTACCATTTCCTCCCTCCTCCACACGTACCCCTCAAGCTTTGGCTTTCATGACCAATGAATTGTGACCTGCTCCAGCTGGTTTTCTGAGGTAGCTGAGCAGGGACCATGACTTAGGAATGCTTCTGGCCTTGTTTGGGAATGCCTCCACTCTGCTGTGCTTTTCCTTTATATCCAGCGGACTTTAGACCAGTGCTTGGGAAATGCTACATGAAGGTAAAATTCACTGGAGTGCATACATACCTTTTGATAGCAACTTTGGTTTGAAGAGGCTTTGCTTCTTTACAGTGTTATCCCTGGAATAAAAACAAATGTGGGGGTTCGCTATGAGGAACATGGACATGGTGTCTGTTCAGTGGCCCCCAAACTCCTGATTTTGAGGGTACTTGGATTCCATTGCCCCATCACACCAGCTCTGCAGTCAGTGCTAAGTGCAGTGACATGGCTGTGACAGAATGTGTGACACGCTGGGGAGAAGTTGGCAGAGAGCGAGCTGCAGATAAGAATGAAACAACAAAAAATTACCTGAGCTGAATAGAAAACACCTTCAGATGACTCAGAGAGTTTCAGCAGAGATGTCTTTTTTTCTCCTTTTCCAAACATGCTCCTCTTTTGCTCCAGTCATTCCCTGTCACCCTTCCTTCTCTTTTTCATGCTGCTGTAAAAGCTTGTAAAAGCTGTGCACATTTGCACAGCTGCGTATGGCTATTGTGCTTTAGAACAATTTCCAGAAGGCTGTTGTACAAGCTGAGGTATTGCTTGTTGGCTGAAACAGATTTCTCAGCTGCTACTAACATCCAACAAGAAGGCTTGGTGGAAATGCTGTCCTACCCAGTGAGGAACTCATACACTGCCCAGACCTGCTTGGAGTGATCTTTGCAATCGCTAAGGCATAAGATACAGCACCCACAACTTGGCAGGGTCATACCATCTCCAGAGAGGTGGCTGCTGCATGGGGACTCCTCTGCCCTACTGTACAGCTGCAAAGGCTGGCCCAGGCTTGTTTTGATTTTCATTCTACACCACTTGGGTGATGGAGGGCACAAAAACAGCAGGATGGAAGTGCGCTTATTTCCACAGGGCCTGTGACCTTCTCGTGGGCCAAGGGCTAATGGCAGGGCTGTGGGGAGAAGGAGTCCACCCCTACTGTGGCCTCACTGAGGCAGGAGCAGATGGTCCCAGGGACTGATGTTGGGCCTTCGGAAGGGGCAACCAGTGCTAATAGTGCCCTCATGGTCCTGACATGACCCTTCTTTTGTCATGGCTCTCAGCAAGCATTCTGTAAACGAGGGAGCAAGGAATGAGATTTTTAATGTAGAATGGATTGATGTAAAAATGTGTTACCTTGCTTTTCGTCTCTTGGTGGTTTTTTTCTTCCCCAAGTGATTTGTAAGGGTGTTCCACGACATATGATGCTGTTGGGAGTCCCACTGACAACACCACAACTCTGTGAGAGCTGGACATCTCATTCTTTCACCTCCTGTCCCTTAGCCAGTTATTTCTCTGCAAGGGAACACTACCATTTACTCCAGGACTCTTTCATTTCTTTAAGAGACTTTCACAAGACACCTTGTCTGAACTTTTTGAAAATCCAGGTGCACCTAGGTTACCGTCACCCACCCCTCTTGTTTACTACAGCCACCACAGATTTATGAATTACAACTGTTCTCAGGATGGTGTTAGTGTATTAAGGTTGTATGATGGCATACCATAGTTTCTCTACAACTACTTAATAAAGACAGTCTTTGTAAAATCCCCAAACCTTCCTAGAACCCCTTCTAAAATCTGTTGTTAATTTGCCACAGCTTATTTCCCTGGAAGTGAGGCCAGTGTGAGGCAAGGGTTAACCAAAACAGCTGCTCTTTATGAGCTCCTCTAGAAGATGCAGGTGAATCTCACCCATTCCCAGCAGCCTGTTATTATTCATTTTGTTGGTGTACTACAAGCTCTGTCCTCCTAACATTTTAGTTTGACAGTGAATTCCTCAGGTTGATACATTATTAAAAAAAGAAAAAGCCCTATTGTGGGAGCCTCTGCTGTTAGTGTCAATGCAAGATGAATTTCTACTTTCTGCAAGACCTCAGGTTCCCCACATCCCCATAGTCCTCCAGTAGGCTAGTAGACTGAGAAGAGTTCAAGGAATGTTATAACTGCAAGATGCAGGCTGGCTTTTGGCTTGCCTTTCTGCATTTAATTTGATAGAATTCATGTCCTGTGTTTTTTTTCATTTCAGCATTCTTGTTCCTTCCAATGGTGTTTCTCTGCTTCTAATAGACTCCTTTGTTGTTCAGCTTTATAGGTTGCTTTCATGGTCCAGGCAATGATGTGAACAAGAGATATCCAATGCTCGGGTAATTGTTCTGATTATTCAAGCATAGGTTATTTTCTTCTGGGACAATCTGATACGTAATTTGGAGCAGAAACAGATGTGTGTAGGGAGGGTGTGGGTGTACGTGTTGAGAGTCATAACCCTGTTTTCTGTAATACATGCTGTTCTGGATGATCTTTCGTGTTACCTACAGGAAGTGATGGGATTTCAGCACAGATATCCACCTAGTTTAAATCTTGCTTTTCATGACTTGGTAACTCCCAACTACGTAGTGTCAGTGAACTAGAAAGCTTGGTGAATGTCTGGAAGTTAAAGATTCAAATTAATGCCTACAATGTGTAAGTGTCCTCTTTTTCCTATCTTAGTGAAACTCTTGGTTGGAAAAAACTCCTTCCCTCATCTCCGTAATACCCAGGTAGGTCTTGGAAAAGTATGAATTAGTGATAAGAAAAGAAATAAAATATTACCATCTTGGCTATACACAAAGGATGAAAAGAAAGACTTGGGAGCAAGAAAGCTTTCTTCTTTTTGGAATATGAACTGAATGTGTGATGCAAGGAGTCTCATAAAAAGGGCACTGTTTGACAGGGGCAGCCACCATTAAAACCAATATTGTATGAGCTCACTATTTCCTCATCACGTTTCACTGTATATTAAGATTGTATTTATAAGATGCACTCTAAACTTTGCATTAAAGAGTAGCCCTGCTACAGAAAGAGACATAATTCACAGCCCTCGTTGCTGAGCTCCAATAAAGTAATTGCTTTCATTGTGTCCCAACCATATGATTATTCCTGTTGTGTAGGAAATTTAAGTCCAAGGAATGTCAGATCAAATATAAAAGCCTAGTGCTTACCCAGAGTTTTTATTCAATTAAATAGCTATTACAGAGCTCATGCTATTTCACATGACATAATGCGGAATGCAAACGTAGTCCCTTATTACAGACAAATGTTCATCTAAACAAAATGACACCAACACAATCCAAACCCAGTACAATTTTTCAATTATTATACTTAGGTGATTA
The DNA here is from genome assembly GCA_028571105.1 of Tragopan temminckii. Lineage (NCBI taxonomy): Eukaryota > Metazoa > Chordata > Aves > Galliformes > Phasianidae > Tragopan > Tragopan temminckii. The sequence continues at coordinate 91,013,316 of JAOWBP010000001.1, read as the reverse complement.
TTAGATGATGAGCAGTCTCTGTGAATGATAAGGGGGGGGATTTGTAGCCTCCATAAGCTACACTTTGAGCACAGCAGCAGTGTTGTCTGAGGTTTATCTGTGAAATTCCTAAACACAGAGAATCGATGCTTCTCCTGGAGTGGAAGCACTCAGCTGTGGCTCAAAGAACTCTGACTTTACTGGTGATCTGCAGTAGTACGTCACGCACACAACCAGGGTCTGACAAAAGTGCCTAAGGCAGCATCTGGGCAGCATTTAGGGGCTTATCCCTGAACTAAGATCTAAAAACATCCTGTCAATTCCTGTTGAGTCTTGCTGTGTTTATTTAGCACCTCACACAGTGTCTCTGCACATCACTTCTGCATCGCCCACAGGATCCATAAGACTTCCTCTACCTAATATCTCTGAGGGCTCCTCTTAATAAGCATGGTACCAGAGTTTCTACTACCTGCTATCACATTTTAGCTTCTCACTAAATTGCTGCCCAGTGCTTTAAGTGCCTTAACCCATGTAAGTCTGAGGGCTTTCCTGCTGCAGTCTTGCAACCTGGCTTTCGCTCACAGCTTTGAACCTTTTTGGTATCACTGCTTCAAGGTGTTCGCATGGGAGGTGATTGCCAGCAGCATAAGATCTTCACTTTCCCTCCATTCCTATCCCTCAGTGGTAGCTTCCAGTTTATGTGAGAGGCCTGATGCTCTGTCCTCTGTCATGTGGTGGCAGGTGGGAGAGTAGACAGCAAATGCCACTACACAGAGCTGGAAATTAAACCTAAATCTCTCACACCTGAAGCAGTCTCAGTTCCAGGCTGTTTAGCTAAGAGTAGGCAGACTGCCACCTCTCAGCACACCTACCTCTGTCAGCCTGGAGGTGAGGATCATGCTGCTTTCTTGGAGAATTGCTGCAAACACCAATCCTTCTGAAAACACTTCTGTCTCTAATTTCCCCAGGGATGAAGATGCCTACTGGGATCCTTAAACCTGCTGCTGAAACTGAGAAGAGGGTGGGATTTTGGGCATGTCTCTGTGTAGTGAATACCCTGTTTGCTCCATCTAAACAGCTCAGTTTTCTGACTACAAGAAACCATGAAGACCATTTCTGAACCTATATAGGCTACTAATTTCTGATCAAGTGTGAAGCCAGGCAAGATTTTTACTCAGGTTTAGCCTGGAGTTGTTCTGCTGCCCTTCTACAGTAGGGAGAAAATAAATGTCCCAATATAAGAAACATCATTGTGGCTGTTTTCTATTAATAAAAAACTGGGCTAATACAGTGATACAGGGTTTCATGCGAAATCGCTTTAGATTACAAATAGCGTAGATGGAGACAGGGAGTCTGTTATGATTTACTCATCAAACACTACAAACAATAGGAAATAAGAGCAATAGCACAGGAATTCTTACTGACTAGATGGAGAGTGAACAGAGTACAGAGGGTCAGCTTCTATTTTTAGAAATAAAAAAAACAACTTTCAAAGACATCTGAAATTGGATTTTCCTTTTTTCCTCCATAACAGTCAATGTGGTCCAAGCTGGACTTTATCATTCAAACAGGAAGGAAATGACAATTTCCCCACTTAAGCCACTTTACTGGCATAACTGCAAGACAAAAATAAACGTCTGTGGCTTCCTACACCTCTTATCCTCCTGTCAGCTTCTGTCTGCAACTTTTTACTTTAAGCTTATTATGAGAAAAGGATTTTATTGTTACATTTGGTTGGCAGCTGGAATTCTCCAAATGAGGCAAACAGGGCTGAGGCACATGCTTTCATCCCTCAGCAAAATCCTTGTAACATACGGTGCCGTTATGTCTCCAAGCTTTAAGTGAAGAGGAAAATAGGCATCTGGGCTGGGTTCATTTGTAACGCTGCGCTTGCTAGATTTATATGAAAAGACAGATGAAAGCAGACACTTTAATTACTTCACCCTAACTTTTTATTACAACATCAAGTAAAATGGTGAGTTACAGAGGATAATGGGTTTGAAACACCTGGAATGAAGTCACACACAAGCTTATGGTTTATTATCTGCCAATGGGGCTTTAAATATTGATCATTTCTGTACATGCATCTTTGTGATATTTCTCATTTTCTTGATAAATCATTTCAGGGTTACTTTGCTTTCAGCTATGAGGTAGCTGCTAGGACTGGGACCCCGCTTTTTTCTTCTGGAATTTCCTGAACTGGGACTGTATTGCCACCGCCGCCCGCTCTGTCTCTGGTGCGTCCATGTCTATGTCAAATTCCTCTTGAACTTTCTTTTGTCCATCTGCCAAAGAAAGCAAAACAAAATATCAGTACATTTTTCACATAGACACAATCACTGGACAGCACACATGGAACATCATGTCCCTCTCTCCTCCACAAACGCAGCCACGATGATGGGGAGCATATTAAAAAAAAACCTCTGGGACCAGTTTTGGCTAACACAGCTGATCAAACCCACCCCTCCCCCAAAAGAGCAGCATCTGTGACAACCTGTTTATAGCTAAGTCACTGACAAGTGACATCCAAGTGGTGCTCAGAATTCATTACACAACGACCTGACATATGACGAAGTCCTCTTCTGCCTGAGTAATAAACAGTGAGGGGCTGAGGAATGCTCCTGTGCTTCCAGGAGGCAGAAGTTAATTCCCCATGTTTACTTCAGGACAATGGCACCTTAAAATATTTTAAAATAGGAACAGGATCTTTATTCCTATCCCATCACCGGTATTAAGAGGAAGAGATATTACTTCCTAAGCCTAATTTCCATCCTTTTCACTTGTTTCCTGCCTCATCCCTTCCAGCACATACTGCTCTTCCCCATTGAATCATTTATGTTCAATCTCTCTTTCTGCCACTGTCACTCTTCACAGGCTGTTATTGCCTTTCAGCCCTGATCCTTGGCTCCCTGCCTTCCTTTATGCCCATTCTTCAGCTTCGGTTCAATTACATTAGGTCTCCACACAGACACAGCCCAGCTGACTTTGCTGAATTTGCTTCATCCACTCACAGCTTAAAAGTGCAGCTGTAGGAAAACTTCTGTCCTCTTTGCAACAATAGCTCTAATCCGCCTGGACTAACAAAGTGAGAACACATACTCACTCCACCAAACTCAACACACCACTGAGATTCTCTGCTCTATAAAGTTAGTTGTTTGCTGAACTCACATCGTTGTGTCTCAGTCCGGCTGTGACTTTGTGAAATCAGCAATAAGAAAATGAAAACTGATTTACTTGTCCATACGTCAAAATGTATCCTGCATTAGAAGGATCCTGTTAACATTATTCTGAAGAGGATATAATTTACAGAGAAGTATTCTTGATGTATTTTAGCAAAAATTTTACACTAGTAATGAAATAAACAGTTAATCAGCTCTGAAATCAATGAAGCTAAGTGCTATTGCTGTCAAAGAGAGCAGAGCTCAGCGCTGCCCCTCCGCTCCCTGTGAGGTGCTGCAGCTGCCATCAGGCCTCCCCTTCAATTTAGTGGCATTTACAAACTTATTTAATATACCTTCCAGACCAGTACCCAAGTTATTAATGAAAACAGTGAAGAGAACTGGTCCTAAAATAGATCCCTACAGAATACCCACGGTGACTGGCTGCCAGCTCATTTACTATAACCCTCTGAGCTCAAACCATCAGTGAACTGCTCACCCATTACACTATAGTTTTGTCTGGCCATATGCTGGGCCATGTTGTCCAGAAGGATACTCTGAGAAACAGTATCAAAATCTTGGCTGAAATCCAAAAAGATAACATAAACTGGCTTCCGTTGGTCAACTAGATGGGTAGCCTTGAAGCAAAAGGAAATTAAGAGTACTTTCCCCTTGTGAATCCATGTCAGCTGTTACCTGTAACAGCACTCTTTCAAGTGTTTTTCTGTGACTCCCAGAATAATCTCCACAATTTTACCAGGCACTGAAATGAGACTAATGGGCCTGTAATTACCAGAGTCTTCTTTCCAGCCCTTCTTGAAAACTCAATGTTTGCCAGCTACTAGTTAACTGGGACCTCTCCAGATTCCCAAGACCACTGAAAAATAATTGAGAGAGGTCTCACAATGACATCAGTCAGTTTTTTGTGCTCCCTGGGATGAATCCCATTGGACCACATAGACTTCTGTGCATTCACCTGTAGCAGCAAATCCTGCACAGGTTCAGGGTTGACTGGGAGTTTTGTATCATTACTGCAGTGATGACCCTCCAACTCTGTGACTCCCAGAGACCATCATCAGCACTGAAGACAGGCAAAGAAGGCATCAAATATCTCTGCTTTATCTGTGTCCTTTTTTGTGAGACAACCATCCTTATCAAGTAACAGACCAGTGTTACCTTTGATCCTCCATCTGCTGCAAACATATTTTAAAATGCCCTTTTTGGTGACCCCCATAGTACTAGCCAGCTTCAACTCTAATTGAGCTTTGGCCATACAATTTTTTTTCTCTTCAATGGTGAAGAGCATTTCTGTAGTCCTGCCAGGTTGCCCAACTTCACTTCTAGTGCATGAGTTGACACCCTTGGTAACTTGATGAAATCTGGCTTGTACAATTTACGTCCTGCAACAGTCTTAACAGGATGTTAGCTTGCAGTAGTGACTCAGCAATCTTAGTAATATTTATAGTCTCAGGAAAAAAAAAAGTATTTATTCACTAGAATTTTTAATTAATCTTGCCTGGTGTGAATTATTATTACTGCATTAAAATCAACTGTGCTACAACAATTCAGCATACCTGAAGATCCATTTTACTTCTATTTTTGGATCCATTCTTTTTGAAA
>JAOWBP010000001.1:90966571-90988900 GCA_028571105.1 Tragopan temminckii | reverse complement strand
TGAATTGCCTTCACGTGTGCTCCCACGGCTGACTCATTGCTCACCCCAGGTGATCAATCAGAGGTTCAGGCCATGACTCAGCAGTTCCCATACAATCCCATAAGGATGTTCAGCTAAGGACCAAACTTTAATCATGTCTGTAACACTCCTGCTGTTCTAAATGCTAGTTGTTTACAGAAGGTAGCCTGATAATACCAAATTGCAAGCTAATTTTGGAGTATCAAGCTAAGTGTATTAAGGGCTCTGTGCTACAAATTAAAAGCTTGAAAACCATCAGAAAAAAAAGATTTTTTAGTGACTTACTAATGGACAAGGAATTCATAAGTGGAAAAGATTTTTCATTTCATCTAGAAAACCAAGTCTTCTGGAAAAGAAAAACAACAGAGCAAAAGCCTATATATGAAGTAAAGCAGATAATATGTAATTAAAGTGATGTTTCTGTAACAATAAACTCTGGTAACCTCTGTTGTGCATTGACTGTGCTCCCCTTTTGTTTTTCACTTCCACTAAATTAGAAAAATCATGCTACTAAGCTACATCCACCTCTTGTGGCCTTTTAATCACCTGTTGTTAGAGTCTGTGGACATGGAAAAAGACATCTGTAATTTGTGACAGTCTAGCTCCAAGGACTTCCAGTGTCAATACACCACTTCTTGCACCATTTACTCTAATGCTTATATACTATTGGCAAACTATCCATGATGATATATGGACATATTCATTTCAGAGGTACCATTATTAGTTTTACTAGGCCTATCTAGAAACTAGCTGACCTGGGTTCTTCATTTGGGTTCCTATCAGCAGCAAAGCAGAACTAAATGTTCTTCTCAGAGTACTGATGACAGCATTGTTTCAGACAAGTACACATTTGTGGAAGCAAGCCACTGCATGACAGCCATGTACCAGTCATGGAAAGAGGTCTTGTTTCCCCTGGTGCATAGGCAGGCAGTGCACTGATAATTACAAACTGATCTCCAGAAGAAATACGGTCAAAGGCATAATTTCAGTTCTGCCTTTCCTCATCAACTTGATAGGAACTCCAGCATATTTGTGAGTCATGCGAATGGCAAAATCCACCAGCACCACCAGATCAGCATTTGTTTTCCTTAATTTACAACTGTTTCCCCCACCCCTAATCTTTACATACGGGCTTCTCAGAAAGGAGAAGAGATTGGGGCCACCTTCCAGGTGCCCAAATGTTCACTGAAATGCAAAAAAATTGGACACCTCCCAAATGCCTGGATCTAAAATGCTGCAAGATCAAAGCCACATAGTCATCATGATCAGAGGGCTGGAGTACCTCTTCTCCAAGAACAGGCTGAGAGAGTTGGAGATCTTCAGCCTGGAGAAGAGAAGGCTCTGAGGAGACCTTGTAGCGGCCTTCAATACCTGAAGGGGGCCTACAGGAAAGCTGGGGAGGGATTTTTCATATGGGCACGTAGTGACAGGACACTAGTAGATTTAGACTAGATATTAGGAAGAATTTATTTACTGTGAGGGTGGTGAGACACTGGAACAGGTTGCCCAGTGAGGTTGTGAATGCCCCCTCCCTGGAAGCACTCAAGGCCAGGCTGGATGGGCTTTGAGAAACCTGGTCTAGGGGAAGATACCTCTGCCTATTAAAGGGGGCTGGAACCAAATGATCGTAAAGGTCCCTTCCAACCCAAACCATTCTGTGATTCTCTGATCATTGCTATGGCAAAGCAGTTGATACAAAACCTTACAAAAGAGGAAAGTTGTGGCCATCAGCAAAGGGAAGAAACTAGAAGTCAGAAAAATAATAATAAAACAGAACAAATTAGAAGACAAGGGCACAGTCAGTGCAAATATCCCCCCACCAAAGAAACAAACAAAACAAACCAACAAAAAACACACAAAAAAAAACGCACCAAAAGACAAATGAATATGCCCATAACCTTGCAGGAATCTTGTAGAGGCTCAGGTCTGGGACTTAACAGCTCTGTTAAGGCTCCTTTCTTCAGATAATTTCACTACTCCGCTATGTTCAAACTGAGCTTGGTTTATTGACAGTATAAACTTTCCCAAAGTGTATGCACAACAACTCATGCAACAGGACCAAGATCATCTATTAACAACTGAAACTGAATCATCATTAAGCATAATTCATAATTATTTCCTCGGGCTATTTCTAATCACAGTGCTGCAGGATAACTGCAGCTCTAATAACTGCTACCTTCTGCAAAAGTTGTGCAAAGGGGCAGACCGTATTAGTGACCATAGGTAAGTATGTACACTTATATACATGTGTTCACTTCTTCATGTTTCAGAAATTGAGTTGAATTTGTATGCATGCAGTTTGAAAATACCACATGTAAGCAGACATATACACACACGTATCCCAGCTTGTATGCAGGCACTGTGTACACAACAAAGATCTCATAAATTAATCAAGTTATTCTTGTAGCAAGCTGGAAAGAAAGAGATGAAACGAGGCAGGGATTGTTATTGTTATCTCTATTTTTAAATACTTGGAAAGCATTCAGTTACTACAGTGGTGAGGACCATATAAGTACCTAGAGAGATTCATTTGTGGCAGGAACTAAGTGTGAGGGTTTTTCCAACTCAAAGGTGCCAGTTAGCTGGGGATTTAAGGGACCTCTAAGAGAGGAGAAAAAAAAATAAAAAAAGAGGGAGAGAAATATTTTGAAGTCACATTTTTCAGTCCTTTAAAGGACTTCAAAAAGTTGAAACAGTTCCTTACAGTTGTGCTGTTTTGCTTTATTTTTTGTTTTTTGTTTTTTCCCCTGGGAACTTCTGCATATGATTTGCTTTCCTGTTACTCTTTTATCAGACAGGAAACCATTGTTTTCCACTTAAGTGCAGTTATTTTAAGGAAAAAAAAAAACCAACAAACCAATAACAACAAAATGACACACCAGAAAAGCTGCATAACTAACATTAGGAATCAACACACACATGGAAACACTGCATGTGCATAATGTAGTATTCTTTGCGTCTAGGGATGGACTTATTTGGAAGTCATGAGGGTAGTTGCAAACAATACACAAAATGAAAACTTCCAGGGAAGTCTGAAGACAGGACATTGGCCAGGACTACATGAGCACTGCTGGCTCTGTTCATCGCTGAAACTTTTAATAAGATGCTTTAAGACGCTTCTGACTAAACATTTTAAAATCAAAGATCTTCCTCACCAGATGAAATTCAGCAGTAATACACAATATCACACCAGATGTGTCAGATAACAGAAGAATACGAACAGCACCTGGGCTCTCAAAACTATTATTTAAAGTTTCAGTCAGGTATATTCTCTCCTTTAAACTCTAACAGACAGCTTTCCCCGGAAACCAGATGGCCACCGTGTGTGTGCAGACGTGGGGGTAGATGAAGCTCCAGTAAAGAAGGTATTCAGTTTATCAAAAACATGTAAGTTGTTGCTTTGAAAGTTTTTGTAGTGAGAAAAACATCAGAAGTTGCTGATAAGAAAATTTTTGCTGAAATATCCTTGCTAGCACTCTTCTAAATAAATAAGCACACTGCATTTCTCTGGAGAGAACTTAAACATCCCTGGCTTCAAGAAATGGAAATTCACCTAGGAGAGGAAATGAAGTTCATGTATAATTCCCCTTTCTTCCTTTCAGCATCCTCTCTAGGGAAGATCTGTGAACAGTCTGAGAACCTTATTATTAAAGGCTAGATCTGTCTTCAACTGAGACGTCTGGCTGCCCGAGGAGACTGCTGGACTCCTTGATACACAGACCAGGAGGGCAAAGGAAGAGATACAGGCCAGAAGAGGACCCAGGACATATTTTGTTTGGTTCTGACTAAACTTTTTGTGAGGGTGTCCGCAGGAAAGTGCCTGAAATTCAGTGGATTAGGTTGCCTGTATGGTTTTTACCATGAAACCCATCTCAACAGCATAGCTACTCATCCAGAATTACTTGCTTTCTCCCAGCTGTCATTTGAAATGCTCTCAGCTGCAGATCACAGCAGTGAGTTCACACAGGATTTTTACACCCTTGTCTGAGCCTGAGCAATCTGTACATGACAAAATACAACTTATGTAACTATGCAAAGGGTTCAAACAGTTTTGTATTTAGGCTTTATGAAGGTGTTACATTATTTGATGGGAGCACAGACATCTAGGAATGTTACTGAAACACAGACTTTCTATTCTGAGATTTGGGGGCTGATGTACAGCAAATAATTCTCACTTTCACACTTACCATAGGATGGTTTGGGTTGGAAGGGACCTTTAATATCATCTAATTCCAACCCCCCTGCTATAGGCAGGGACACCTCCCTCTACACCAGGTTGCTCAAAGCCCTATCCAGCCTGGCCTTGAGTGCTTCCAGGGAAGGGGCATCCACAGCTTTGCTGGACAACTTGTTCCAGTGTCTCACCACCCTCTCAGTAAAGAATTTCTTCCTAATTTCTAGTCTAAATCTACCCTCTACCAGTTTAAAACCATTTCCCCTCGCCCGGTTACTACCTGCCCTTATGAAAAACCCCTCCCCAGCTTTCATGTAGGCTCCTTTCAGGTACTGAAGGCCGCTATAAGGTCTCCTTGGAGCCTCCTCTTCTCCAGGCTGAAGATCCCCAGCTCTCTCAGCCTGTTCCTTGAAGGGGGGGTTTTCAGCCCTCTGATCATCTTTGTGGCCTCCTCTGGACCTGCTCCAACAGCTCAATGTCCTTCTTGCGTTGGATACTCCAGAACTGGATGCCGTACTTCCGGTGGGATCTCACAAAAGCAGAGTAGAGGAGTAGAATCACCTCCTTCACCCTGTTGGTTGGTCACACTTCTCTTGACGTAACCCAGGATATGGTTGTCCTTCTAGACTGCAAGTGCACATTGCCGGCTCATGTTGAATCTTTCCCTTCCTAAATCCCCATCAGAATCAGGTGGGTTTTATGAGATGGAACAAAAATTGGTTCGGGGCATAGACTGAATGAAATGGGGAAGGGAGACATTTCCTGACTCGGAGATCATCTTCCGTGAGGCTCTGCTTTCAAGGGACAAGAGTATTTTAGCAGAATACCATAGTGAGGAAAGTTAAGGCGCCAAGACCATTTCTTCCCAACACTCAACAGAATGCCCAACAAAATTCAATACACACAGTTCCAGATGATGGTACCCTTCTCAACTTCTGATTAGTGCTGTGAGGATGAAATATCAAAGAGAGAGAGACCTGCTTCATTCTTTTGCCTCACAAGCTATGTTCCGTGGGAAAAACAAAATGCATAAGGCATTACAACGCTACAGCTCAATCACTATCCTTCCCTGTGAGTGAAGAATGTGACCTCTGAATCTGGGCGGACATGGCGAACCCACATTCCATGAGCATATTTAAATATTTACACAAATCAGCCTTATGTTTTCCCTTCTTTTTTGAAATCTTTCTCCACAAGTTCATTTGTTGGGCTGTTCCCAAAACCAGTATATTTTTAAATAGTCATTGGAGAATATTAGTGGAAAATTAATTTTGAGTTCTCAAACAAATATTTATATTAAAGTCTACTATAATAACGATCCTGAATTCTAGCCAGGAAATAATGCACTGTTGATCCAAGCACTCCACATGAAGATGACTATTTACTATGAAGATGATTATTTACCCTGCTGGACCTAGCATTCTCCTCTGAATGCAGCAGGCACAGAGTGTGTAATTTACCAAATTTCTTGAGCAGCTGAATGGTGAATGGACAGTTGACCGCATTACAAGACACAAAAAAAGGAAAACTTACTAATGAGAGCTCCATCCCAACATACACAACTCTTTACAGTTATTGTTAATTTTTTTTTTCTAGAAGTATTCAGATTTAAGTCAGTTCAGATGCCTCCATTTTAGATAAGCACCAACTCATGGTGTACACAAAAAAGATGAAGAAACCCAGAGTCTTTATCCATTTACAGTTTTCTAACCACCCGAAGCAAATATCGTGAACACTCAGAATAAATGCTTGAGAACAGAATAGAAACTGAAAAAAATGGATTCAGTTTCTCAGTACAACTATCTTCTCCTTACTGCATAGGCTGACTCCACCATGATGTGCAACTTAATTCAAAAATATTCATTTTCTTTTTACTTAGAGCTGGGCATTTATAGAATTCATCATGTGAAAAAAAAAATGGATTTTATTATTGTTAATATTCACATTGCTGAATGATAGACATAATATCCTGAGATAATGATTACAAATATCAACTAAAAATCGCATGCGTTAGGTACAGAAGAGAGAATTAATCTATTAATAGAAAAAAGGAGTATTGTAAATCTAAAGAAAATAATAGTTGGTTCTGATGTAGCCGCTACTCTGTTAAATGTGCTAGTCTGTAAAGAGTAGATTTCATGGTACCACCTTGCAACATTCAGTGCCCACTGAAGTTGTCAGGTACTCTTACAATGACTTCACTAGGCTTTTCCAAGCCACTGACACACCACCGTAACACACTGTAATGCAACAGTTGTTATTCTTTTGGAAGAGATAAATTGTTATCTGCCCTTTTACAGGTCATGATCAAGATCAAACTACAGCTTGTTGAAAAGGTCAAGTTAGATAAATGTCATCCTGTGTGGTCACTGAGAGTTTTGCTGTTAACCTTCAACATCAGTAGAACTTGTTCCAACCCAAGTGATTATTCAGTATTTATAATACAGATACAACTTCAAGGATTACTGGCTTGTTGCTGCTCAAAGCAAGGAGGATATAGTGGTGTATACTATACAAATATAGTGGAGGTCTGCTAATGTCCAGTACTCTGAAAGTGAAAAAGGACACTAACACTTAGCACTCTGCAGGAAAATTCAAGGCAGTTGCAGGAGGATGCTGCTGATGAATGAAGGTCCCATATAGGTACACTCCATTTATCAACATAACCAGTACAGTCTGGGTACAGGATTTTCTTCTCCCATTATCGCAAGCTCTGACACACACCGTCGCACGTCACTGCTCCACACAGTTTTTCAGAAGCTGTCTTTCCCATTGCACATCCCCTTGTGCCTGTGAGTAAGGCTGCTAGAACAAGGCTGCAACAACCCAGTGGAGAATGGGACTGCGCCTACATTCTGTGTTTTATTGTAAAAACCTCCAGCAGAGGTTTTTAACAAGACTAAGAGAAGCTGTTGCTAGGGTGACTAAATATGACTAACTATATGGTATCACTGCCCAAAGATCAAACAACACACATTCATTAATAACTACCAAACCTATCACTACTATAAAAGGAGTCTTCAGATATTTAGTTTCCTTAAATGCTTTACAGTGACAGCAATCCCATATACATCTTCAAAGAGGGAGAGTACTACTGTCATAGACATTGGCTTTAGTTTGTCCAGTTTTGACTCAGCCTAGAGATGGACCCAAAATTCACTCTCCACAGAAAACATTACCCACAGCAGTTTCTCCATTGTGTAAATCAATACTGCAACAAGATCTGAGCATCATTATTAGTTGTTAGGGCTAGTTCTCAGCTGTTTTTCCTGGATTTGTAATCAAGAGCAAGGACAGTGACCAGGCCAGTTCAATTTCTCAAACAGTTTTCATAGTGTGACTGTATTTTACACTAAAATGAAAGGCGGTTTCATTTTTTCCTCTCTACTTCCCGTTTTCAACAAGAGGGAAAGTTATTTTGACAGGGAAATGATCATCTGAAGAAGTGGCTGATTAGAACAGCCACAGTACAAATTTAAGATGTGCACATTTTGCAGACTTCTGTAATACACAGTATATTACATTTTGCAAGTAGGTTTTACAGCACACCCGGTGTCCAGAAGAATAAATCACTTTTGCTCAAATTCTAACTACATACAGCTAATAAAGTGCAGACAGACGGACTTATTCTGCTTCTTTGATTTAGAATGCAGTCTCAGGTTGAAAGTTCTAATTCTACTTCATTCTCTTGCAAGTATGTGGATTCGGGAGAAAAAAGGGACTGTGTTCTATCTCCCCTGCTGCTGCTCTCTTTTATGTAGGTGACAGGTTTTTTTTGTTATAATTTCATTAAAAAATAATTGACGTTCTCTAACTAAGATGAAGTAAGCATTTGCCTGTTTATACCACGCATAAAACTATGCTACAACTAAGCAGAATTGTATATTTGAATTAATAACGCAAGCCAGTCAAAATTCTCCTCGAGGAGAAAAGGAAATTTGCCCCTAAAAAGACTGCAGAATAAGTAAATCTCAGCTGAATTTGGCAGCAGGACGATTTTATTTGTAAATAAATTCATAGTAAATGAGCTCAGTTCATAATGTGCTTTAACAGTAAAGAGAAAAACATGCTTTCCATGCTGCCCGAATGGTTGGCATAATTTTGCTTGCCTTCCTTTCCTGTTAACTTCAGGATGCAAATGGCTTTGCTGTCAGGGTACATTTGTTCCCACTAATTCAACAGTATAACAAGCCAAAATATTTATTTCTTTTTTCCATCCTTTAATTTGTATTTTATCATATTGGGAACATCACCTACTGATTTCATTTACTGTAGCATTATGCAAACAACTCTTATGGGAAAGTCACCTCAGTGTAATACAAAAACTAAGCAGAAAAAGGACTCAGTGTTTTAGGATATGTTGCCTCAGAGGATCCCACGTTTCCGGGCAGACCAACACAAAGGCCAGAATGCACATCTAAAATCAATGCTCAAATATCGCATCCCAATAAGACCCTCAACTTTTCAAAGACGACACTTAAATTCTTCTTGCTTCTCACTGGAGAAGATGAACTACCAGAACACCTTTTGATTAGAGCTAGATGATCAAACAGAGCAAACAGCATATTTTTTTTAGCTCAGTCACTCCCCTGTTCGTGAAAGTCTACAAAATGATGTTGTCTCATATTCGGGTGAGTCTATAATTAAAGCTGATCAAAATGTTTTCCTCTGAAAAATATTGCTGATGGTAACAGGATTTTAATTGCGTGATCGCTGGTATGCAATGTGCTTCTGCCTCCTATAGGAAATAAAATCAGTTCTCAACTAAATACCAAATGTTTTTACTGAAAATTCAGTTGGTTTTCTTCTTTCTTTTTTTAAAAGCAAAAAAAAAAGAAAACATTTTCCAGATAGAATTTTTTGTACCATTCATGGAGTAGGAATTGGTTTCTGCTTGCCCCTTTGTTAGGGGCCAAAAACATAACTTGCCCCTTTGAACAGTGGAGCATGCATTCAGATTCATCCAACTATGTGAAATGCCAAAGTCAGGATCTCATTTGCTATATGGTCACTCTCTATGACCTGCCCCATTCACATTCTCTCTCCATCAACTCTCAGATGAGCTCTGTGCAAGTGGCTTCTAACTTTAGTACCTCAGTTATCAGCCTAAAGTTAAGTGGAATTAATCAGACCACAAAAATTATGTTTATTGACAAGTCTTTGTAATTACTTACTTTTTTACACCTTCCTCATTCATGTAGCAACTACTTGCAACATTTAATCTTCTCTTTTCTGTTCTTTTCTCACATACCAAACACTATCTTGTCCTAGCCTTATGTGCATCTGTGATGATTTCTAACATTTGATTTACGTAGTATGAACTCAGGAGCAAATCTCTACTTAAATACATGATTTGAATATACAAAGGACACAAGGACACAATACCATGAAGCCCTTGGAGTTTTTCAAAAACATGCGAAAGGTCAGAGGAAAAAAAAACAAGACTGATGCTGTCTGCCATGTGTCATTACAGTAAATATCCATATCCATATCTATTTAATTGGTTCAATATTCTCCATCAAGAAGCATAGCTTACACTTACCGTTCTCACCAGAGGTCTTATCTTTTCCATTTGTAGCTCCGGTTCCTTGTCTCTGGTAGAAGAGGGAAAGAAAAAGCAGTTAGAACAAATTTGGATTGTCCTCTTGGAATTGCTAGCAGATTACAGCCAGATTTCCCTTCAATCTCTTGGATAGTCACTCACCTTCTCACAGTGCTGTTTAGAAAAACCAACAGTCAAAACTGGAACACTTGGTACCATCTAGGCACAGCTATGTAAATATGCATATAATTCTACTCTGTTAACACCTGTTAGTGATAGGCTATGTGTAGTCAGGTTAAAACAGTGCAAAGGTATGAGCTACACTAGGACATTCCCTCGGGTCTCTACCATGCCTCCATTTGTGGGATTCTTTTGACACTGGTCAGACTTTCCATTTTGTCCTCAAGCACAGATGGAACTTTCCACTTCAACTCACTTGGTCTAAAGAACACCTTCATGACATTCCATGCAAAACACTGTGAATAAATACTAAATGACTTATAGCAAATGCCAGTGCAGCCCAAACAGATATTCACCGTGGCAAAGCTGTATTAGCGTGGTTACACTTATGTAATTTACTAGCTTAGGAATGGCTACTCAAAAAAAAAACCAACCCTATACTGCATCCCTCAGAGGGAGCATCTCACAGGTGGAATTAAGGTGCTTAATAAACTTGTTTGGTAAAATTTGCATTCCTTATGCGAAATTATTCATACTTATATGTATTACTGAAACAGATTAAAGAATCCATCCTCTAGAGCTGTCCAAGTGAAAAACCAGGAGCATTAAGTTTACGGTGAATAAATCTAGTTGCATTCAGAGGCAACTTATCTTCATGCATCAGGAAAGTTAACAACTGCAGCAGCACTGCAAACCACATGGTTTGCACTAAAAAATGGACAATCACACTCATTCTGTTATGAAAAATCATACAGGCATACTTTCCTCAGGTATTTACTGCAGAGCAGCTGATTAAAAACTTCTCTAGTTTCTGTCCTTCATCTCCCACTGTGTTTGCATTCTCAGGGTATTCATGATGTAAGTACAAAACCTTCATGTTTACTCTTAGCTCTCATTATAGAAAGCCAGAGGGAGAAAGAAGTTCTTCAAACCCCTCAGGAGGACAGCAGAAAAGCTACATATGGTCTATCGTGCATCCACATGCCCATGGTGAAGTTTCTCATCTTCCTCCCTGTGGCAGACTTCAGTGCATGACTCTGCTCTGCTGCCTTCGCCTCGTCTCACACTGTGCAATGAGACAGAATCCCTACAGAAAACAACTTTGAGTCTGTAGCTACCATCCCATGCAATGGAAATATATTTTTGTTTCTCTCTGGAGCTTCACATTTTACAACAGTAAATAAAAGTTGGCTAATAATGAAAAAAAAAAAAAAAAAAAAAAGAAAAAGAAAAAAAAGAAAAAAAAGGATCCTAAAGGGCTTTTTTTTTTTTTTTTAATCTGAAAGTATAAGTTCACAACAGCTGTAAGTCACTAAATCCACCCAGAAGCCAGTTTTGCTAAAGACATTAACATTTACGCCTTTAAATTAAGCTTCGTTAATACTTCAATATTTCAATTTCAATCCCTATTTGAAACAAGATGTCAGTGTAAATTTACCAGGACCTCCCAAAAAAATAAAATACAGTTTTCTATAAAGTAAAAATCCAGTAACTATATTACTTTTTCTAAAAATTTACTTCTAAATGCTTTTTTTTTTTAGATGCTATTTCTGAGTATTTCAGACTGTGCTGCCTAGCTGTTATGAAGGCTTCTCTTTCCTCCCCAGGCTATACCTGTCAGGTTTGGTCTGCTGCTGATGCAGTGCTGGAATAGGGAAGCACGCATTTCATGTCTCAGGATTTCCCCTTTGGGAGAGGAGAAAGTTCTGATGAAGAAAATAAATGAAATCTCAGCTTCAGTCACTGAAGACTTTTTCTGTTCATGAGGTCAAAATTGTTTTCTAAGTTAAAATCAGACTAAATACACAAATCTTGTTTGGGGACCATTAGACATAGAATAAAGCTTGAAAGTCTCTTAAACAAGCTTCTGATAGCCCTTCCTTCTCTGCTGCATACATAATTTCATCTAAAAGCACTGTGCTGTATTCCAAATAAGACCAATGGATTTGAGAGAGAAAATCAGTTTCTTGTTAACAGGGCATTGCAACTGTGACAAAAAAAGCCATATACAACACATACATCCACTTGCAAACCCTCAGTATTTTACTTCAATACATTCACTGAACCTATTAAAAAAAAAAAAAAAAAACACATTTTCAAGATGCTGATATTATTAGCATTAGCCTCTTGTTCTTTCTTCACCTTTCACGATGCCACTACAGGCTGCAAACAAGGCTTAGATTTCCAATGTCATTCCAAACAAAGGACTGAACATGAGTAGGAGTACCTTCAAGAAGCAATGGATTAAAGCCCTTCAAAAGCTGGTATAACAGATATTGTCCTCAAAGCCAACAGATGAAATTAATAACATTGGAATAGGAGAAAAACAGTACTAATTTCTGAGCTTTGTTTTTAAACAAGCAATCCCCAAGTTGCTGACCATATTTTAAAAGCTGAAAGTAGTCTAATCCTTTTGCTTCCTGTAACTCATAGCCATCTCCCATTACTCAAAGCTGCTGAAACTCCCCAGATTCTGTAAGGCAAGGACTAGGACAGAAGCACTGAATAAACTGTCCATTGGGTATTGAAGAGGAAACATCTGAGCCAAAATGAACATGAGTCCAAAGCCATAATGATTATCCAGTAAAACAGGATAAACAGTTTTGTTGCTACGTTGCGTAGGAGGAAACATAGTTTATGACTGCTTGGGGCTATATTAATTTTTAACTCAGTGGTTTTGCTGAACATCAAAAGCACATCATTAAAAATGTCTCCAAAAATCAAAGTCACTCCCAATTTGTCAGAAGATGAAGGAAAAAGGGCTACTGCCAGGAACCACAGTAGGAGAAGAATAGGTTTACTTTCCTGTTAAATTCTTAGTGTCATACAGTGCAGCTTGCTAATGTAGTGTAAAATCTACAGAATTAGTCCCCAGGTGTACAAACTAAGGGCAAAAAGTGAGTTTTCAGCCAGAAGGATTTCTCAGTAAGAACATTAAAATACTGCAGTGATGTTTTCTATTCATTCTCCTAACCTATCTTGCAATCCCAAACCTAATTTTTGCTTTTTGTTACATTCCCTTCTTGTATTCAGATTTCCAGACCCTTTCAGCAACACTTCAAAGTTGCACCTCAGCATTAGGGACTGTATCTAGGCATTGGTTATAAAGTTTCTTGGGGCAGAGGAATTACTTTTGAGGAGCTATGGAAAGCCCAATATCAAGAGGGGAGACTGTCAGGAAGCTCCGACAAATGGGTCAAATGGTTTTATCCTTCGTTTGAGTGCAGGGCCCATATGCTATAGCATGCTGTATCCCAGTGGAAGCAGGGTTTGCAGATGTTTAAAAGTATATTGTTTCTACATTAAAGAAAAAAAAAAAAAAAAAAAGGAAAGAAAGAAAGAAGAGCACTCAAGAATAAAAGAAAAAAATAGAAAAATAGAAACAGTGGAAAGTTTCTGTAAAGTTAGTATCAGAAATGGCTGGTGTGGCTTTGAATCAGATTTTTTTTTAAACAATTATTTCATTGACATATTTTGTACATCATTAGTATGCTCTGTTCTCATCCGCTGGACAACTGCAGGGAAATCTGCACAAATCCTAGGCTTTTCTTAAGCCTCATTTTGCTACCAGGTCTGCCTCTAACACAAAAGGCATTAGGTGTGTGACAGAAGGAAATACATGTTGGTTCAATGCAGCATAAAACATGCCTGTGTCATGGGTCAGCCAGCTGTATGCCAAGAGAAACTTTAATCTGTGCCACTATCACTGATATCTGTTCTCTATACAGAATTTTCTGTTAAGTGTATAAGACATACCCAAATATTTCATTGGCGTTTTTTCACAGCCTTCTGCTTTAATAAACAAAAGCAGCTGCTTTAGCACCAGAATGAGAAAAGTAGTGAAAAATATATTTTAGTAACTTATAAGTTTATAACTTTTCTTCAAATAAAAATGATGTAAGTATTCACTTAAGGACTTCCCAAGTTTTCCAGGTACAGCTTGTAGTTTTCCTAGTTTGCAGCAAAACAACCTGGAAACGCACCAAGTTGATGCCTACCTAATTACAGGACTAAGTATCTCCTGTTCAGTACCTTGAATCTGTGCAGTCAGTGTGGACTTCATCCAGGAACAAAGAAGGAAACAAAGTTCCAGGCTGATTTTTACTTAGTGTTGGTTGATGTCTAAAGGTACCAGAGAGGTTTAGACTAATGAAATAAACCACAGTTGAACTCACTCTGCTTATAGGTGCAGGAAGATCCCAAAGCACACTTATATCGCCATTACTGCATCGTTACTTCATAGTGCTTTTTCTCTTCTTTCCCTTGGTGGAATTTTGAGGACATTACAATTGCACACCCGCTCCTACACACTAAAGGTAATAAATTAGATATAAAGACAGAAAACACACAAAGCTACATCCTTCATATAGCCTCATCTTCCATATACTTCCTGTCCAAGTGCACTACATGCAATTCCTGATTATGAGAAAATGATGTTTTCCTTGCTTTTTTATACTGGGTGTGAATTTGCTATTGAAAACAAAGATCAAATATTCAATTAAAAAAAAAAAAAACAGGTAGTGGGCACCGAGGAAACCATCTGCCATTGCTGGTTGATCACCACATTGCATGGCACAGGAAAACAGTTCTGTGATGAGATGACATCTGGAACTGACTGAAATCAATGGGCACTGTGCAACTGCTCCTCTTTTAAGCTCTAGCAAAAATTTAATTTAGGTCAGAAACTAGATGAAGGCCCAAAATTTAAGTAGGGGCAAAAAGCAAGCAGCCATGACCTGGAATAAGTAGATATACTCTGTCGAATTTAGAATTTCAGTGTAAGTTGGTGAAATTCTTCTTTGCTGGAGATTCCTGGGAATTGTATATCAAAATGCATGAAGATGAACAGGGAACAATAGAATGTGTCTTGGTATATGACAGGAGAGCCATGCACAAACTCTGTCACACATTCACTCCAATTTTAAGTTTCCAACACTAGTCTGTGATATAGACTGATGTTAAACCCCACTAGTTACATAAAGAACACTTACAGTCAGAACTGAAGAGTCCCAGAGAAGCTTGAATATCACTATGAAAACTCTGCTAAAAGTAAACTCTTCTCATTGGTTTACTTCGCCACCTTTACAAGTTTCTCCACTTTTTTTCCCCACATCAGAGACTGAATATTTATGAGATAAAATCGTCCTCTGAAGCCCGCATTTAAGGTAACAGCAACAAACACAGAGCATCTAGCCAATACTTTGTCTGAATGTATCCGTGAGACCGATGTACCTGCTGACTTCTTGCACATCTTTGCACAAAATCACAGATCGTATCTTTTGAGTGCTCAACAGAAATGAAAAACATTTATCAATGTATACTTCAGTACAAAGCAGTCATTTATACGACTAACAGTTTCTGGTAGAAGTGACTTTCTTGAGACTACCACTTTTTCCTGCCTGCTGGCACCCTAGGATCTCAGATCTGTATGAAAGAGTAGAAACCTAAGTAGCACTCTCTTCATGTCCCTTTGCACAGTGGGAATTTTCTATTCTCTGGCCATCCTGCGTTGCCAGGGCAGCATAATATTGCCAGAGCAAGAGTGCCAGGATTCATCTTTCAATATTGGCTGTCAAAATTAAACAATCCCTGGCACTCTGACTATTTTTGTAATTATCTTCATGGGTCAAGCAGTGTTGTACTTGACTAGCTATTGATTGTCATTAATTTTAAGGATCTCCTATGGCTATTTTTATACACTAAAATCCCAGAACTGGGCTGAGATGAACAGATGTGATTCAAATTGTGGTGGCATTTGAGGATTGATCTGTTCTCCCCCATTCGCCCAGAGGCATGCCTAGCTTCAAAAGGGAAGAAGTCACAGCTTGGTGGAACCAAGCTGTCAAAATATAGCCTCTCCAGAAACATCCACCTGTGCAATTTCCTTACATCTTTCTATAAATGATACAACTGGAACCTCAGCATTCACATCCTTGCACCTCTTAGTCATTTAAGCTACCTAAGAATAAGTCTACACAAAATGCTTAGTTCACCCAATGGACAGAGTGCCTTAATCACGGGGGTGTTCACAGAGTTCAGGCATTTGCCTCAATCAGCAAGGTGCAGCTAATTCACTTTTGAGCAGACAGAGCTTTTGGGTTTGAGGTGAGCCCTCAGCACTAGCACCCGATATGCTTCCAGGCTGAAGAAGGAGGCAGCTAATAAGAAGGAGCAGAGAGAATCACTGTCTGAGATGCAGAAACCCACTTACAGTGCTGTATTTATAGATTCTAATAGCACAGAGGAGAACTATGTCCCACTTTCACTAAAGCAGTGCTGCAATTTATAAATCAACGCACTGAAAACCTGCTGATTTTGTATTCAAATTCAATGCAGTGTTCTAAACAGAATATTTACACCAACACCAAACATAATCAACATAATTAGCGCAAACGGTAGCTTGCTTAATATTTAGGTTATTACTATATTCTGAATTAAAACATTATTAAGTAGATATTTCTCTGAAGACATTTGTAATCACTTTCTTTTTTTTCTGAGGCAGGGATTAATGGAATCTTTGAAGTTAATTTTGAAAGCAGCTGCAAGAATGTATTTCCCAAATCCTGTTAATTACCGTGCCAGCCTTGAGAAGTAATCCTTCTTTTTTTTTTTTTCCTGCAGGAAACAGGACTTGATCCTGCAAGGCTTATTTACAGGAGAACTCGCATGTGAACAAGTACTTGTGTTTACTTCAGCAGCATTAGTTGCTTGAGTGAGAGTTGGAATCTCACTGTGGTACTGTAAGATCTCTACACTGCACGTTAAGTTCTGTTAAGCACAAGATAAACAGGGTAAAATTAACTATGGAATAAGCCTTCAAACACCAACTGACAAAAAATACCTCAGCTCTCATTTGGACAAGGATGGTAATGCCTGTATCCACAAATTACACTGCAAATTGATAAATAGGAAATATCAAGGTGACCCAAGAGGAATATTTCAATTACATAAAAATAGATTAAGCTGTGAAGTATAAATGAAAAATGACTGAAATTCTTCAGATGGTCTCTTTCTTTTTTAATCCTATTAGTTCTTATCTACTGGTAGCATTAAATTTGGCACCACAGTTCCAGAAAAGGAAGTTTGGGACAGGAAACCAGCCTTCAGAACTCTCTTTCCCAGTATGATCCAGTCCAGGTTGTGGATGCTCCATCTCTGGAGGCATTCAAGGCCAGGCTGGATGTGGCCCTGCGTAGCCTGGTCTAGTGGTTGGCAACCCACATGGGCAGGGGGGTTGAAACTAGATGATCTTTCAGGTCCTTTTCAACCCAGGCCATTCTATGATGATTCTTTGATGATGATTCTCTCCATCCTCAAGGCCTCATTTGTCCAAATAAAATTGCTTGCAAAGCCATACAGAAAATAGCATCACTAAGATTATTCCAGGTAGTAGTAATCTTTCTGCAGAGCTGTCTTGAAAATAATCACTCACTGGAGTCATGCGGCTTAAGAAGAGTTTAACTGTTTGTATCAGTCCAACAGAACAGGCAACAGGCTGTGAAGCGGGGAGGAAGAACCACAGTTTGATTCTGGAAACTGAGTACCAAAATATAACTTGCTTTGAAAAATTCAAGTCTTTTTTTTTTTCTTTTTCTTTTTTTTTTTTTTAATTCCTCTAGACACAGTGGAAATTGCTATGATCTCAGGAGATCGTTCCATAGGAGAGCAAAGATGCAATAGCCCTAGCTCAAAAAATGAGGAGGTACAGTTGGCAGGATGCAGAATTTTAACCATAGCACCAAGGCAGCATTGGCTGGAAGGGATCTCTGGAAGTCCAAAAAATACGCTGAAGGAGAACATTGTCAATTCTTTGCCAAGCCAGGTCTCGCAAACCCCAAGGGCAGAGAATCCACACTCTCTGATCTGTTCCAGCACTGCTGCACAACATTCCTAAGAAGAAAGATCTCTTTGCATTCCCCAATGATTACAGCAGCTAATTTTATTCTGAACTGGCTTTCTCCTAAAAAGCTGAAACTGCAGGTGGATCAAAAATTCTTGATAGAAAGAATCTGGAAGCCATGGTATTCTCAAAAGAAGTTATTTGGAATCATTACATTTTTTAAATTTTAAAGTAAATATTCCAGTGCTCCTGATTTGAAATACTGTTTGCTAAAAAGATCCCAAAACATTTCATCAGTTGTCAGTTCAACATGGATCTGTATCTCCCCATGATGCTGCAAAGAAACCTGTGAACCTTAAAGAAACACCTTGCAGCCAGGCACTACCAAAGCAGCTCAGTGACAGGGGATGTCTTGCCACACACACACAGCATACCTCCATTATAAGCCCTGGCCATCTCTGCAGGCACAGTTAATGGCAGTTGACTGTGGCAATTGATGAGGAGCTAATCAGAACCTTGGGGAACTGGGCAAAGTGTTGAATTCAGAGGACATCCTGGGTACCCTTTAATTTAGCAGTCTTGGATGGGAAGAATGCACTGAGCCAATTAAGGGGTCAGGCTCTTTGCTCAGGCATGATATAGCTGATTATGGATGGTGTTGGTTTTCTTAAACAAATATTTACTTTATATTTAATTCCTCCAAACTCTGCTGAAATTGAAGGTAATTTAATTTGTCAAGATACAAACCCAGCTGTAATTGAGTTAGAGGCTGTCTTCAAGGGACAGCTTGGTTATTGATAGCAGAAGTCTGCACTGACAAATTGCTTCATATCTGATCATATCGACTTTATCATTATTAAAACAGACTGTGCATCTTCCAAGACTGCAGAAGTTTTGATGTTTTTGCTGTTAGCTTTTTTTTATTTCCAGTTGTACAATTCAAACAAAATTCCTTCTCACTTTCTTCCCACATCCTTACTTATTTTTGGGGTAAACAGATGTCACTACAGCCTGCTAGAACTGTCCAGCCAGGTCACTGAATCACAGAATTGTAGGGGTTGGAAGGGACCTCCAGAGATCATCGAGTCCAACACCCAGGTCTCAAAAGGTTTTGAGAAGTTATTGATTACAGCAGTTTCAAGTCACTATACAAAGCAACTTCCTGCCTCCACCACAGGGAAAAGCCTTTTGATTTTCAAGACTACAGCATGAGGAAGCAGCATGGATGTTTATGCATCACTTTGCTCCTCAACCCTCCAGGCAGGCCGTGTGGTCACAGACAGCAACCGCAAGCAGCCCAAGTGCCATTTGCAGTTTTGACAGCAGCTTCTGTGGGGCTGTTCCAGCAGCAGGGGAAATCACTGGACTGAGAGCACACTGCAGCCTTGGCAGCGCACCCTACCCAGGGGCTGCACAAAGAGATGATGCAGACCCGTTATCTTTGGCTCTGTGCCACCAGGACATCCCTACGCATAAAATTCTGAATTGGCAGCTGAAGCTGCCTTGAAATTGGGCTGTACTTGACAGAAATTTGTCCCTCATTGTTCAGATCTGCATTGAAAGCGACCCACTGAGACTTTGGGGGAGCAGCTTTATTTCCAGTGCAGTGCAGCTCCTAACAAAGCTGCCTTGGCACTGTGCACCCAAGCAGCAGCCAAGTGATTAGAAATAACCCCACAACACTAAGAAGGAAAATGGATGGGGTGATGCACAAGGTCACACCGATTGCCAAGCTTCAGGGACAGCACTCATACATGAATACTCACATAGAATGCAGAGGAAAAAAAAAGATAGATCACTAGTTTCATCCAAGACCTGGCTGAAAAATACGGATTTCCACAAATCAGAAGCTCTCTGGATCCTGCAGCTGCTCAGTG
The DNA here is from genome assembly GCA_028571105.1 of Tragopan temminckii. Lineage (NCBI taxonomy): Eukaryota > Metazoa > Chordata > Aves > Galliformes > Phasianidae > Tragopan > Tragopan temminckii. The sequence continues at coordinate 90,969,269 of JAOWBP010000001.1, read as the reverse complement.
AAATTAATGCTACTATCAGCTTTGATGTTAATAGCAGCAGAGAAATTAGGAAAGCAATTTTCAGTGTAGCTGTAGGTAGTTCCCAGCATCCCTGACTCCAATGACAGACTCACCGGGTTCACCTGACCTAGGACTAAATATTTTTCAGTTCCTGCAATGCCCTAGCCATGGAACAAGCTCTCAGGAAATCACAGAACCATAGATTGGTTTGGGATTGAAGAGACCTTAAAGACAAGCTAGTTCCAACCTCCTTGCCATGAGCATGGGCACCTCCCACCAGGCCAGACCACCCAGGGTCCTGTCCCCTCCAGGGATAGGACCTCCACAACTTCTCTGGACAGCCCATGCCAGCACCTCACCACACTTACAGTAAAGAACTTCTTCCCATTATCTAATATACTTCTTTTAGTTGAAAGCCATTACACCTTGTCCTACCACTACACTCCCTGGAAGAGAGTCTCTCCTGATCTTTCCTGTAGGCTTCCTTTGTGTACTGGAAGCCACAAGACCTCCCCAGAGCCTTCTCTTCTCCAGATTGAAGAAGTTCAATTCCCCTCAGACTTCTTTCATGGACAAGGTGCTCCAGTCCTCCCATCATCTTTGTGTACTCCTCTGGCCCCTTTCCAAAAGCTCCATGTTTTTCTTGTGCTGGGGACTGCAGGTCTGGACAGAGTACTCCAGATGAAGCCTCACAAGGGCAGGGCAGAGGGGGATAATCCCCTCCCTCTCCCTGCTTCCCATCCCTCTTTTGGTGCAGCCCAAGATACTGTTAGCTTTCTGGGCTGCAATCACCCACTGCTGGCTTGCATGCGGTTTTGCAAAACTGGTCAGACAAATTCAAGAAAAGCTCCCTCACTGTGTTGTCTCAAATACTCCTCCACAGAACTGTTCTTTCCAATGCAAGTTCAGTGAAAATTCACATTTTCTCCACTCCACATTAGCAAGATATTGTCACCTTATTCATATATGGTTAATGACAACCCATTACATAAAGTCATTAAAAAACGACATGAATGTGTTCCTCCAGAAAATAAAGCCACATATTCATTTTGTTAATATCCCAACAGACCTAAGTTTCACACAGAAAGCAGATTACAACATTCACTTAGATCCAGCTGTGCGCTGACGTTGCAGTCTGATGAAAACATCTATTCATTTTAAAGGCTTATATGATATGACCACAAAAGATGTTGCTAGAATTTGGATTTGTAACTCTCATTATTTTTTTTCCCCACAATTTACAAGAGTAATGCTAGATCCTTAGCTAATTGTTTCTACATATGCAGATCCATCCCTTTAACCAGCTCCAGGGTGAAAATGCACCAAGCTTCTATTCAAAGCAAGGAATACAAAGCAGAACTCAGAACAAAATCCTTGTAAAGCAAGTTGAGGGTCTCCTGTAGTCTTTCTCCAGAGACGTATTCAGCTTGGCTTGGATGCTAATGCTGTGCCATAGCTTGAGAAATGAGCTGAAGTGATAGCTAGCCAAGTCTGACTAGCCAATTAAAATTGGCATGAAGTCGGCCTGCCTTAGGCATTTGGCTGACCTGCTTAAACTGCAGCACACGTGTGCTGGCACATGTAGTTTAAATGTGTGCCAAGCCAACAATGTGCTTGTTCTCTCTTTAAGTGATGAGTATGCATCTGTCAGGTCTGAGTGGAGTAGTGATACGTATGAAGCAGCTATGAAGCCTCACATCTTATTTTTCCACCATGTAATCTGCAGAAACCTGTTTGCCCAGCTACCTCCATTTGCCTAGTCTGCTTTTCCTCCTCCTTCCAATCAAGTTGATGCTTCTATTTTGCAGCAGTTTCCATCTTCTGTATTCCTTCACCTCACATTCCACTAAAATATGTTTGGAATTTTAGGAATTGGTTTTCAGTGCTGCTCAGATTTCATTCCAGAACACCACACAGTACCTCTCAAGTTCCAATAAAAGATATTGTTCAGGGTATTTCAGTTTTGAAATTGTGCTTAGAAATTCAACAACCAGAACTTAGTATTTAGTCCTTGAGATTTGAAAAGGCTTTTTTTTTTAAAAAAAAAAAAAAAAAGACAGCAGTAGTCCCATTACATGGAGCACTGGAACTAGAGACTAAAAAGCACCAGAAATCAAATGAAAGACACGCTTGTGATTTTTTAATTAGAATTATTTTTCTGCCTACGCACCTCTCCCCTACTGCCTCACCCAAGACTTGGGACTTGAGCACTTCAGATGTTTTCATTTTTAGCTATGTTTTAGTTCATCTTAGGCCAGCTACTCTCCATTACCAACTATTACATCGCAGTTACTTTAAGATGCCTGCACTCACCTGTCTGATGCACTGTTTAGTCCCTTTTGAAGGGAAGTTTATCTTCCACATCCAAAGTCCAGTTCCCTTGTTCTCTCATAGAAGAGGGTACTTTCACTAATCCAACTTCATCCTAATGCCTATTCAGGGCTTTGCTGAAACACACACAGGTTTTTCATGGATACATAAAGGCAAAGCAGCATGTCAAGTAGTTGGACTTGCCAGACATGACTCAGCTGAACAAGTCTGGCTCAGAAACACTAGTTCACTAAAGTTTTTTGTGGGAGAGTATTACTGCATCTATAAAAACACACTCATAAATACACTTCCTTAATATCTGGCATGCTGATAGGTTCAGCTTGGAAAGAGCCACCAATTAACTTGGAAAGAGCCTAACTCTTGACAA
>JAOWBP010000001.1:90948160-90958383 GCA_028571105.1 Tragopan temminckii | reverse complement strand
TCATCTCGCCCGGCAGCCCCGCACGCACACACCCGCCCGCGCCCCTAACGGCAGCCACCCGCCCGGCACCGCACACCCGCCGCCCCGCGCAGCCCTTTAAGAAGCGGCGCCCCGCGCCCGGCCCGCCCAGCCGCAGCCAATGAGTGCCCTCGGCCGCGCCGAGCCCCCGCGCCCCTCATCCGAGGAACCGCGGCGCCCCCTGGCGGGCGGTTGCGGAGCTACGGTCAAAAGGGGAAAATGGCGGAGGGCGGAGATGGCGCTGAGAGGGAGTGAAGGTGGACGCTCGTCCACGGGAAACGGGGGATCTGCGTCCTTCTACCTCATCCTTCGGTCCTGCCTTTGGGAGGCAGATCTTTCAGCCTGGGGTCTGAAAGTGGATTCCTCCACCCATTTCTGCCAGCTTTCCAGGTGTGTGCTGGAGGTGACCTGAAAATGTGAAATCCCGTGCTCAGTCTCAATGGGACGCCGAAGTGTCATGGCCACTGTGTCACCCACCGTAGCTCCATCCCTGTGGCAGACTTCAGACAGTCACAACGTGAATCTCACTGCCCTTTCTCTTAAAACATACAGTGTTTCTTTGTCAGGCAGCTTTCCTGGAGGGATGGAAAAAAGTGTCATTTGCGTGACAAAAATGAAAAGATAATAAAACAAAACTTTGGAAATTATGCATTTATCCTCCAGCATCCATCTTCTGATGTAGCACAATGACTATATTTGGCAATACACGTTCAGATGCTCTGACTCATGTATCTGTGAAGAAATATAGATTCAATTTGCTCTGAGAATGCATTTAACTCCCTCAAATTTCTCTTAAATCGATTAAAAAAAAAAAAAAAAAAGTTGAAGTAGCACTTTGGAGAGCCCAAGAAGATTGTCGGCCTTTCCACACACTGCAGCAGCCTCTGTGTCAAAATCCACATCCAGGGCTCATCTAGATGGAGGCAGTGGAAGAGATTTTGCTATGCCTTTATGGAAGGCCCCTTTGCCTTGCCTCACTGCAACCTTCAAGAACTCAAGGGAAACCTACAAGCAGGAGGGGGAGTGACTTTTTACTGAGGTAGATAGTCATAGGATGAGGGGGAGTGGCTTTAAACTAAAAGAAGGGAGATTCAGGTTAGATGTCAGGAAGAAATCCTTTCCTTGGAGGGCAGTGAGGCGCTGGCACAGCTGCCCAGAGAAGCTGTGGTGCCCCATCCCTGGAGGCGCTCAAGGCCAGGTTGGATGGGGCCCTGGGCAGCCTGAGCTGGTGGGTGGAACCAGGTGGGCTTTGAGGTCCCCTTCAACCTAAGCCATTCTATAATTCTATGATTTACAACTAGGGATCAAAATGTTGCAGGATTTTATTTATTTATTTACTTATTTATTTATAGGTTTTTCCTGTTATTTTCTGTAGGAAATTAGGGGAAAGACCCTATTTTAAAATACTATCTTCACTCCGCTGGCGTCTGGCATTTTACAAAACTCACATTAATTGTCTCAGGTCTTGTTGTGAGCATACCAAGTGGGCAATAAGCAAGGTGGGAGTTCATTGCATGAGTAGCAGCTTGTTCTGCTGCTTCAGAAGTGTCACTATGGTGTGAGTATCCAGAATAAAAATGGTGAGGTTCAGCCCCTAAAGCAGCTTTGAGTTATGTGACAACATTTTCCAGCGAAAGGCAGTCATTGGTGCATTGCGTTAGTATCTGTATTCTGACAAGAATACCATTGGTCTGTGAGCTTAAGGGGTTGTTTCTGACCAACGGGCTCACAAACACACAGTAGGTGACAGAGACAGCTAAAAGAAAACATTTTCAGCTTCCACTGGCATTGCTAAGAGCCCTGCTCATTGCAGGAGAATAAGGCTGGATCCGAAATTCTCTTGCTGCTTACCTCAGTGGGGAAACAAACATCCTGGGAACGTAGCACAGTCTCTACTTGTATCATGCCCAGACAGGATCAGCTACTTTTCCCTCCGTATTATTCAGTCCTGTGAGAGCCCAGCAAGGAGCAGTACGACGGTGAGGTGGGCCGTACTCATACACCAGCACATGTCCTCCCCAGGTATGGCCACTGTCAGCAGCAGTTGCCAGCTAGCCAGCTGGGTGGCAAGCAGTACATGCTCATTTTGTAACTGCATGAAGAACGTGTGCTGGTGAGGTATGGCATAAAAATGGATTTCTGTCCGAGAACTGGTCTCTCTCATCATCAAAATGTATGTGTCATATCCAAGCAGAAAATCTCACTGCTGTAATTCAGGCTGTACTCCACAGTGCACACAGAAGCATGTGAACAGAGAAGGCTCTTTGCACTAGACTCGGTGGGGGAACATATAATGTTTTTATTTTCTGGCCTTCTTTGAGGAGTTTATAGCCTCCAAGAGAGACACTCCACAGAGCACGCTGAGCTGCACCCACGGAAGCCCAGAGGCACAATGGGCCTCAGCACCCAAACAGTGGAGGATGTCCCGCAGTCCCAGTTCAGGACCTGGGAGCAGGGACAATGAGAGCTGGTTTTTTGAGGAATTAGCTGCCGTCATTAGCTAGAAGAGACACAGTTCGTAGAATCGTAGAATCATAGAATCATAGAATCAGAGTATCTTGAATTGGAAGCAAATCACAAGGATCATTGAGTCCAACCACACAGAACCACCCAAAATTCACACCCTGTGTCTGAGAGCACTGTCCCAACACTCTGTGAACTCTGGCACTCAGGGCCATGTCCACTGCCCTGGGCAGCCTGTTCCATGCCCACTGCTCGCTGGTGCAGACCCTTTCCCTAACCCCCTTGGGACCTGTTGTGTCACAGAGAGCAGAGCTCAGCGCTGCCCCTCCGCTCCCATCAGTCACCATCAGGCCTCCCCTCAGCTCCTCTGCTCTGCACTGAGCACATCGAGGGGCCTCAGCTGCTTCTCACACACCCTGCCCCCAGACCCTTCCCTATTTTCATGGTAGAAAACATGGAGGAGAATGGAAGTCCCTTGCTTCTCAGGGTGCTGTGTTAAATGAAGTTGCTAGCCAGGTGCTGAGTTTATTTTTTTCAAATACGGCATTCTTCTTCTAGAGCAATGATACTGATGGTGATGGCAGTGCCCTTCATGCAGTATCCCCTTTACTTGCATGTACTCCAGCATGCAGTTGCAGTGTAAGCTGCACAAGATGCCATCAGCAGTGAGCAGAGGACACCCCTCTTCCAGCTGACAGCCCAAGGCTTGTTCACAGCCTTCCAGATTTGTTTATCATACCATGGAGAAAATTTCCACAGCCAGTTAAAGCAACCCAGAGATAAACGAAGGGTTGAAATGCTATATGCCTCACCTTGTTTTAGTGTGGAACTTCATAGCCCTTGAACCTACACGCACACAGACACAAAGATCCGTCCTAAACCTGGGTGCAGACTGAGTTCTGACATGATAATATATGAGCCAGCCTAGTTTGACATTCCTTGTGTTCTGGCAATGCAGTCCCAAGCTGAACATCTCAGGAGGAACTTAGAATAAAGACAACTCTGGTATTCCTGTTCTGCCATTTATGCTATGTGATTGCACCAGGTTTTGATTTTGAGGTACCCCTTAGCTGAAAGCCTTTCCAGCCTCTGGTAATACTTTACCTTAAAGGTACACCACAGCTCAGCTTTTACTTAAGTGAACAGCTTAGCAGTGACACTTCTAAATAGAGAAAATGTTCTAAGCTATTCTATTTTCAAGAGTTGTTATATTCTGAAAATTGACTATTAAAACACCACCTTCTTGTTCATCATGTCTGCACTTGCTATGCATTCAATCTTGTCTGCTGGCATATGACTACAATTTCACTGCTTCTTACTCCCACTTACCTGAAAGAATTAACGTGGAGAAGAGCATCTGAGCTGGCTTCTGAAGTAGAACTGCTCAAAGTCTTCCAAGGAGTTTCACCTGTGCAAGAAGACCAATAACAGCTCTTCTCTGCGAGTGTGAGTGAAGCCTAATTGGAGATTCATATGTTGCATATACACAACAAAAAAACTAATTGTACTCTCAGTCTTGGTCACTAGCAGTAACAGTAACTGTGCAGTCTTGCTTCACTTTAAACCCCACTATTGGTGTCTAGGAAATGGGGTGGTTTTATTAAAGTATGGCTAGCTGCAGGATTGCTCCAGAAGACACAGAAGCAGGAAGTGCAGGGGAAGATAACTTCTTAGGCTGACATATTTTCAATCAAAATTTGATCCAAATCAAATCAAATCCCCCAAAAAATCAAAATGAACATATGACTGTGCCTTGAAAGGTGTTCTATATTCCACTGGTGCCAGAATAGATTTGCATTTTGATTCTGACTGCAGAAATTGAAGTTTCCAAGGACTTGAGATCAGTACACTGATGTGAAGCCTGTGCCTCTTTTTCACTCTTTGAATTTCTAAAGAGATAGAACAATTTTACACAACTTTTTTGACAAAGAAGCTTGTGTGGCAGCTGAAATCAAGGATGCCAATTTCAAATCGGAAGGTTTTGTTTCAGAAAGATGTGTGTATTTGAATACTGGAAAATAGAATGGGATCTAGAACATGACCTTCATTACAGAGAATATGCTGTAATTATAGGCTTTGGTCTTCTTGATAGCAATAGATCTAACAAGCATAGATCTGCACTCTGTGACTGGCCACTCATACAGATCAGCTAATTTGCCCAACTAAATAATTGAAAACGTAGGAAAAAAAGCAGTTTCCACAGCCTTAACTCCCATTAGTATGTATTTTTACCTTATAATTAAGAAGCTAATGGCTGTGTGTAGTTCAGGAACAAAGCACCTCTGAAAATCTGTGCCCTAGGGCCTGTGTTACAACCTAACCTGTGTTCCCATACAAGAGCTAGGAGCCAGTGGTTTCAACAAAATCTCACCACAATGTGTCACAAAAATATATCAAGTATAGTTTTGAAAATTAGAGACTTTTATCCAGAGATCTGCATGATATGACTTACTCTACAGCGTGAGTAATCTTCTATCCTAAAAAACAAAGCACAACCAAAACAGACATTAAAAAAAAATACCCAAATGTAAGTGTGAATTTTTCAGTCAAGCCAAAGAATTTTGAGGGATGTAATTCATAGACGTGTCCTGAGCTTTGGTGGAAAGAAAGCTTGTCTCACCTTAAGTTAAATTCCCTAAATGTTTCAAAGCCCAAGGAGTGCTGTGGGTTTTGACTTTTTGATTGGCTTTTGATATGCAGTGAGGATATGAAAATGTGTAGTACTCAGGTATTATTTGGCACTTAACCACAGCAGTTAACTTTTTAATTAAATGGTAAAAAGACATATTAATTATCAGCTAACAATTTTCAATCTCTCTACAGACAAAGGAATTAACGTGATTAAAAAGATCCACAACAATTACAGCTTGCGGTATGGAGAGAGAAAGAAGTTTAAATGTACTCCTTCCTTTACTTCAGTGACTTTAGAGAAATTAAGGTTAAGGACAAACTCCATTCTCATTATCTTTTCTGTGCCCTTTAGATTAAACAAGCAAAGCAAATTAAAAATCAAATCCTCTCCCCAAAAATTCTCAGTGGTGTCTTACAGAAGTGAAGAATTTAATTCCAGTACAAGCTGAGATCATTTGGTGCTGCATACATATATATGCACATATAGCACATATGCACATAGCTGTATATGTATATATATATATGCACATGCATGTATTTATACAGCATAGATCAGGATTAATTAAGATATCTAGGAGAGTCTCATTGGCTCTTGACTGTTGCACAGGAGCCAGAGTTCAGGATCCTTTTCCCCTCTGTGTACTCCCTAAGTTGTTATTCTACTCAGACAATGGATCTAGAAGGCTCTCAGCTTCAGAGGAGCTGAAGTACATTGCAAAGATAACATCACTGCTAGTACTTAATGCTGCTTGAAGCTCAGTGATCATAGTCTTCTCTTCTACTTCAGCTGCAGAAAGCTAGTTTGACCAAAAATGAAAGATACTGCTGTCAGACCCCTTTCTCTGCGCACCACCCAGCACTGCTACAGTGACTGCTGAATCTACTGGATTTCTTATTCTCTGCAGAAGCATATTGCTGAAGTTCAGAAGGATTTTTGTCCTGTTTGCTTTTCTTCTTTAGACAGAGCAAAGGCTTCAAAACAACCTCTGATCTTTGTGCTGTAGACTCCAAAGTTTTGTCAAACACTTTGCAGGAAATAGTAAAAAGTCAAGGCATCCAAACCCTTCCTTTCCATTTGCCCTAGAAACCTTTTAGTGTTGTACTGCTAGTAAATACACGTAACATATTCCAGTAAAAGGAAGTTAAGGTCACCATGTCAAGTCATATATAATTGGCAGCTGCCAGAATAAAGATCCCAATGTAAATATATTCCAATTCTGATCTCACCTCATACAAATACGCAGAGGTTCTTAATTTTTTCAGAAGGCAGTAGCCTGCCTCTGCTGTGCAGAATGGACCGAATTAAAGTGTGAATCAAGACTACATAGTCATCTATAGAGGGAAAAGCTTATTGATGTCCAAACTCACAGAAAAGAAGGCCAATAAAAGGAAGAAAAATTTGTCCCCATTGCATCTTTATTGATATAACAACATTCTCCATAACATCTTTATTGATTTATTTAAGACTGACACCGGAAGTTTTGAGGTTCTCAATCTCAGTTTTTGGGGCCTTCTACCCCTATGTATCTGATTTAGAAATTGAGCAAGTTAAAATTAACATTATCTAAAAGGTTGGCTGGAGGTAGGAAGCTGGATATTGACTTGATTAAGAGTTCTCTCCTAGGCATATTTCCTACTTTCTGCTTATTCATGAAATTAGATCCATTCCACATATCAAGGTAAGAATATTTAGTTACCATTCAGAAACGGAGCTAGTCAAATAATAAGTAAGGTCAGCAGTTTTTGACTTCTGAGCTGTGAAGTATGACAGTAGACCAGATTGTGCTGGCTTCTAGAAATTTAGTAATGGGCATACTCAGAGATCCAAACCCAGGAATTTTCACATAGTCTGCTCTGTGCCACCTAGTTAAATCTCTCCTTAAGAAAAGATTAGTTTGCTGAGGGGGATATGAAGCACGGAAAGGAAAGATGACATAACCTATGAAAGAAGAAAGCAGTTATGCCTGTTCACTATGTAAAGATCTAACCTCATATGTAGATACAGCTAACTTGACTGAAACTTCTAAAATAAAACCATTTGGGGATTTTGTTCATTTGTTTGTTCATTGGTTGTTGCCATTGTTCGCTTGGAAATGGAGATGGCAATCAAAGCAGCCACCAGCTGACTAATGGGAATGAGTGCTTCTCATGAAAAGCATCTCACTTTTAAAAGTGAAGAAATGTTTAGATCTGCTTCCTTCATCTTTTTTCTATAAAGCCTTTGTTACCAATAGTAATGCGTAATTCAGCTGTTTCCTATGGACTAATGGTGACATTTCAGTTGAATGGCTGATGACTTTTCTGAAGGCCTTGTCCACCCGCTATTCTTGTTAGAAAGTGCTCTCTCTGACCCAGTATCTCTAATTGAGGTGTTATTATATAAAGGTTCTTGTAAAGGTCAACATAACTCTAAAATAGATCCGTGAACACAAAAGATAAGTGGTTCTCTGTCTTGACTCACTACAGTGCTGTTTTATGCAGCACAGAGTTTTCCTCGGTGGCATTTCCAAAGCACAGTAAGAAGAACAAAAGCAAGCTTGGAGTGGCTGGTCTCTCGAGTATCTCTATGTGAACTCTGAAATGACAACTTTCCCCGACGGTATTTCAGGACACCAGTGGACACCTTGGTTTGCGTCCCAGAAGAGCATCTATATTTTTCTCCTCCTCCTTTAAATTTCTAGTTAGCTGGGGGAAAAGAAGGTACCCGGACTATTTTGCTTTGCCGTTGTGCATATCCCCCTAGGAAGGAACTGGTACAGAAACTCCTCCTTAAAAACATGACAAACTTCTACAGATGGCAATGGGAGAGAATGTGAACCAGCCAGCCCATGGGATCCCCATTTCCAGCTTTGTGGACTGGCTAACTAGCAGAGTGCAGCTTCTACACACTTTGTTTCTTATCCTCCCTCTTTAAAATGCAAGGTAGGTCACATCTAGCTTGCTCAACACTTGCTGCTGCACAGAAATTAAAAATAGCTGCCTCGTGTTACTTAGTACTAGAAAAAAAGCACCCTTAGATTTAATGCATTCTTTTGTAGTTGGTCCCTGTGCAGCTCTAGTGCAATGAAGCTTAGAAAGATCTGGCATTTACCTAGGGACACTATGATTTGACTAAAATAAAATTCTAGTGCCTGGTCGTCCCCAAACAACCAGAAAAAATGATGCTTTAAGACAATTTGAATCAGTTTAGTAGACTTTGCAGGGTGAAAGAGTGCTGGCTATGGCCCATAAAGACCAGCTCTGATCCCAGCTGTAAAATTCAATAATAGTGCTGTGTTTACATTCTTTTCAGGCATTTTGTTTCTATGAATAATTAGTAGATTCATTTATATAAATTACCAGAAGGAGCTTGTGAAGGTCAGTGGAATCTAAACTCGGAATCTCTTAAATATTTAGTTTATCATCTCTGTATTTAAAGCTTCAAAAGCTGAAACTTTAATGATGTTATGCAACCGTAAGCAGTGAGCTCACCTGATATTGAGGAAGGGCATTAAGTAACATCCCTCTTCTCTAGGAAAGGCCAGAAACTTGCTAGCTGCTTTTACAGAGGGCATTACAATTTTGGTGAGCATGAATCTACCTTGCTTTTTCCTTCAAAGGAATTCATGGAAGTGCCTCTCAAAGGTGTACCCCTAGAGGCCACAGCACTTTGGGGGTTTTAACACATGCCCAAGTTGTCTGAGAGGCAGAAAACCTTCAAATCCAGGCTTCAAGTGCAAGGCCTCATACTGAACATGTCTTAGTTGGTGGGAAAACCCTGCCGGTCCTGTTTAGCTTGCAGGTTGACTCAGTGTATTTAATGAACCCTGAAGCCTCACCTCTTAATGGGGTTTCTTGTTCATTCTTGAGAGCTCAGCTTGGTGAGACACTGATCAGGACAAGATGCGAGAAGCAGCTGAAAGCATATTTTACACATATCCCCAAGGTCTTGAATGATACCCACTAATATCTCATTAAGCAGGATGTTTAATTGCGTTCTTGGTTCTGCATCTGTAAACAGTTTGCTACTTATCTGCTTAGACCACATTTAAATCCTGTATTAAAAAGCAGTGATAAACACCATTGCTGCCCTATGCACCATATATCAGCAATACATGGGGTTCAGTTGTGATTCATAGAACTAGAAAACTAGTTCTGCATGACCGACCTCAGGGAGAGTTGTTAGCAGAATACACCAGAATCTTGTCTCAGTCACTCCAAAGGATCTTTGGTCTTAGTCTGAGCAAAATGGTTTCAAATGAGTGAGGTTGGCTTGATTTACAACAGCAAAGACATGGGAGTCAGCTTCTGTCTGCTTTCTGATGTTGAAATGTGCCTTACCCCCGCTTTCCCTGTTCACCTTCTTCCTGCAGTCCTGAAAAAGAGTGAGAAGTGTTTGGGGCTGTCACCAGAACCTTGGGCAGAATGTGCTTCTTGTTAGTTTCAATTAACATCATGAAGAAAAAAAAAAAAAAAGAGCAATTAGATAAATATCCCAAGTTGAGGCCATTTCCATATTAGATGTTTATCCCCCTTGTTCCATTTTAGATATTTCTGATTTAAAGAAGTGCACGACTGATGCCTAGAGAACAAAATAACCATTATGTCCTTTTTGGTTTTGTATTATAAATTGTGTTGGCCATAAAGTGCATTCAGAAATATACCTGACTGATGAGAACGGCTGTGATCTGTGCACTGAGATGCCAGTTCTAACCGAGGAGAAAGAATCTTGAATTAAGCTGATGAAATTGAAAGCATAGTACTGGATTTATTACTGAAATTATTGATTACGCTAATTCACCGTTTTGTAAGATCTCTAAGCCGTCATGAAGTCCTCTTTCTCCTTTACAGGATAAAAAACAGCAACCCTCTGTTAGCAACTATATTCATTTGATAACTGTTGGAGAAGCAGAAAACGCAGCAAGAGGAGCAAACAGTGCATTGAACTCTTACCTATGCGGTCTCTGGCATAACATCAGCTCAGGCTCTAAAAGCTGAATGCTCTGCACTCTGCATCTATAGTAGGGAAAATCGCGTAGCTACAGCCCAGCACTTGCATGTAAATAGCTGCAATTATAGGCTATTTAGATGTTGTTTAGAACTGGTGTAGTCAATGACCCATGAGCATGTCT
>JAOWBP010000001.1:90917317-90946074 GCA_028571105.1 Tragopan temminckii | reverse complement strand
CAACCTGGCCTTGAGCACCTCCAGGGATGGGGCACCACAGCTTCTCTGGGCAGCTGTGCCAGCGCCTCACTGCCCTCTCAGTGAAATTACTGTGTTCTTTCTCTATGTGGTTACATGTAAATGCCTTGGGTTTGGAGGAGCTAAGTATGTGGGAAGCCAGCTCGGACTCCTTTATGCTTTCAGTTTTTTCCATCACCTTGGTGGGTTTAACAGATGAGCAACTGGCTGTCTTTTACTGTCAATTCCCTTAGTTACATCTTTGCCTTTTCCCAAAAGCAATTTAGAAAGGTCAGCTTAAATTTGCATAGTGTCCTCCTGACGTCCCAGTGAGTGGGATGACTGAAGTAGGCAAGCGTCAATATGAGCGCGTGGGCAGGTCAAAGTGTGCAGGTAGAGGTTGTGTGCTTTATTGGATCAGCTGGCATTGCTGGAAACGTTAGACAAATTTTCTGACATGCAAGCCCTTCCTCAGGTCTGAAATAGAAGCAGCAATTTGCAAAGCTAAATACAAGCTGAGAACAAATGCTCAGATGTTAATTGGATATGTATCAATTAGCCCTTTGTTTAAAGAAAAGATATTCCATAATAGAAAAAAAAATAAGGATGGTAAAAAGAGAGGAAAGTGAGAGACAAAGGAAGTTTAAAAAGTTAAACAAAGCTACTTATCACACGGGAGGAAAAGAGACAGCTAGTTCATAGCCTGGGGAACAAGAGTGCTTCATGGTGAGTAGGAGGAGAGATTAATCATGACAGTCACATCTACTGAGAGCATGCACCTCTGTATCAGGGGCTTTGTGAATTCCTGGTCTCGGCCTATTCTTTAGCAGGGGCTTTTGGAGTCTGATCTGGTAAAGAGTACTAAGATGCAAAGCTGTTCCCATATTGGCAGTCGGGGTTCTCTTCCAGTTACAGGCTGACCATATAGGACCATTCAGGAGCATACAGATTGCTTAATTTTATTTGTGTAGCTACTATGAGGCCACTGGATTAATTTTACTGTGTTTCGGAGAATACAGATGTGGGGTTTCAAGAAATTCTGGGAGGGAGAATTAGGGTGTGAGCCTACTTTGGATGGACAGGGGAACAAGATATCTGCAACACTTCCAGGGGACCATGCTCTGGTTTCAGAGGAGCTTCTGCTGAGGAATCTTGTAGGAAGCTGTGTCCTTCCTGCCTCATGGAGGATACTTTCGAAGAAAGACATAGTGAAGCTAGTTGACTGGTAAGCAAGGAGTACCCTCCTCTGCCATTGGGAATGCCCACACACTAGATTGAAAGTGGTCCACTGTAGGTTAGCAACAGTACATATTACGTATACCACCAAGCAAATATCAAAAATAGCAATTCTATTCAATCCGATCAGTATGAAACCAAGTGTTTAGTCAACACTGTGAGTACCCTTTGCTAAGAGCGTATCTGTTGAGTCTGCTTAGCCCACATGATGTGCTTTTTTGTTAGAAAAAGAAAGTTTCACATGGAGTCAGTGTTATTTTTAGATGGCCTTCTCTTCAGGTAGCCTGAGTTCTCTCTGAAATATAAAACTGTATAGGCACAACTTTAGGAAACCTTATTGCAGAAATGAAGTACTGGATATCTCCAGTGTATTTCTTCCCACATACGCAATATATGGAATTTCAATCAGAACGCTACGTAACGGAACGTGGAAGAGTTCTATATAATCAAACTGCATGGTCTGTAAGCAATAAAAAAAATAGATACTTCTAGATTACTAAAATGTCCCCCAAGTCGTAATTATAAATCAACACGCAAGTGTACAAAAGATTGGTGTCTCCATAAACTGCCTGAAATTCAATATTTTTAGCCTACTCTGTCTTCTGAAAGTGCCTGCATATTTTATTTTCCCTGAGTGCTAAAAATTGTCTCTATTTTATGCATTGTTGTTTGCAGAGCTCTATTTGCAAACATAACTAACAGCTAGTACTGGAGATGATATACAGGCTGTATAACATGCCCGAAGAAAACAAATCTGTAAGCATACAAATGCACTCAACTATAAATTTCAGGGACGCTATAAGAATTTTAACCTCATGGTAATTCTGCAAAAAAATAAACCACAGCCACATGGGATGCATTCTTGTAGCTGTCAGGAAGGAAAATTGCTCCAGACTCTGGTTACCAGGCATGTTTCCATGGATGTGGCATATTTTTGTGCAAAAAGCCCTTTGCTCACTCTGGTCATAGGCTTGTGCAGTCAGTGCAGGAAATTTGGCCCAACCACAACCTAAAAATCAATTTGGGTAACACTGCTGGTGTCCTCTGAGGATCCTCAAGCACCTAGTAGCGCTGTGTGAAAGTCTCCATGAGGCCTCCCCGGCTTGGAAATCCTAGCACAGGATTTCCTCTTTTGACTCCTGTCCTTGTCCTCAACACAAACACTTTTTTTTTTTTTTTTTTAAATTAATGTGGAAGGATATGGATTAAATGGATAAAAGGTTTTCTTTGGTTCAAGGACAGTGATACCAAATAATAAAGCTAAGCTTGAGAGCAAGGGTTCTGAGATAAATAACACAGTACAGTTTGATTCATTTTCAAAATGCATTCTGATTAATACACATTTTCTGCAAGGAAACAAATGCTTCCGACCAGTTTTCGTTTTTGTACTGCAAGGTTACTCTTCTCATGAGAGTAGGCTTGCCAACCAGGCATGTGCTCAGAAAGCCAAAGGTCCATGGCTTTTACCTAAAGGCACAGGCTGATGTTACCCTCAGCCTATCTGTCTTGTGCAGTGGACACTTCTGTAATAAAGTGGATTTTTATTGGTTTTCAGGTTGCATTGAGCTGCATTATTAACTAGGAGATGTCAGCAGTGCCAGTACTCATATCAGAATAAGGCAGATCTTTCTCCCAATGCATGGTTATTCAAAGAAAAAACACAAATATTCCACAAACACTAACATTTTCACAAATTATATTTTCTCTGTATAACACTATAGTTATTTACATACCATGTTTTTGCTACAATTCCATTCAAAGAGAATGCATTTCAAAGCTCCTCCTTCAACCAGACAAGAAAGAGTGGAGGCGGCCAGAATCTGAAAGAGCTTTGTATACAATTACATATGGCAGAAGATGAATTAGTCCCAGCACTTGTTCTGACAGACTGACTGGAAATATGACCAGCAATGCAAAATCTGTCACAATTTAATGAGATCCTAAATGCTAAACAAACAAAACAATATTTTTTTTTCCTGAGATCAAGTTTCAAATTTCTTATTTTCATTGCACTGATAAACACTGAAAGTACTTTTGTGCAACAGCGTCTTTACTCAAAGATCACCTGCATAGGTTCATGCAGAAAATTAACATGCGAAACACTGAATAGTTCAGAATGCTTTGTGTGGGAAAAAGACAAGCGCAATGGAAAAAAGTTTGCCTTTGTATAAAAATAAAATTGTTTAAGCATTTCTTTTATGAAATATAGAATTTCACACAAGCCACTTCAGCTAGAAACTGTACTTTTTAGATTGGGAAGGCATATGTAGGGTCCTCCTGCAGGACCTGTTCTATTGGCTGGGTTGCTGAACTAACATGCGTTTCGTGGTCATTATCAACTCTATCAATGATGGAACAACAGGGTGAACACCATCAGCCATCCTTTACTGTGATCCACATCATTTAGCTGCCAAACTCAGCCCCAAGTAGATCAGAGACATTAAGCACTGAAGCAACAGCTCTTAAAAATCAGTTGTTTCAAATCCACATTTTTCAGCTTAAGATTTTTGCTTTCTGTCAAAACTCCCCTTGATTTTATTACAGAACATAAATTGAAAAATACTGTTGATCTATGAGCTTGAGATAATCAGCTGTAAATATTTTTTTAAAAATGTAGTAGATATTGCATTAACCAGTGTTACTATTAACCAGTTCCTCTGAACTACTTAATCACCAGCAGTTCCAGTCCTTCACCTCACTGTGGATAGCTGGACATTTCTGTCTGGTAGGAGTTTTGTTGATTTTCTTGAAATCGAAACGATACATTCTTGTTCTTGTAGATTCTCATCCTATTTGTTGTCTATGAATTTAAGGCAGTCATTTGCATCCGTTATTTTGCTGAGCTATCATATACTACATTGTAAAGGTTGCAATTTCATTTCATAACAAGAGAAATAAACAAAACGAATAATAACTTATAGCTTAAATTGAGAGAACTGGTGGTGACCTTTCCCTGTCGCAGGAAGCCATTCAAACCCGTAAAATGCAACTCAGGTGAGAATTTTCAGAAGTCCATTCTAAACATGTGTCACATTTCTAATTTTCTTTGGGTTGATCGGATAATCGGTATGTCTTTGAGGTCGTCCCTAGAGCAGAATAAAAAGCAGTTAGAGAACTAAAAGTCTTAGAAAAGCAGTCACTCAAGGGTCCTCAGGAGGTTACCTGCCACCACCCACCACAAAGCATTATGCCAAAATTAAATCCATCATCAGCAACCCACTCAAAATCTAATTACAAAGAACAGAAGGAACAGCAGAACAACAAAAAGAAAATACTTATATAAGCCTAATATGCAATGCACCATTGGCATTACTGGGAATTTGTTAATTGGTCTTATGCTATCTGAGAACTTCTTGTGTACTCTGCAGTACGTATTCTTTCAAGCAGAAGATAGTGTTTTCTTAAATAAACTACCCCATAAGTTGTAATAAATGCTTAACTTCTGGCACTGTTTTCCTAGCACACTGGAAATTGCAACAGGAAGCATGCTAGTAGTTCACATGTCAGAAATCCCATTCTCAACATCTTCATGTTTATTCCAGGTTGGCTTTTTTTTAAGTTCCCACAACTGGCACAATTCCACTCCCACTGACACCAGCATGTTTCCAAGCTGATCCCAGTGGGATCAGTGCAAGGCAAGCGCTCGGCAGATTTGAAAACCTTGTCATCATTTGAAACCAGTGCTGTGGATTTGCAGTCCTGATTACTTATGTACTTTTATGAATATCACTGCAGAGGAAAATACTACAATTTATTCTCAAATGCATTCAAGAAACGTGTGCTATGAATATTTAAATGTGGTAGTGCGACCTCACACAGGCAATTACAAAGTACTTCTAAGGAGTGAAAATGACTTACAAAGTTGTTAACCTTTATTTCTAGATAGCTTCCCAAAAGAAGCAATACAATCAAATGATTTGCTGGGCCTAGCTCTGATGTTGGTTTGATTTTCCTCCAAGAAGATGCAATCTAATGGCTACTGCTCCTTGCAACGTCCTCAGTTGGTGCAGGCATTAATGGAAATTCCACTGTTCTTCCCAATGAAAATTTTTATGAACCCTAAGCTTTTCCCCAGCTATTCACCAAATTCCCTATATTTTTTTCTCAAACACTAAGCAGGCACAGCTTGTATTGCTTTGGTATTCTTCCAGTATGAAATATCTTGAATAATGTATTTGGTACCTATATATTATTAAACAAGCCATAGAGGAAAATGTTAGATAACAAATGTGGACAACGTATTTCTGGTATTTAATGAGACCAAGTACCTCAAGAAAAACCATGGGATAAATATAACTACCCTAGAAACATTTCATAGGACAGCTGCCTTCTGTTTGAAACACAACACTGTTCACCCCCTTCCCCTCCTCTTTATCTTTGCTAGAGCATACTGCTATTTCCCAAATTTACCCTTCTTTGCTGTTTATTTCAGAAGAGAGGAGTGGTGCTCTGGGAACTATCTGCCAGGATTCTCATATTTCTCACATCCCCGAACCTCACATCCCTTAAACTCTTGGTGGGAACTGGGGTGCAAACTGCTCACCACTGTAAGGGTGGAGCAAGTCCAAGACTGACTCATGAGACTGATAAGTCTATGGGGTCAGATGACATGCATTCCAGGGTCCTGAAGGAACTGGCTGATGTGGTTTCCTAGCTGCTCTCCATCATATTTGAAAAGTCTTGACTGTTGGGAGAAGTCCTCAGTGATGGAAAAAAGGGAAACCACCGCCATTTGTATGAAAGGGAGGAAGGAGAACCCGAGGAACTACTGGCAGGTGAGCCTCATCTCTGGTGCCTGGAAAAATCATGGAACAGATCCTTCTGGAAGACATGCTAAAGCATGAGAGGGATGAGCAGGTAATCCGAGACAGCCAGCATGACTTCACCAAGGGAAGATGGTGCCTGACCAATCTGGCGGCCTTCTAGGATGGAGTGATGGCATCGGTGGACAAAGGGAAAGCAACAAAGGGAAATCTACCAGGACTTCTGCAAGGCCATTGACATGGTCACTCACTACATCCTTATCTCTAAATTGGAGAGAGATAGATTTGAAGGGTGGACTATTTGGTGGATAAGGAATTGGTTAGAAGGTCATAGCCAGAGGGTTGAGGTCAGTGGCTCTATGTCCATATGGAGGCAGGTGAAGAGTGGTGTTCCCCAGGGGTCTGTCTTGGGGCCAGTACTCTTTAACATCTTTATCAATGATATAGATGATGAGATTGAGTACACCCTTAGCAAGTTTGCAATGACACCAAGCTGAGTGATGCAGTTGATACAGTGGAAGGAAGGGATGCCATCCAGAGGGACCTTTATAAACTCAAAAGGCGTAGTCATGTGGACCTAATGAAGTTCAAAAAAGGAAAGTGCAAGGTTTTGTACTTCAGTTGAGGTAATCCCAGATATGTATACAGACTGGGAGAAGAACTCCCTGAGAGTAGCCCTGCTGAGGAGGACTTAGGGGTCATGGTAGATGAAAAACTTAACATGAGCCAGCAGTGTGTGTTTGCAGCCTGCAAGGTCTACGGTATCCTGGGCTGCATCACAAGAGAGGTGGCCAGCAGGATGAGGGAGGTGATTATCTCCCTCTACACTGCCCTTCTTAGGCTTCATATGGAGTACTGCATCCAGGCCGGTGGCCCCCTACGCAGAAAAGATGTGTAGTTTTTGGAGAGGGTCCAGAGGTGGGAACAAAAATGATCCAAGAGCTGAAGCACCTCTCCTAGGAAGATAGACTGAAGGAATTGGGCTTGTTTAGCCTGGAAAAGAGAAGGCGGCAGGGAGACCTCATTGCAGCCTCCAAATATTTATAGGGAGATTATAAACAGGAGGGAAATGAACTTTATACTTGGGTAGATAGTGATAGGACAAGAGGGGGTGGTTTTAAACTAAGAAAGGGAAGATTTAGATTAGATGTCAGAGGAAGTTTTTCACCAAGAGTCATGCCCCATCCCTGGAGTTGTTTAAGACCAGGTTGGATGGGGCCCTGAACAGCCTGATCTAGTACTTGATCTAGCAATTGGCAACTTTGCCTGCAACAAGAGGATTGGAACGTGATGATCCTTGACATC
The DNA here is from genome assembly GCA_028571105.1 of Tragopan temminckii. Classification (NCBI taxonomy): domain Eukaryota; kingdom Metazoa; phylum Chordata; class Aves; order Galliformes; family Phasianidae; genus Tragopan; species Tragopan temminckii. The sequence continues at coordinate 90,938,773 of JAOWBP010000001.1, read as the reverse complement.
TCTTCCAACCCAAGTCATTCTGTGATCTATGAGTCTATGAAGTAACAGGACTGCCTGTCTCTTCTCAGACTTTTATCAGAATCTCTCTACCGCTATTAATTTCTTGCAGATCTGCAACAGCCCAAAGACCTTGGTGGTGTTCAACAGAGACATTGCTCATTCATTTCCAGAGCACATAAGAAATTTCTTCTGGACTGTGCTGCCCAGGAGATTTGTGGCAGAACACTTATTTGGTAAAAATAAAATAAAACATGGTGGTAATGGGCTGATGGTTGGACTAGATGATCTTAGTGGTTTTTTCAACCATAATGTTTCTATAATTAATCAGAAAGCTCACTGGGTAATGCTATCAAAAAAAGCAATGTTCATGGCCATACTACAGAAGATCTCGGTTTGCATCTGCTTTTGAACAGGAAGAAGCCAGAGGATTTACGCCAGCTGGATCTAAACTGCACTATTCTTCCCTATCTGACAGCACTGGGGAAAATGTAACCCCTGCATGCCTCTTTTGCCCTAAAAATTTTACCTGCAAGAATGAGTCACACAACCCCTTCCTCATAATGCTATTTCTTCTCTCTAGCAAAGTAGGAACCAAGCACTAAGTTTACTTCTGGAGTGGGTACTGTGCCCATGATGGACCAGATCCCTCTTTGCCCTTCTGCGTCTTTCATAGCTGTTTGCTTTACAGCAAATTCCCTGAGTTTCCTCTATTTTATTCTCACTGTGCTCTGATATCAATTAAGAATAATTTTATGAATTTCAATAAATTCATGCTGTGTACTGGCCCATTTTCTGTGAAGCTTTCTCTGAAGTAGCATCGCCTCATGGAGGTTGCAGTAAGCTGGATATAACTTCACTGACATTGAGGCTGCTGGTTCACTGACCTGAACTTCATTTTCTGTTGATGCAGAAGGTCTCAAATGCAACACATTACAAATACAAAATGCAGAGGACTAGTATCACAATAGCCATTTCATATTTAAACTCCGATATGCTACAGTTGCTAGAGCCTCTGCTTGATTTCGATTTCAAAGTTGTTTCTTCTTCAGACTAATCCAGTGCTCCACCAGTCCTGTCAGCCCTAACCCCCCCCCCCCCAAAAAAAAAGCTTCATTATTCATTACATCCTACATGTTGAAGTAAAAAAAAATAGTTCCATGGTTTGCTGCACAGTCCAATGTTACAGGAGCAAGTTTCTAACACTGATTCTCAGAACAGAACGTCATCAGCATTTCCTTTACATATTTTGAAGACACTCTACTCTCAGCTGGGTGTCTAGCTAATGATGGATGTTTGACAGTCACACATTTCAGAACCTGTATGCAGACTGCCTATCTGCCTTGGATACATTTTTACAGGGATTACTGTAAAGGAAGTATTATACTGGGAAAAGGGTTGCATAGTTTGTTGGTTTGACAGAGGAAACATTTCCAGATCTTTCCACCTCTTTCAGCTCCTCAGCCACACAAAAAGAGTCAGCAATATGTGGATGAATCAGAAGGCAAAATGAGTGTGTGTACCAGCTGATTTCAGTATTGAATCTTTGAGTGGTGTTTTGGATAATGATCCTCAGTCAATGAAGGAAGGACTTCTTCTATTGCAAACATGTTGTAGTCAGTTCTGCAACCCATATGACATCAGTGATATGAATGGTGAACTCACATCTGGCATTATGAAACAGAGGCTCCAATCTCTAAACTGATTTGACAGATGGCAGCTCCTCCGACACTGACACTGTAGAAATGTGTGACAAGCTGAAGGCTTTGCCTGCTATTAGTTAGCCAAAAAAATCCAAGTCAAACTGCATTAGAACAAATTGCTGAAATTAGTGTAGTAGGAGTACTTCCAAATGTATCTGCATGCATCACACGTTCCGCTGTTAGAACAAAAAACCATGGAGGCACAGTTTTCTGTTTCTCGAGGTTATTTCTCCCCCTTCCCTCAGTTTTTAATTCTCTTTCCAAACTCACTTCATTTACAGGAAAACACCCACCCAAAAACTATGGATATCCTCACAGTATTTCAGATAAAGCATTGCTTCAAATAGCAAAGCAGTTCCATCTTGTCAACTTTTAGTATACTCAGCACATTTCCCTGTCCATCAATAGACACACAAACTGGCAATTCCTTCTTACTTCTTTTTGTGCTAATCCCACCCACATAACTTCACTCCTTTTCTTCTTTCACAGACACTCGGAAAAAATATACTTTAGTCTATAAGCTGCACCTGCCTTTCTGCATCTGTATCATCAATATTTATTAGTCTCTTAATCAAGACATGCTGACCAATGAATATCATAACATGACATACTCTATAGTATGTTTCATCAGTAAAGGAAAAATTATTTGCTGCCATTCGTTTATATTTCTACTTTATTGGCCTTTTAATTTGATTTTGATAGCTTAATTTTTCTTCTGAAACAATCCACAGAGTCAGAGTGGTTATATACAGTGCAATAAATGTAGCTACAATCCATCACTCATTTCCTCTCTGGTATAAAACCACAACCACAACCAAATAATATTTCCAGTTTATAGAGTATCATTTGGGGTAGTTGCGGAGAAAAATAGATCTGTCTCCATTAACAGTGGTGACTCACTCTGGACTGGAGAGGAAGAGTGTGGCTGTGGTGGCAAATCCAAGCCTTGCATGGCTCTGCTGAAGTTAGTTGAATTACACCAGGGATGAATCTGTCTCACTGTAAATGAGCACTCCTTTTTGCAAAATGCTCTTCTGATTTATCATAGAGACATTTATGCCATATTAAATGGACTAATTATGAGGCTTGTATAGGAGGTTCTCTGGTCCTGCAAGACGCTGAGTCCTTAGATCTCTTTTTCTAGCAGCAGGATTTGCAAAATTGTAGTTCCTCAGAAATGGCTCTATGGCCCTTGCTAAAGCACAAGTGTCCATGGTATTACTGCAAAATCTGCTAGAGCCAGGTTAAAGGATCTCCCTCACTGAACTTGGGTTTCAGAAGGAGCTCTGCATAATGAGTCGGGGCATGTGAAACAGCTCTCTGGGCACTTCGTCTGCAGATCAGCCCTCTTGGGACTGGGAGCAAAGATTGCTCTCCTGCCATTGCTGACGGTAACAAAATACGCAATTAAACAGAAGCCTGTAACTCTACTCTCCATTTGACCTTTTCCTGGCTAATGTAATCAGAATGGAGACCTTCCAGCACCTCTTGACTTATACTCCTGGCCTCCTTTTCCAGTAGCTGGTAATTTTTTCTTCAGCTCAATAATTTAGTTCAATATTCATCATTTTTTAAATGTCTTGCACATCTTTTTTTCCTTCCCTTCTTCTTCCCTATTACTTTTCCATAAGATGACTTGCCAGAACTTTTGTTCATGTTGCAAATTTATCAGTGCAATTACTGGACAACATTTATCTTCCATGAACATTTTGCTTTAGTTTCTGATTCAGTGAGTTTGAACAGAGAATAGCTGATCTAAGTGAATTTTTGTTGTCACCTTTTACTGTGACACCCAGCATATTTCAGGCTTTGTACCAGGTTGGGTCAATGGGCAAGAACTTCTGAGGAATCTCTGATAGAAATGCTCCATTAATCTTTCAATCATTTAAAATAGTACCTTTTTACATATGGAATAGAAGGTACCAAATTTGAAGCTGATGCCCTCAGAGACCCAGGAAGATTTCCTAATGCCTCCAGCCCATGCAGGTGAAGCTTATACAATCAAAGTTTCCATCTTGTTTTCTCCTGGCAGTGAGGGAAGTGTGCCATGCAGCAGGTATGTTCACCTTTGCCCATTCAAAATACTAGGATGAATAACCTTCATTCACTATGATTGCTCTGCTTTCCATTTTGTCCCCACATCCACGAGCTTCTTTCTAATTTTAAAACTCTCCATTCACAATTTTCCCGTTTGGTCTTATTTTCTGACCTTGTTACTGGGGTTAATCTCGATCACATAAGGTGTCAAGGAAGACAGCCACAGAAATCTTATTTTTTTTTTTATCTCATAAAGAGGGAGAGATGAGGCCTTAGGTTCTCAGCCTCCATTCCATCAACAGCTGGTTCCTGTGGTCCCTCCCCACCTTGCTCTGGAAGGAGAACCTGGTTTCTTTACCACCACATAGATGTTTGCTCCTTTTTACTAATTACCTAGAGAGTGAGGCAACTTGCAGAGTCCATCCCTTTATGACCTCCTTGACCGTGGAAAAATTTGTCTGGATAACTACTTTTCCTTCTGTTGCTCCCTGGCTCTATTTCTCATTTAAAAATAAAGAAAAACACATAAAGATGAAAAGAAGAAAAACCTTTGGGACTGTTTCCAGCATCCATGTAGGGAACTGAGAAACACAGCTAATCAGCAAACAGTTAAATGGTTTGCCATCTGGTTTCTTCCCCTTGACAAGGATTGTATTATAAGGAAAGAGCACCACAGCATTTATTATGCAATGTATTGGCTACAGTGCTGATTGAACTTTGTTAATGCATCCAGTAACTCAACTCTGTCAGAAAATCTCTATTTTGCAGTTAACAGGGAAGGTTATGTATGTAAAAGAAGAAAAAAAGAAAACTTTATTTTGTCTAGGAAATGTTTCACTATGTTTGTATATAGTCACATAAACCTAAATCATGGACTGCAAATCCACAATTTAAGGTAAACTTTCATCAAGCAATATTTGCTTTATCAACTCCTGTATACACAAGATGGTGCCACCACTATATACTGAGAAGCTCTGTTCAAGCTGAGAAGCAATTTGTCTTCACAAGCCATTTTTAGACTGCTAAACATTCCTCCAACATATAAAAAAATATCAACATATAAAAAAATATATTTTTATAATATAATTTTTGTCTGTAGATTCTCTCTTGATATTTTTCAAAGTATACATGCAATTACTGATGCAAGTAGAAGCCACCTTAGCAGACTTATACCATGTACTGTCCAGATACAAGTGGTTAAACAGAAACTGTATGCTAAGTCCCTCTGATGGATTTTGAAGTTTCCCTATCCACTGAGCTGCAAAGGACCTCCTAGACTAACTAATCTAGCATCTGACATGTAGCCCTGTACCTATATTTGTGTTTCAGTTTTGTGTTTCAATTCTCAGCTGTTTTGTACATGCTTTTCAGCTTTGCATTAATAATATTTTGTTTAACAAGTAATTAATGTCAAACATGATAGCTACCAGCCACAGACACATCATTATCATTCCTTTTTTTACCATTATTATTTTGATCATTGTTTTAATCATGGCTTGAGTACTTCCTAAATTTCATTGTGTACTGCAAGAACTAAACACATTCTACTATGACTTATATACAGTGTCATCTCAAGACAGATTTCTGCATTGCACATGTTGAAACATATCTTCAAAAATAAATGAGTAATCACTGTGGTGAACTTGGTACCACATCACTGCTACTTTCACAAGAGAACACTGGCAAAAAAATATCAAGAAGATGTAAAATCTTTTACAAATCTATAGCACAAATTGTGATTCGTGTTGCTGAGAGCCCCACACTATGCTTCACAAGAGTGGCAGCTGAGAACTGAAGTGAAAGAAACACTAAACTCTCTTTTATTTATGCTTTTAGCAATGTGGAAAGGGGACTACTCATGAGAGTGGATCGAATGTTAGTTCTTTGCTTCCCCTTCCAGCATTTACTACTGAAATGCCAAAAGTATCTAAAATGGTTGCAAAGCTCCTCACTGAAGAAACTTTTGCAGTATGGAAATGCAATTGGACAATGCAATCATGAAGTTATCTAGAGAAAAAGCACCAGTGTTATCACAGAATTGTTTGGGTTGGAAGGGATCTCAAAAATCATCTAGTTTCAACATCCCTGCCACAGGCAGGATTGCCAGCCGCTAAATCAGGCTGCTCAGGGCCCATCCTTGAACATCTCTAAGGAATGGGAATCCACAACTTCTCTGGGCAGTCAGTTCCAGTGCCTCACCGCCCTCCCAGTGATTTTGTTTACAAAGGAACGTCAAGCCTCACATTCATCTGTGCCTCCATCTCATATCCACACTTTCTCAGGTCTGGCAACTGGGGAGAAAAAAAAATTGCAGACATCTACTTTTGTAACAGCACATGTCTAACAACTGTGCAGCATCATTACACATCCAGAAACAGAAAACATCTTCGCATTATAATGGATTAATGTATTGTATAAGTAGAGGTTAATTCTGAAAAGCTGAGCCAGAGCTTTTCTGCCTGGCACATCTGAAAGATTTAATTAGTGGTATAAATGGGCTGTTGAGAGAGGAAGCGACTTTTTGATCTTGGAAATGATGAGAAGACAATTATCTTTTCCTGTGGCAAGTTCACCCTACTCAGGTGCTGGGAAAAAGGCCTTGCTGGCATTTGGAGGAAGAAAAATATGAGAAGCAATGCAAAACAAAATGCAGACATCTGAGGAGGAGCAGACTGCAACTCTGTAACTCTAGCATGGGAGGGGAAGGAAAACATGACAGGGATCTGAAGTGAAAAGATTGCAACTAAAGCTTTATTAGAAATTTCTTCCAAATATCAGGGGTGTCTGTTTCTTCCCCACCTCCCACTCACCAGTAAATCTATTTAAATACAAGACTAACGCTAGAGGCATGTATTGTTATAAGCAAAAGAGTCATGAATGTTTAAGGGATCATTCTACTTATCTAATTAAAATTTTAATTGACTTTTAAACATCTACTTCCACCCAAAATCTATGTTTGAGTACAGCACAATACCCACCGTGTGAAAAAAATAAAAATAAAAAGAAATCAAGATACCAGCATTACAATTACCTTTGGTGCAGAACTGGTATGTAAATCTGGACGAGGGACAGTGAACTTTGTAGACATTGGAGGAAGAGAAACAACTGCTGTAACAAAAATATACAAAATTACTGTTATCAGCATCCATCATGGTACAAACCACAAACAGCAGAATCAATTTGACTAGTTTTGATTTAATTTTCCTCTTATTTATTTATATATATTTTTTGTAACTTCTACATTTAACAACACCACATGCTCTTGAAATCTTTCCACTGCACTTATTCCTTCACAACGTATTTGTTAGAAAGAAAAGGGTGTATGCCTGGGTTATAGACTCTACATGATAATTTTGTTGTTAAATGTCTGACTAAATGTTTTGATAATTATGTGGTTCTAAATGCAAATGCTGGGTAAAGATTTGGTGGAGATTTACTTTTGACTTGGACTTAAGACTTTGTGCTTAAGGACTAGAATTTATAATGCCTTAGTCATCTACCAGTAGAATCATAATTCACTATCATATTTTTACTAATGAAGTCAGCAATGTGGGGAAAAGGACTGTAAAGGATGGTTGCTCAACTGTGCTTTCTTATGAAAAACAGACTGTTTAAAAACTGGACTTTTTCCAACCTCTGCTTCTCTAGCTGTTGTTGTTCTACCCTGTCATTGCTCTGCAATCACTGCGCAATAACCATTTTATAGGGGCCACACATGAATAAAATTTGTAAGAGCCATTACTGTGAAATGTAACTCTAAGTCTGCTTTCTTAGAGACATGAATAAGATCTGCTTATGTTCACGGTAATTGTGCATCTCCACCCACGTCAGTAACTCAGTAGCATTTGAACTTATTGGAAGGTCTCAAGATGTTTTTCATATTCAAAAGCTTTCATGTCAACAGGTGAGACTGGAAATCAGGCTTCGTTGCCTCTCTTTTTCATGGAATTACTTGGGGTGAAGACTCCTTAGGAAAAGAGTGTAAGGAAGGATGAATCCTTTCTCAGCTTTCTCTTCTCCAAACCAAACAGCCCAGCATCTCCTCATACGGGAGACACTCCAGCTCTCTCATCATCTTTGTCACTCTTCACTAGACTCTCTCTAGGAAATCTCTCTCTTTCTTGATCTGTGGAACCCAAACTGGACACAGTATTCCAGATGTGACCTCACCAGGGCAGAGTAGAAGGGGAGGACCACCACCCTCAACCTGCTGGCCATGCTCTTTTTAATGCACCCCAGAATTCAATTGTCCTTCTTGGCCATTGCACACTGCTGGCTCATGGCCAACCTGTTGCCCACTAGGACACTCAAGTCCTTCTCCTCATAGCTCATTTCCCCTGATCTGTTACTGATGCATGTGGTGTACGACTTCCCAGGTGCAGGCCCCTATACTTGCTCATGTTGAAGTTCATCAGGTTCCTCTCTGTCCAACTCTCCAGTCTGTTCTGGTCTTGCTGAATGGCAGTATAGCATTCCAGCATGCCAACTACTCCTTCCTGCTTTGTATCATCAGCAAACTTGCGGAGGGTGAACTCAACCCCTTTGTCCATGTCACTGATGATGATGAACAAGACTAGACCCAGTACCAACCCCTGGGAAACACTGCAAGTTACAGGCCTCCAAACAGACTCTGTGTCTCTAATCACAACACTCTGAGCTCTGCCACTCAGCTAGTTTTCAGTCCACCTCAATGTCCACTCATTTGTCTCACAAATCCTTAACAAGGTGCTATGAAATCTTATAATTTAATTGCATGACCTGTTGCCCAAAATGCCTTTGTTGAGAGGCATAAGCAATTCACTCACTTGGGACTTGTCCTTTGTAATGTGGTTCCTCTGGAACGTATCCCTGATTTTCGCTACCACTCCTTTGTCTGTTTCCCGAATGGTCATTTGTTTTCTTCTTAATTGAAATTTTCCTAGGGAAAAAACAAACAAACAAACAAACAAACGCATCAGTGGAACTTCATTATAAGAACTCTTGGGTAGAAGGCAGAGAAAATGTTTTATGCTCTTCTTCTGAAAACTATAACTGTAAAATGTAGCTGGGGCTTCCACTTATTCAACTATTGCAAATCTCATTCTATGTAAATATTACCTGTGAAGTTCTGTTTAAAGCAAGAACAAAAATAAAGTGAGTGATCTTCTAACAGTGAAGACACTTTTGCACGACAGGAAATTAATTTTGATCTCTAATCTTGAATTACAGGGTAGTCAGTGGCACGACAAGGGAATACCAGCTGGGTCACCTACAGCAACTGACCATTTTTTGATTGAACACACTCTATTGCAAATAGAAAACATGATAGTTCACATCAGTGCAGTTAGTTCCCAAGTGATTAATCTGTACACTACAAAGCTAATTTACTGTGTGCATGTACACAGTCACAGCGAAGCTCATAGAACTTCCGTTGTTAAAGTTACACATCTGTGAACTTGCAGAATGATGATCTGCATGGCAACGTGGTGAGGAAAAAGAGAATTTCTACTCAAAACTTACACTAGAAGTTACACATGCTACTATTCATTTGTTCCAACTGTAGGTTCCTCTCTGGGATAGTCCCAGGTCTATCTTTGTTTTTGGCATGACAAACATAAATTGGTAGTGGGACCATAATGATCCAGGGATTTGTATAGAGAAAGGGAAATATTCTCAACAGTATTCGTGGAAATTGCTCCATCTAGTTTCTTATGTTCAATTAGGATAAAGTACTTCACAGATTCATAGAGCTTCAGATGAATGTTATTGAGGTACACCTGATGAGCCAGCTATGGCTCATGGCTTTTTCATGGGATAAACCTCTTAAGTGCCTCTAAGAAGCTTGCCATGGTTGCTAGGGAGGAGCAATTATTGAGTAAAACCACTTTCATATGTTACATGATAGTCTTCAGTGCACTTTATCTGATCTCTTTGTCTCAACAGATTGCGCTGTAGCCAAGTGAAAGGAATTACAAATGTGTGGGAGATACTGAAAGGTAAACAGCCAAGTTAAAAATAAACACTGGGGGAAGTAAAACAGCACATCTCTGCTCTGACTCCTTCTTTGTTAATACCCCAACATAGCTTCCAACAACTGGACAACTGTCATTTTTTTCACTGCATGTAGGCTCCCCTCTAAGAAAAAAAAAAATCTGAAAGATTCTAAGAGGTTTGTATGAATTCAGTGGCACTGCTTGCACATACCAAAATTTTGCAGAACTGTCAGCACTGACTTTTCCTAACTAAGCTGGTGAGCCTGGACTCACCCCAGTGCTTGAACATTTAACTAAGCTTCTGCTTAACTTTCAGACTGTAAGCAACTTTTAGGGAGCTGAAATGACAACCCATGTTTAAAGTTAATTGCAAAACTGAAGTTTTACTGTACTAAGATTATTTCATGAAGATGTAACCGCGCTTGCACCAGATCACATGCAAAGAAATAGGGAGAACTGAACACTAAACCTCATTCTGGATCTGCTCAGAAAGGCAGCATGCAGACCCTCTGAGGGCACTGCCAGCAAGGTGGGGTTCTGGGAAGGACATTCACATGGCTGTACCATCTCCACACTGGGCAGATACCTCTCTGAATGTGTAATCGATTTTGTTGCAGCAGTGCAGACCCCTGCACAGGGCTTTTGGCAGAATCAAGTCAGAATCAAAGCAAAAATGTTTTCTAGTGTTTTATTCATACCAGAACCGTTATGCAGGTTGTGCTTCCTTTAGACCTCTTTTTCTCTACTGATGTAGTCCTGCACTATTGATATAGCTACACTTTGTAAAAATGATCGATTCAGCATCATAAACAAAGAAATCTCATGGAAGTTTACCAGCATGGCATAATTAGCATCATTTCCTCGAGAGAAAATGGTGCTGTTTTTGCTTTTAATTTCTTCATTTCATCAACCCCCCCCCCCAAAAAAAAAAAACACCTGTATAAATGGCAATTTGCCAACAGACCTTCACAAAAGATCAAGTGTTGATACTCATATATTTGTTCTTTTATAGTTTTTTCTTTATTTTATTTTATAGTTCGGCGCTAAGGAACCTCGACAGAGCCGTGATTCGCTCCCCGCGGAGCCACGGGCTCGCAGTGACCTCCTGTGGAAGCGCTTGCAAACACCCAGCACCCGGAGGTTTCTCCTGTGTGTGAGCGTTTGATTTGCCTCCCCCCCCCCCGCAGTGGGGCACGGAGACTGGCACATCTCTCTGACCACCCTGCAACGGCCTGAAGGAGCCCGGTTAAAAGGAAAAAAATTCTCCCGATGTGTTCATCTTACCTCACTTCATTTTCATATGTGGATCCTGAGGGGGGAAAAAAATAAAAAGTGTTTAAGATGCTGGGAAGTAAAGTACGACCTGTAGAGAGCTGTCCTTAGTGCATGCACTGTGTTCCTGCTACCACGGGAGAATCCCCCCTCCTTATGTGCAGAACTGCAATACCCCTCCAGAGTGGCTCGCACCATGGGAAACTAGGAACTGCAGATATGCTTCAGCAAATAACCTCATTGTAGGAACTACACATCACTGAAAGTTAATCTACTCCTGAAATACCCTTCTAGTTAATGTGAAGGTTAATGTGTGTCACTGATGACATAGGTCACTCCAAAAGTAACGCCTCCTAGTTATTTCCATGGAAACTACAACAGATACAAAGAGGGTCAAGAGCATGCAAACACTGTTTGATAGAGCAAATTTTCAGCTACAAAACACTATTTGTCAACACAGCCACCACCATTAGCTCTGCTTATGCCAGCAATGAACAAGAGTCTGCATGCCATGCTTGTAAACATCTGCATCAGCAGAGGGGATGCACTGCCACTGCAATGCACCACCACCCACTGCCTCACTGTGCTCACAGCCACTGTGTGGTCTCCATTAACGTTCAGCGAGCATTGATGAATGTCAGTAGATGTCATTTTTTCCCACATAAATTCAGTGACACACCTTTGCTTCAGACTTACTTCTGTGTCAGATGCCATTGTGTCAGACTGCCCCTCTGCTGCTGTCTATCACCAGCAACAACACTGAATGGAATACTGATTGGAACACTCAAACACTACTGCCATCCCACCAACATCAACCTTTGATGTTGTGGGCCAACATAATAAAACAGGAGGCATTCCTTTTGGAGCAGCCCTCATACTTTGGAACCAAGTTATAGGAGAAACAAATGGAAGGTAAGGACCATTTTAACCAGGTCATGGTTAAGAGTGTGATCACTCTGCTCACACAACTCTGCACTCCATAAGTAGTTTATATCTAGTTAATTTTGTTTTTAATGTATAGGCCAATTATGAAGTTCCACTTACCTTTCTTTAGGCAGCAGCAGCGCACGACAACCCAAATAAGAATTATCAGAAGAATAAAACCAACAATTGAAAACACAACTGCTAGTACAATAACCCACGTGCTTGTGCCGTCTTCACTGTAATTGCTGTCTGTTAAATTAAATGGATAAATATTGTATTATCAGAGACTCAAAACATTGTTTTCATAATATTGACTTTTTCTGTGAGAAGCTATTAACTGCTGGTTGATTAGAATCATAAGCTCATAGAATCATTAAGGTTGGAAAGACCTCTAAGATCACCCAGTCCAACCATCAGCCCACCCTCACCATGCCCACTGCCCATGTCCCTCAGTGCCACATCCACACAGCTCTTGAACACCTTCAGGGATAGTGATTCCACCACCTCCCTGGGCAGCCTGTGCCTCACCAAGGTACTATTTAGCAAGGAAGCTGTGTTATCCAAGCCATGATCTCTGTATTTACGGGTTGTGTCCAAGAATTTAGAATGTTTCCAAAAGAAAATTCTTTATCACATTTGTAACTTTTCCAACAGTTATTCCTCTTTCTGAAATATACACAGCTGTAATATTCCAAACAAAACTTTATTTTGTAGATATGTTGAGTCCCCCATCATCCTTTGGAGATATTTGGGGTTAGGAGAAGGTATAAATATTCAATTTTGACAGGTATTAAACACCTTACCTAGCTGCACTTGTCAGTGTAGAGAAATGAGCTATTTTAGGCTACAACACATCTGGCCAAATGTGTATGTGTCCCTCCTGATAACATGATCTGTTCTGAAGAAGCTTCCATTTCTCACCACTGACCACAGTGACAGTTTTAGGTTTCGAATACCGATGGAGATCTCTAGCCTGTAGATCAGATTTTACAATAAATCCCATCTTGGGATTTTTCCCACTAATTTCAGCAGGTGTTTGAATTTTCGACATACTTTGTAGCTCATCAGTTATCCACTTAAAGAGTTGAACACCAAAAAAGGTAAAGAGAAGCACAGTTCAGAAGACTGAAGCTACCAAACCATCTTTACTACAGGCATTTTCATAACAATAAATTATTCCTTTTTTTTTTCATTTTTTTCTTTCTTTATTTTCTCTCTCTTTTTTTTTTTTTTTTTACTGTAACACACAGTGATAAATGAGGTGATATCAGGATAATTCGATGTCTTAGGAAATGCATTCATAGCAACCAGATCCACCAACAAAACTCCTACAACACAGAATGTTAAGAATACCTCACATTTCTCACACAGCTGGATGCACAAGGAAGGTGTCAGGTCTGACTGTCACATCATCGTACCATTTGGTTTTGACCAAACATGCTAGAAGCACCTCTAATTTGTCTACCCTTTGAAAAGCAGCCACCAAATTGCTTTGACAGTTGTTCAGAAACAAGCTTTTGATCCAAATGACACATGTGAAACATCCAAACTTGACAACGCCCCAACACACGGGGTTTACGATTGTCACATCCTCATTAGAGGTCCCAGTTAATAGTCACATGGCCGCATGTAACTGACAGCATTTGGGAAAGATACCACAGCAATGCAGACTGCAGGCAACCATACAGTGTAATAGAGATTCCCCAGTGCATGACCTAGTGTACGTGCTGCTTTACTTATGGCAAGAATAAAGAAGTAAATGCATTCTATCTACGAATTTGCCTGGAGCGCCTGGTTTTTTTTGGCTTCAGACTGCAGGAACCTCCTAGAAAGCTTGGGCCTTTGTTAGCCTGAGTTCTCCAAATTTGGGGGCATTTTGATTAGGACTGTAGAAGTCTGGAACAAATTGCTTAATGCACAATCAGCATGTTTTGAAATTCATCTGACAATTAGAGAAAACAAGCACTCAGCAACCTGCAGACTAGTAGTTAAATCTGCAGGCTGTAATCAATTGTGATTACAATTGGTGAGAAACTTGTTCACAATACTTCTCTCCAGAAATACTGCAACAAATATATGTACTGTGCTCTGTTTTGTTTCATACAGCAAGCCACAGGGATTTCAATATGACTAAAACATGAAACACACAGCTACTTAGCTATAGAGGCAAGAAACTGGAACTGAGACCAGCAGATATGAAGACAAGGGCTGCCAGTTCAGTATGAAAGTAGGAGTAAATCCACATCAAATTACATTAGGTATACAGTGTGAAGAAAGCCACTTCCTCATTCCATAGGGCCCCATCCAACCTGGCCTCGAGCATCTCCAGGGATGGGACACCACAGCTTCTTTGGGCAGCTGTGCCAACACCTCACCACTCTCTGAGGAAATAATTTCTTCTTAACGTCTAGCTTAAATCTCCGCTCTTTTCATTTCAAGCCATTCCCCCTTGTCCTATCACTGTTAGTCAATCCCTCTCTTACTTATAAGCTCCCTTCAAGTACTCTTCCTAAAGCAGCCTATAAGTTTACTTGTGTAAAGTACTTTAAGAAAAGGAATTTTCTCCGGCACATGCTGATGCCAAAGGAGAAACTAGAGACTGAAAAGAACTGGGCATCACTTCTTGAACACTTCGAAATTTTCTAGCTAAGAAAAGACAAATGAAGATCAGGCACCTGGCATATTCCCACTCTCCATTTCTGCAGTCCAAAAACCACATGGAGTCAACACTGATGCCACAAAGAACTTGGGACCAGCTAAGGGACTTTGCCAAGAGCCTCATTTTTAATAACAGCTTTGTGAATACATCTCTTGCAATAACTTCATAGAAATTCCCAAATCTGGGACTCAGCCAAATTTTGCTGGGAGCAAGGTACCTATGAGGATGAATAACTGATGCAAAGAGGCATCACTTTGTTAGCCATATGAAGAGTTTTGAGATTAGGAGTGATCTAGACATATAGGAAGAACGCTGGTGAGGTGATGGCCGGCTGAAGGGGGCTCAGAGGGCCTTGCGTTGCAGTTTTCATGAATAAACAAGAACTTGGAGGAATTAGATTCCTCAAGCTTTTAAGTGAAGGCTGAATTGTTTGAAGCTGTTGTATCATACACCTTAAGTGTTTGAAGCCAGTCTTCTTATTCCTGACAATACTTAGCCGAGGTTGAGTCTGTTTATGAAAAACCAAACAAGGTCTGAAATTTCATGTGTGATGTACATTACATATCTTCCTCTGTCATAAATGTCAGGTCTATTTCATTCTAATAATCTGAAGACTTCATACGCTCAAATGCTGACAGATGTTGAGTGTCTGATGGTGCAAAATAATTTTTCCAAAGAGCAATGAAAGATGGCCCTATACAATCACTAATTATACACTAATTGTGCTTCATGACATCTGTTTTTCTCCTCTTCTGATTTACAATGAGTAGCTATGGAAACTGAGGGTGTATACCTCAGTACTTCACAAACCAGTAGGCAAAGGAATTTATTAATTTCCTCAGGGTAGTTCTATTTTGCTTAGTCATTAGGAGCAATCTGACTACAAAATAATCACATTAAGAATGGTGAAATGAACTTTTTCAATTGCATTACAGTGCAAGTACTTCTGAAAACATTTGCTAATAATGATTCATGCATTAAAGGCAAAATTACTCAACCTCATCAGTTGTTTATATGTAAAAACTTTTATTTTATACCCCTCATCAAAACTCTGTGAGAATGTCTTGGATGTGGCATATTCACCTAGAATAATCAGTTCATCAAGAGAAGTTGTCAGTGTGATCATAGAAGTTCACAGTGCTCACATCATGAAGAGAAACAGATTTGAGGCCCTACTTTACACACAGAAGGCAGATGGGGTTCCATAGATTCACTGTGAAGAAAAAAAATACTCTATATAACCCATGCATTTCCCATGGACTAATACTAATAAAAGGGATGTCACTGTATGGTGGACTGTGTCACCATCTCAGCAGTGTAGTTATATCCAGTAACCCTAGCTATCTGCCATGCTATTAGCTCCTCAGATTCAGCTTGTCTTGAGAGTCCTCTGCTTTATAGTTGAGATGCTTGCCCAGAGCCTATACAGAAATGCTCTCAAGGACGATCTGGGATTGTCTCTCCACTTGCATTAAACCATTGCTAAACTGGAAGGAGATACTGCGTCTTAGTTGCTCTTGTTGTGTTATGGAAAAGAAAAGCATTTTCCATAGGATTCAGCTAGATCATGAAGTTAGACCTTCAATGAGAATTTAACACTTGCTTTGTTCCACATTGTCAGGGCAAATCAGATAAACCTTTTCTTTATGAGAAATTCCTAATATTATGAACATGTAAAGTTCTGGAATACATTTTCAAAGGTCATCAGTGAGGTCAAAGATGAGCAGCATTACAAAAAAAATGCTGACAACATTAGCAACAATATTTAGGGTTATCAAATGTTTTGCTAGTAGTTGAAAGATTTGCTCAACACTCATGCTTAGTTTAATATGCAACCTTGAATTTCCCTAAATAAAAGTCAATTAAAAGCAACTGATGCATTGTTCCAAGAGTTTTACATACGTTGCTGTAGTGGAATTTTCATGTTCCTCTACACGAAAGAGACCATAACAGAAGGCAGGTTACAGGTCCAATGGCTCTTTGATCTAAATGGACTTTGTGGTTCATTAGACTTGTACCCGTTCTTTCACAAAAGTGAAGTTTCCTGTACTTACATATCAAGTGTAACTATCAAGTCCTAATTCTATCACCCTTGCACATCTAACAGTATTTTAGTTACAAATGAAAGCCTTTTCAAAGCAATACAAAACGTAAAGCACAGTTCTGAAAACATAGAATAGACAAAGTACAAAAAGCATGCACTTACCTAGAGTAGAGTTGCCAACAATAACAGCTATGCTTGCATTCTGAGGGTTAGGGAGTGCTTCTATATCAGCTAAACATGTCAAAATCTCAGTATTCATTGGAGTCAAAGTCAGGACGCTCAGGGCATTGTGGAGGCTGTTAGATCCTTGACTTTGCTGGGTAACATACCTCGACTTATCAATGAGAGAGTCATTTGTCATCCAGGTAATTTCTGGAGCTGGAGCCCATCCTAAGGCTTCACAAACAACTTCAACTGTTGTGTTCTCTTTAACTATTAAGGTGCTGTTTTTCATGAGTAAAGATCCATTAACTGTAGGAGGGAAAAGAGGTTTTGTTCTTTGACAATATTTAGTCACATTGCCTTCCACCCGATAGTTGTAAATCTTACCTTGCCAATCCAAATTAGCTATATATTGAGACGTTAATTTTAAAACAGCTGATTAACACTGACATAAGATATTCATGCTATAAAGAAGCAGATGTTGCATCTAAATTGGCACGCTGTTCAGTATGCTTAAAGCACTACTCAGCTTTCAGTATCTTTTCATTAAAAAGAAGGAAATTACACTTTTTAGGCATTGTTTTTCTAGCTGAAGGACAACACAGTGAAATAATAGTGTTTCTCCATAATCTTTAAGTATGGCTTTGGAAACCTTACCAAGAAATGTTTACAGACAGGTGAGATATTCCCAACACATGAAGCAACTCTGAAATGGTCTGATCGTTACATACTGTTTTATTGGCTGCACTCTGTAACTACTGATGCTTTGAAGGGAGCAAAAAGGTCTCATATTCAGGGACTTGATAATGCAGGAGCATTTTTGTTCTTTGGAAACAGTAGTTTGTGACAGCCATCACATTAAGAGTATCACCTTGTTTCTCAAAGACTTTACTCCTGCACATCATTAAATCAAACTCAAAAAGTGGGCTACAGATTGATTCCTAAATCAGACAGCAGGAGGGAGGTCTGTCTTAAAGATAGTAGAAGGCCCAGGTACAAAGAAGGAGGGGAGTGAAGGTAATCCATAATGTTTCTAGGCAAAAGATCCATTTTGACTGACTGCCAGTGGGCCTGATACAGACTTCTGGCACTTTAATGTAGTCCAGTGAAGAATAAGAGATATAACAGGGGAAAAGCAAGGGCATTTCAAGCCTTCTTAATGGCACTTTGTGACTGAAACCTGCTTTGACTAAAATCAACACAAGGTCCTCTGTGGAGACAAATGATAGTAAATGAGAGCACATACTCCTTCACAGGGTAATTTGCACAATTAATCAGAGGATTTCTTTAAAGGTGAGATAATAAAATAGCTTTCTACTGGTGGCTATACACACCTTGCACAGAAAGAAAGGCAAAGCTGCTACCATCAAACTTCTGGATGCTGCACTCAATTTTTCCGGAGTCATTTAGCTGAGTGTTGTGGACGATCAGCTCTGAGGTGAAACTTTGACTGTTGTTATAGCTATGAGAGGTGAAGCGATCTGACGTTTCAATAGGTCCATGAGAATTAATGACAGTGAGGACAGGATTTGTATTCAACAACCAAATGAGAATTGCCCATCCATTTGCCACTGTGCAATTAAACCGGGCTTCCGAACCAGCAAGAACTGTAGCATTAGTAGGGCCATCCAGAATAGAATAACAAAAGCCAAGACCTGGAAGGAAAAAGAAAACGTAAATACGAAAGTATTTCACAGTGAGAACGGTGAGGCACTGGAACAGGTTGCCCAGAGTTGTGGTGGAAGCCTCATTCCTGGAAATATTCAAGATCAGGCTAGTCTATGCTGTGAGCAACCTGATCCGGCTATGGATATCCCCGTTCATTACAGGGGAGTTGGACTAGATGGCCTTTAAAGGCCTCTTTCAACTCTAAGGATTGTATGATTTTATAATTAACATCCAACAAAGACATCTGACTTAATTTTTGCTGCCAGCAGTTGAAGGCTGAAAAATCACAGTCCTGGCTTACTAGGAGCACTAGGGTATTAAGCATTTAGTTACATTTTGGGGAAAGCTGATGACAATTGTGAGCTGGCATTTCCCTCCTCTCTGACAGCCAGTAGTACCTGATGCTTTCAGAAGTATTCTTACCTCATTTTCTATAGTGTCTAGCAGTAGTAGATAACTTTTCCTTTGCAGAAGGAAAAGTTCCACTTTTAGATAGGAAAATACATGAGATATCTAGATTTTAAATGAATAAAGGAGTGTATATCTAGTTTTCTTTCTGTAACTGAGATTACCACTGGTTTTTTGCATCTTTCCATATACCTTCCCCTGTTCACCTACCTCTTCCCTTATTTCTCTTGCAAGCACTCCATACATTACCCACCATTTCAGGTTTTCTGCTAACCAGAGCTGCTTGACTTCATGAGTTTTTCTCCTTAAAAGTACCATGAAGCTTAGCTACTATTCTGCAGAACCAAAAGCTCACTTCTAATTGTGGCATTTTGTTTTCTTCTCCTTGTCTACAGGCTCAGGATCTCATATCGCCCTCAGAGGAATCTGCCTGCAGCTGTTGCCCAGGCAGGTGGTAGATCTCCTGTGCATGAGAAGGCAGAAGCACTTGCTTCTCCTAAGCAGAAAGTGAAGGACAAAGATAGAGAGCCTCTTTTCAATGCGGCAGCTGTGACTTTCATCCCAGAAATATTCATTGGAAATGGGCAAATCTTAAAATATTCATCAGGGGGAGAACATTGTATTCCCTGAGGGACGAATCTTCAAACATTAAGATACCCAAAAAATAATCTGGATTGTTCTTAGGGAATAGGACTCAGTAGAACACTTCTGTGTGAAATTGGGAACCTGCTTCTCCAGGTCTTTGTTCTTTGTGAATCCCTTTGGGTTTTGGCTCAGTTCTATTGGTGACAGGTGGACAGTTGGACTGGATGATCTGACTGGATGATTCCATGATTCTCGAGAACATGCTATGTCCACGTGCAGTAGAAAAAAGGCAGAGCTACTACCAATGGCTTTCAAGGAGTAGATGACAAAATAGTCATCAAGTAAATCAGGTTGGAAGGGACCTCTGACGGTTCTCAGTCCAACCTCCTTCCCAAAGCAGAGTCATCTCCAAGGTCAGAACATATTGCTCACAGCTTTATCCAGGCAGGCCTGGAAAAAAGCCTCTAATGATGACAGAGACCACACAGTTTTTCCAAGCAAACGGCTCCACTGCATGCAGGCTGCTCTAAGGCCCCCAAGCTATCTCTTCCCCAAGCTAAACAGGCCTTGGTCTGTCAGGTGCTCCTCACAGGGCAAGTGCTCCAGTCCATGACCACCTCAATGGCCTTCTACTGAACTCACTCAAGTTTAATCAATGTCTTTCTTGTAGAGCGGAACCCAAAACGTATACTGTCATTAGTTCTACTAAGGCACTGTCACTGCTTCAATAAGTTATTGACACCCACAGCCATGCTGTTTGCAGGTAAAGTGAAGCAGGGACAGAAGACTCACACTGCAGGCCCCACCATCATTAGGCATCACTTTTAAGGACTGAGATTCCACAAGCTCTCTGCAGTCCAGCCAGTGAGACATTCCTCAGTGCCAAGTTTTATCACTTTCTGCCAACGTTCATCCTGAGAAAGCAGCAGTATTGCCAGTGTCATCCTAATGATTCAAGCTGTAGCTCTGCATTTATTACAGCAATTAGATGCTATGGTCCATAGCAGTGTAATTAAAACTCCATGTCTGCAAATTCAGCCTGAGTATAAGCGTGCAATTATTTTCCAGGAGACAGAAAGTACGAAATGACTGTTACTCCAGTGCTAATTGTATTCAGGACAATGATGTAATTTTTACAGGTTTTGTTCAACTCAGGTTTGGTTCATTTTTTGTAGTTTAATTATTAATGGATTCATTTACAAATTACTGAAAAATTCATTTTTCATTTGGTCATTAGCTGGCAGGAGAAGGGAAGTATATGCTGTATTATTTCACATGAAAGGGAGATTTAATACTTTCATAAACCTTACAGGAGCCCTATCTCAGTTACAACTTTACAAGCAGAACCTCTGTGCAGGCTCTCCCGGCATATGGCCTGTAATCCCATTGTCCCTACATCAACACCATTTTCTAATTCCCAGCTCCCACTTAATCCCAGGTAGTTTATATCTACGCAGTTTTGGGCCAAGAATTGTTCTTTAATATAAATAGCTCCTCTCTTTCTTCAAACACACACAGTGGGTGGACAGAGTACTTTCAGCCTTTGTTTTGCAGGTTTTTAAAAGCCTAGCTGGATCTTTGTGTACTTGACACTGAGTTCTCTCATGTTTATATATAAAAAAAAACTTTACAGATATTTTCCACCTTCCTTATGTTACCTCTACCATTTTTCAGAGCATATCTGTGTATGAACAATAAAACATTAAATAAAAAGCAAACGTCACTTCTACTGATAGCCAATAAAGCCAGATAAGATATGATAAAGCATATTTTTGTTCAACTTAGTTGAACAATTTTTCCAGTAACATTTCTTCAAAGTTTCAGTCTTGTAAAGGTGAACTGAAATGGTTTAAAACAAGAAACACCTTTAAGACCAACTCAGCCATCCAATCTAAAGACATACCGTAATACATTGCTTCATAAATCATAGACTGGCCTGGGTTAAAACGGACCACAATGATCATCTAGTTTCAACCCCCCTGCTATGTGCAGGGTCGCCAACCACCAGACCAGGCTGCCCAGAGC
>JAOWBP010000001.1:90888220-90915170 GCA_028571105.1 Tragopan temminckii | reverse complement strand
GGCCATAGCTGACACCTGCACTAAAGGAACTTCATTTTTCAAGGAACCACCTTTGCTTTTGTCCCTGGTATTTTTCCTTTCCCACCTCAAGTAACTCTATAAAATTGCTTTGTCATTCTGAAGGTTTCAGCAGCATTTCAGGGCATTACAACATGGTTACCTTTCTTCTTTCCCTCCCCTCCTCTACAGACTTGCTCTTCCCTCCTTGTGTAAGTGATCTATTTAGATGCAGCACAGCTAAGGACAGGATGGGTTCATCCTTTTGCCATAACTCTTTTTTTCCCCATCATCACTATGATATTTCAAAAATATTCTCCTCCTCACTACTGTTACCAACCTCCCAAAACTCTGTATTTTATCCTTCAGTTTTTGTGCCATCTGTGTCCTTTCCTTCTTTGCTATTTATTTTTCTGCTCTTTTCCTTCCAGTTTGTTTAAAATTCCTTTTTCTTTCCACTCCTTCTTTAGTCCCATGCTCATTGCACCTTGTTTTCTGCCTCCCTTACCTCACAGCTTTGCCCAGCTCTGCAATAAATTGTTTTGGATTTAGTAAGATTTTTCTCCAGAGCATCTCAACTTTATTTCACAAACCAGCAGCCCTGAATCTGAGCTTTTTGAAAACCAAATTAAGTTAGAGCTTGTCAAAGCCTGCAGAGACGGACAAGCTTATTTTCTGATTTAATAATGCTCTAAAATGCTTATATATGACATTTCAGTCAAGCAACACCGGTCTACGGGTACTCAGTGACATTTTTCCCACCCACACAAAGTCCTGCACATCCCCCAATTGCATCTTCTCATCTTTTGTCTGACGCTATTTGAAAGAGGCCTATTGCAACCTCTTCTATCTCTGCTGCTGGACCTCTCCTCCTCCTGTACTGTGGCATGAGGGTTCCCAGGCTGGGAGACCTCAGCAGCACCTGCAACACACTGGCAGCAAGCTGGGATCCCGCACTATGTCAGCCTTGCAGTGCTATTGCTGCCAAAAGGCACACGGTGCCCACACAGGGCAATACTCAAACTGCCATGCAGCTGTCTTGACAGCCCACGTGCAGTGACACTTCTTCCAAGAATAGCACTTTTTTCTCTCCACAATACACTTTTTCTGCCCACTGTGGGCTGTGGCCCCTTGGCTGCATCACACAGCGTGAGCAATGCCTGCTGCCCCAACACAGCTTGAAGCTGGGGCAGTAAAACATATTGCAGTTGTGCTTGACTAAATGCATCAGTGAAATATACATCCACTAAAACTCACAAAACTCCTGTTCTGAATGCGTGAGAAGACAATACAAGAAAGAAAACAAGTAAAATTGAGGCTTCCTTACCATAACATCTCAGTATCTCAAAATATGAGACTCAAGGACTGCCTGAACCAACAATTGCACATGCACCTGTATTATGTCTGCATATAGCTTTTTTTCAGTGTGTATATGATTTGGTATCCCCCATGTGCAGTGACCATGAGTTTTACTATTTGATGACATCCTGTCAAGAAAAGCACACACTTCGGTTTGATTTACATCCACTTTCTGATAGAACTAGTGGCCACAAGTAAAACTTACTAAAACTCTAAATAGCCATTCCACTCTTCACCTCCATATAAATATTTTAAGATGTCTATACTAATTTTTTTCCCTACAGGCAGAAAAAAAAAAAAGCCAGAATCTTCTTCTCATTCCTCATATCATCTCTGCCACAATTAATAACTCAGACATAGTTTGTGCTCTTTGAAATGGAAGGGATAACTCAACATTCCGTATTTGAGACATAAGCCTTCTGTGGATTTATATAATGCCATCTCATTTCCCCAGTTGAAGACACTAAGTGCTGAAATTCCCTCTCTTTCTCAGCTACTTATTCTCTTCCCAAAGATATCTACTCTTCATCTTCAGTTAAATGATGCTTAGCGCTGAATATTTTCTGCTTTTTATTACTGATTCACTTGGCATCATGACATTTTCTGGCAAACCTTCATAGTCTCTTCTTGCCTTTGGCTGTCCTAAGTAATTCCACACCACCTGCACAGTCTGCCACCTGACAGCTCACACTGCTCTTCATGAGTTGTTTAGCAGTTTGCTGAACACCACATATCCCTGTATAACGCTACTGGGAACAGCACTCTGCCCGATAAACTCACTGTGTTTTGCTGTATTGTGTTTCCTTTTATTGGTTATTAAGCCAAGATACATTCCCTCTTATCCCATTGCAGATCATCCTTTCAGAGCCTCTTAGAACCACAACTAAATGACAATAAACAAATCAGCATCATCTCTGACCCAACTAGTCACCTCACTGTCATTTTCATTAAGGTTCTTCCTTCTATTTGTATTCACTTTGAGACTTGGGCATGCAAAATGTAAATCGAAGGCAAACTAAGAAAGTGATTATTTATACATATTTCTGGAAGCAAAATAAGCTGTTATTGAGCTCTTCGTAGCTACACCCTCAAGAGCACACCTGAATAGACAGGGGGGTAAGGACGAGGGTAAAGAGTAGGTGCAATGAAATTGGGAAATCCCTGCTCAGTGGCAGTGAGAGGGCAGCCTGCTCCCCACCTCTCAACTGCTCATCCTGCATACTGAAGACCACTCTAAGCCATTAGATCATTCAGATTTGAAGTGAAAACTTATCCATTTTAAACACTTTGAATAATTCCCTTGTGGGATTTACTCTTCAGCCTGATATTGCTGGTAACTACCATTTACATGGCTTTAAAATTAGCTCACGCATTTTGTCCACGGTGGCTCATCACCTAGTTTATGAACGTGTCCTACCTGTGAGCGAGGCAGCTAAGATGAAAGGAAGTAAAATGAACTTCTGGAACCTCTCCATTGGAGCATTCTCTCCTGGTCCCTAAGGCAGGAAGCCACGGCAGTCACTGAATGCTTGAGAAGAAGCTGAAGGACAGAACTTACGGAGAAACTTGGTAATGAGTTGCTGCTTTACATCCTGTGATTAAGTGTAACCTTATGTAACCTGTAACGCAAACAAAGAGTGATGATTAAATAAGGCAAGGGTTGAAGGAAAAGCAGTACCTTAGAACAACTGTCTGAAAAGAAGTAGCCAAGCTTTCAGCACACAGACTTTTCTTTGCCAGAGAAAACTTCCCCTCCAGACCTTGCATCCCTCAGTCCATCTTGTCTATTGTAACACTACTGCTTCAGAATTGATTGGGTCAGGGCAGCCCTATCTGCACCATTAAAATTAATCATGAGCAGCTGAAAAAAATAATTCTTTTAGCTGCCTGTAATCACATGCACATGGAGGGTGCCCTGCCTGTGTCACCGGCAACGTCCTGGCCAAGTAATGAGCTCTGTGCTCCATCACTTGCTTGTCAGACAGAGCCTCACGTGAGGCTCTAGCTGGTCTTTGGGGCTGCAGAGGAGCTGATTTGTATGCCAGGAATTGTTTTCCTCCAAGAAACAGATAAAAAGGACAGCCTTCTGGAGGGAAAATTGGAACATGCCCCAGTGCATTGTTACATCCCCAAAAATGTTTCATTGCTTTTCCATGTATCTTAGCCCCAAATTAGGATTCCTATTCATAAATTCACAGGTGCAGCCTAGCACCAGCATCACCACCGCAATCCTGCCCACCCCTAGCCACCTCAGCCAGAGCCAGCTTGGGGAAATACCAAACCTCCTCCCAGGTACCAGCTGAGTACTATTTCTCTAAATCTGAGAGATCTTCTTATGCTCCAAAATAAACCATAGAATCACAGAATTATTAAGGTTGGAAAAGACATCTGAGATGACCCAGTCCAACCACCAGCCCACTCCCACCATGCCCACTGCCCATGTTCCTCAGTGCCACATCCACACGGCTCTTGAACACCTCAAGGGATGGTGACTCCACCACCTCCCTGGGCAGCCTGTGCCACTCCCTCACCGCTCTTGCTGAGAAGAAATTTTTCCAAATATCCTAGCCCCTCCTTTCAGGTGTAGAGAGTGAAAGGTTTTCTCTGAGCCTCCTCTTCTTCAGAATAAACAATCACATTCCCATCAGCATGATCACAGTGGACAGAGATACAGATCTTGGGGTCAAAGTCATCACCTTAATTCTACATTTTCTGTTTTTCCAGCTTTTGCAATTCACTTGTGTGAGACGATCTAGCAATTGGCAACCTTGCCTGCAGCAGGGGGGTTGAAACTTGATGATCTCTGAGGTCTCTTCCAACCCCAGCCATTCTATGATTGCTCTCTTCCCTCTCAAAACACATGGGAGGATGTTTGACTACACTGTTCAGTTTACAAACTTCTCATCTGAGAAATTTGAGTTTTCCTGCATGAGAGGGATGCAGCCCAGAGGCTGTGGTCTTGTGGCGAGCCCTTATTTCTTGTCAGGAAAGTATTTTTGGTTTCAGAAGTGTTCTTTATGGCCATGCATAAATATTAGTATCACCATACAAAAACCCTGAGTTTCCTGTGAGAAGTGTACTTTTTAATCACCATCTTGCTTAAACCAAAACTGCACCAAGGGCCAAACCACAGAAGTTCTGGCCCAGCTGTTTTGCTAAACTCGAGCAAGCATCTGATTTCACCATTCTACATGACAACCCTGCCTTAATTTCCAGCAGTACTTTTGTAAAAGCAGGCATGGAAGGACAGCAAGGGGAGATCTGCAGCAGCGCTTGGAGCAGGGAGGATTCTCACAGGAGGTGCTGGCATGCTGCCATGGGCTCCACATCACCAACAAAACCCTTGTTGTTCTCCAGCCAGGTGTGCTTGATTGTGGTGCCAAGCGATTATCCTGCAGCTCCACTCACCAATCGGTGCTTTGAACAGGAGGGATCTTGTCGAGCTGAGTGCAGCAGCTGTGATGTGATCAGTTGGCAGTTTGCTCTGCTTTTCCCCATTTTGCAAGCTTTTGGTTTGCTCAACAAACTTAAAAGGGCAGCCCTGTTAATTAATCAACGTTTTAAGCTGAGTCTGTATCGTGATTTCTCCATCCGTATGCTGGGAGGGGGGTAGCTTGTAGGTTGATTTGGGCACGTCTGAGGTGTTCTGAAAGATTTGTGTTTCCTTGGCTACGTGCTCACCCGAAGGCTTGTGCAGGTAGCCGAGGGGAGGGCTGAAGAGCCTTCTCCTTTCCCTCTCTGCCCTAGCCTGCAGCACGCACATACACACCTGGTAGCTGTCAGCATTAGCTTTATATGCGGCCTTAACTGAAACTGTCTGAATGTAGCACCAGGAAGCAAACACAGACGTCAGTAACGTGTCCTTTTTCCAGGAAGTTAACATCCTGGGAGGGATCTGCCGGTACAGAGAGCACCCCAGGACCCAGCACGTCCCTAAAGCAGGCAGACATGGTTTGTAATCTCACTCATAAACAAACAGTTGGCATTGCTGGCTGTGTGGAGCAGCTGCAGGCTCTGCTCCCAGCCCCTGCTCTTGACCCAAGCCCAATTCTGTCTGCACCCACTCCTGATGAAGGGGACAATATCACCCTAAATGCATGAACGCCAACGGCCTCCCAGCTGAAGCAGGAGCCAGGGAGAGGAGGAAACACAGGGAGCTGTGTTTCCCCCAGCACTCCCTCTGCCAGGCAACGCAGCTCTGCAGGATAGCAAGGATCGCCTCCCCTGGGTGCCTATATGCGTTTTTCCACCCACTCTCTGTCACACACAAGCAGCACTCAGTTGGTGAGCCCTCACCTTCCCTCCTGGAAGAAGCCTTCCCCAGGCCCAGCTGCCGCCTCTCCCTGCTCCGTGCCACGGGGTGAGTGCCTGTGTGATCCCGTGATTGCGTGGCTGGGCTTTGGTGTGACATTGTCCCCACGGTAGATAAGGCGAGGGCTGCGTCTTCCCTCATGCCCGCCCCGATATGCATATTGTGGTGTTAATATTTAACCAGTCCTGCAGGAGGAAGCACGTAATGCTGATGACGGGCTGGTGGCAGCGAGTTACGTGCTGTCCCGACCTGAAAAGCTGGATTGGCAACGACACCTGATGTCCCAGCAGAGGGCTGCTGCTGTGCCGTCTGTACAGATCGTAATAACATTTATTTATCATATTCTGTACCCACGAGGTTGTGTGTTAGTGCTGGAGCACACCCCTCTGTCGCAGTACTGCAGGCAACACGGTGGGGAGCAGGAGCACCCAACAGGACTCCCATGGGCCTGGGAAGCTGAGGGGCCCCACACCAGCTGTGCCCTTGTTGATGTTCCCCAGAGCCAGGGGCAGAAAGGCTATCACAGCCCCTGAAGAGCCAGTGCAAATCCAGGGGTTCTGGTCTGGGAGATGGGGCTGGTGGTATGGCAGATGACAACACCACAACATGGTGCCAAGAGGACTGGTGCAGAGGTTGGGCAAGGGACACTTATGAGACAGCCTGCAGCATTGCTAGGGTAGGGAATGATGGTCCCAGGAGCTGAGATGAGCACTTGGGCCATGGGGGATATCCAGGCAGTTGCCGAAGGAGGGTCAGGACTGGTGGTACCCTCAGGGCACTGACAAAATGGGCCCCATGCAAGTTTCATAGAATCACAGAATATCCTGAGTTGGAAGGCACCCACAAGGATCTCTGATTCTGAATTATGTTTTTCTTTGCAGGATTAAATCACATTTCTGATTTCACAAATTTCTGGCACATCCATTCTGAAATATTTTGGGTTTTTTTGTGGGGTTATATCAAACCTTTTTCTGAAACATCTACAGTCACTTATGGTCACCAAAGCTGCAATGCAGTCTTATGAGAGATGCTCTTGTTATTACTACAGCCTTCCTTCCTCTGAGATCTTGACTGCATCCTCCAGGGCAGTAAGTTGAGCTGATGTGACACATCAGGAAGTATTGCTAATGAGTCCATCTGCCAGGAAGCTTAAATCATAAAGAAGGGACATATGATTTTGCTGAACTATATATCCCACTAATCACAGTAACATTTCTAGCCAGTAAAAATAATGCCAAACTGGCAGAAGATTCAATTCAGCAAAGGGAAAAGAAACATTCTGTTTGGTGAGTTTTGATCAATTTCCAAAACTACATTTCAAAAACTTTACTAAAAATAATATCACCCTGACTTGTTGAAACAACAACAAAACAATCGGACTTCCTATAATTTCCCAAGCAATTATATTTTTTTCATTTTACTTCTTTGCTTTTCCATGCATTTCTTTTTTAAAAATCTAAAACGTCACACTTGTGTTCAGATGAGTGTCTGAACACTGTCATCCCCACTTTTAAAACTGTACTCTTAGATAACTTCTATGAATATTTTGATTTCCATCCAAATAAAAATAGAGGAAGAAAAGAGAAAGCATCTAATAAGTGAATTCCATCCCAGGTCGCCCAAGTGGGAAAAGTGGTTAAAATGGATTGACTGGATTTTGGTTTGGATTAATAAAGATAATTCTTGGTAAAAAGCTTCAGAAAGAATAATAGCTGCATTTAGAACTTGTACAAAACCATGATTTGGCACTACAGAGAAGAGATAGGCTTTGTCATCTTTGTAATTGCTCTTTGGGTAGATTTAAGCTGCTAATAGATCATTAGCCTCTTCTGTACCAGACTAGAGCCTGCTCTCTTAGCATCTCCTCACTAGTGCTGTGCTCTAGAGCCTTGGCCACTTGATCTCCTGCCCCTGGACCCTGTCTAGGTTCTCCACACCTTACCTGAACTGAGGGGCACAAAACCACACAGAGGTTTCCAGATGTACGTAGTAGAGGAGCGTAACAGTGCTGGAAACTCATCTCTGAACATGATCTAGTACATGGTTTGCCATATTTGCAATGAGAGGGTATTGTTGGCTTATATTCACCCTGGTATTCATTTCCCCCAGGTCTCCACCAAGTTTCCTACCCACAGTCACTTAGGTGGTATAACTGCAGCCTATACCTCAGGGTTGTTGCAGATTTTTGTGCTTCATCACTTTGGATTTCATGATGTTTTTGTCTTGGCTCAGTCCTCAAGCTCATTAAGGTCCCTCGTATGGCATGCTGCTGCATCTGTGCTACAACTTTTGCTGCAACATTTAATCACAGGCTGATCAGCTGTCTCATTACCACACTGCAATCTGTGATATTCTGTAGATTGGCCATATCCTTAAGCATGTACATATATAAAGATGCATACAACATCCATTATGATTTTCACAGACTAGTGTATTATCTCACATTGAAAGAGGTAGAAATTTGGCAAATAAGTGATTTCAAAAACCCAAGTGGTCCTGAGGTCTACAAAGGGTAATAGGTACTTACTTGTCACTGCATTAGCTATATCCAACATAGGGTCCTTATAATCCCTACTCTAACACTGAAGTGCTCTGCAGGCCTAAAGATGGTTTGACACTGATGTTTCTTTGAGAGAGAACAAGGCTGTGGACCTCAGAAAAGCACTACATCATCCCTAAGTCTTGGAAGGAATTTTCAAACATAGCATTCTCCCATGTCCTTTTCTTAAATGGAGAATTCCTAACTGACTTGGCCTCAGAAAACAGACCAAAAGGAGCAAATTGTGTTTTGCTGCACTCTGGCTCATTTTTTACAGGAGATGAACATTGATTCCCAGTTTATGAATGCTTTAAATGTTAGTACCTACCAGACAATGTGTCTGAGCACCTAAAGTTGTCTGGGTTATACTGGATCCAAGAAGACACTTGAGCATACATCTCCATTGAGGTTTATCATTCTCAAACCAGGCAGACTGTTGGAGGCAACGCATATAAATCTGTATTCTTACACAGAATCCGAGCTGATCTGAACTTATATGAGCATCAGTGCCACTAGGTCCCACACAGGGGAGGTTAAGATACATTGGCAGTCATTTTGAAAGAGGTGGAGTATAGGGAGTGAAAGAAACAGCCCTGAGGACTTGGAGCATTGCGAGATTTCGCAAAACAGGGTCAGCTGCCACATGCTGAGTACACCACCGGTCTGGGAGGAGGTTTTTGCATCCAAAGGCCCAGCTGATGCTCCTCCTTGGTGAGGAGTTCTCCTCGAAGGTTGGGATTCTGAGTCTGAAGTTCCTCAGGTTAAAGTTGTCTTAAAATTCACATTTCCCACCTTATGAGAAACTAATCTGACTACAACTGCCCAGAACAGACCAGCAGCATACTCAAGCCAAGCAGCATCCCAGGTTCACAATTTCACTGGGTCACCTCTACCTATACAAGAGATAAGGCTCCATATAAAGGATTCCATTTAGTACATTACTGCTTTTGCTGTTTTCTCATGTCGCATGCTTGCCCCAATTGCAGACATTTCTTCCCCGCCTCCTCAGTGTAGAGAATATTAGTTGAAGCCCACAGTAGGTACAGGGTGTATTGTGGCCTAGAGCATCCACGATGTGCATGTCTCATTCTGGATCGGACACAAGTGGGATTTGTCAGGGGAGCACCTGTCACCTCTACCCACACACTGCTGGCTTGAACTCATCAGCTGAAATCCTCCTGGGTGCATCTGCTGCACAGTGACTGGATTCAAATGTCCTTTGTTTTCCCCAGGGCTGCTTAGGCAACCAATACATGCATTAATATTTTATTATTTATTTCTCACTGACCTTGTTAGTTCTTTCTTTACTTTGACTTTTCTAATGAACCATAGAATCATGATGAATGCAGTCATTGGCACTGGTTAGGATGTGTGTGGGATAAGACATAACACAGCATGGTAAAAGGTACAAATCCCCAGCCACCAAGAACAACGTGCACGTACAAGACTACCCAGGCTCATGAATATTTGAAGTATCATGTCCTAAGTTTGCTAGCCTGTTGCAAATGGAAAATCATTTTGTGAATCATCAGCCTGTGTTCCATGCAGATTCCTACCTCCCACTCTAGTTTCTCTAGACACCTCTTTCCAATTCTCCCTTTTTCATTTGCCTTTGAGTGGGAGGATTTTTGCCCATTTTCTTCCAACTCTTCCAAAGTCATTTTGTACACCATGTCATTTCTTCTGCAGCTACTCAAATGTGTAAGCTGCTGGAGCAATCCTCCAAAATTTTTTGTTCTCGGTTGCGTTAGTCTGCAACATATGTCTATACAACCTGCTGTGCCAACCCACGCTTTGAGCAAAATGGACTTTTTAAGAGTTGCTTACTGAAGGCTTCTGTCATTGTCACTGTGGCCATAAGCTTCTTTTTTTTTTTTCCTCACAGGAGAATTGGACAAATTGCCATGATGGAAACTGAAAAGCATTTAGAAACCTTCATTTGTAAGTGCTTTTAACAAGCAAGAATACTGCAGAGGAAATCACCAGTCCATGTGCTTTCAGGCTGTACTTTAGCTTACTTAGTTGAGTCAAAGAAAGTATGATCAGAAACACTGAAATAAGGAAGAAGCACTTAGAGATACAACACCAAAGCTAATTTGAGATCAGTGCTAGAAACGAGAATAAAATTCATTTTCCCATGAAAATTGGCTTGAAAAATGTTTTGAACATTAGAAAGATTTTTAGAAATAGCTGCACATTAAGAAACAAATGTTCTTTCCTCAAATGGAGAATAGTGTAAGAGCTGAAACCTTTAGAAAAGGCTGAGGCAGGAGACAAGCTGACCTACAGTCTGAATGAGCTGTCTCTTACCTATAGGAGTGTGTGACCCTTCTCTTTAGTAGCGTATCAGGACAAGGAGATGCTAAGCTTAGCTGTTTTAAATCTGCCTCATTTTTATTTCTTTCTCTACACTCATTCCTTTTCTCTACTGTTTTTCAAAACACCTGCCCATCTGAAAGGCATGCTTCTCATTCACAACAATTTTATATTAGTGTTCGTTAGCTATAGTGACCAAATTGAGGCTTTGATTCACCATTTTCCTTAATTGGAATCCAAATGCACTGGAGGAAAAGCTCCAGAAGCAACGGGACCACATCATTTCCTCTGTGTATTATCTATATGATTATTGTTCTCCAGCACTTTCCTGTCAGGTCTCCTGAACTACTCCTTGCTTCCCCTTCAGCAGGTGCATTCCTTCTCTCCAGTACTGAAATCTGCAATGAGTTGCAGTTGGTAAAATGAAAATGTTTAAATTCAGGAAATGTAGTTGAAAACATTCAGCATGGAATCCAGGCAACAATAAGTAAGTAAGTTATTCACAGAATGAAAGAAGATGCAGCTTTGGTGCTGCTAGGAGGAGCGTAAATCTGAGAAGGAAATTTTTAGTGCACTCTAATAGATCAGTTCTCCTAGCAACATTTTCTTCAGCTTTAGAAATGCCTTGTCTCTGGTCCAAATTGTTAGCTTAATTGCCCTGATTATCATTCAGCCTGTTCTAAGGAACTGTTTAATGCATGATAACATGCCAAGAAAATGTAAGCATCATTTTGTACACTTACTATACTCGCTATTACATTTTTTATTATTGCTTTTCATTATTGCTTAGGGTCATGATTTCAGACTGCCTCCCTATGGAAAACCAGACTCTTTAAGGAGATTAGGTAAAATGCAGCTCTATCCAGAACTGCCTTAGCACTGGTGCTCTTGATACCTATCAATCAGTGATACATAGCTTGAGTGGTGCACAAACCTCTTCTGCAATACACATGAACAAGTGCTTAGCCCAAGGCTCCAAATCCCACAGGACATCCTACAGTTAATGCCAGGAAAACTGCCAGGGGAGTATAAAGTTATACCCTTTCTCTTTCTTTCCTGATAATTTTAAGGTTAAATTTAAGGTTGCCAGTTATAAGAAACGTTAATGCTCACGCTTCCGAAAATAGAATATTAATGAATATTCCCTAAGTGACCTACAGGCGTGATCCAAACTGACACTGTAATGATGAGAGAGTAGATTATCACCATAAAAGTCAGCACTACACTGGAAGAGCTGTGTCTTGTTTGCATTTTCATGAAATACAGCCTTATGACTGACATCAAACTGCTCCCTTTGGGCAATCAGTTAAGATCACAAAGCAAAAAGGATGGACGTTTTATTTTCTTTGAAATGCATGTCTCTTATGTGCTGTACCTGTGATACAACATTTGTGACTGAAAGCTGCTCTTCTGCAGTAAGAGAACATAAATCCCTGGCAGAGATAGTTCCATACATTCAGCTTCTCTTTATGTTTGTGTTCACTGCCATATTTTGGATTTCTCTTACCTACAGTAAAATTTATTATGACATTCAAACACTAATTTTCAACATTCATATGCACAACAAGATCCCCCAGAAGGTCAGGAAACCTGTGAGTGCTGAAAGACTTCAAGAATATTGTGAATATTTACATATTTTTAGGCTGAAATTTCCAATCTCTCTTCTCCCATACCCCATATACGATTTTCTTCAGCAAAGCTGAATAAGGCAATACCGCTCTGTTACAGTGGTCTCTGGCAGCAAACCTCCTCCCCTTCAAGGCTGTACCTTGTCGTTTCATAGTTTTCCATCTGTATTCCACATCAGTGTTCCATTCCACGACATACCTGCAAAGTATGCAGGCCTTGGCGTAAGCATAAGGGGACAAGACCTTCAAAATCACAAAATCATTTGAGTTGGAAGGGACCCTTAAATGCCATCTGGGTCCAAGTCCCCTGCAATGAACAGGGACACCTATAGGTACATCAGGTGCTCAGAGCCCCATCCAGCCTTGAGTGTCTCCAGGGATGGGGCTTCCACCACCTCTCTGGGCAGCCTGTGCCAGTGTTTCACTACTGAGGGACCAGCAGAGCACAGCCTTTGGTGCCTTCACACATCCTCACCCCAGCGCTAAGCTCTCCCCACCAGTAGTACCAAGTGCTACTCCTTAGCCGTCTCCTCGCCCCAGCAGGAGCAAGCTGCACTGCTCACACACCCAGCAGCTCACTCCTACTCCTGCCTCCAGGCTCTGTTCCCTCTTTAATTCCCTCATTGCACCTTTGTTAACAGAAGCACATGTAAAACCTTCAGGTCCCTTTATGCACCAGAGTCAAACATTTACTTACAATCACTGTTGCAGCAATAACGATTAAATTAAACATGAAGGGAATGTAGCTGCCTGGAAGATCTACAAGCTGGAGGTGTAAATCACACCACATAACTAATTTATGACATTCTGCGCCTACAGCTGTACACCAACGTTTTGTAAGTGTAAGGGTGGCTCTGATTTCTAAGTGCTTTTGGCAACAGAAGAATAGGAAGCTGATTACACGTGCCTCTCACCCTGCACCCAAAGCCATATATTAAAGAAGGTCAGGGTGGATCAGCAGCCAGATGCAAGGGATATCAGCAAACAGTTCAGCTGCAGAGATCCGGAGATGGGACTTGGATTTTTTTCCACATAAATAATGGACTTTTGAGTTTGTGAAACGTGAGGCAAAAAGAGCTCTCAGCCAAAGAAATGGTCTAATTATATTTTCCAGTGAAAATATACTTGAACAAACTTTTTTAAAGGATAGCCTTACACTCCTATCTTATCAGACTTTGAAAAAAATATGTTTTCTCAGCCAGAATCTGTGCAAAAAAACAGGCCTGTTTTCTGGGGTTGGATGTCATATGCCTTGCATATACATGTCTTTGTTATGATTTTAATAATCGTGCACTTGACACTCTTGTCATTCTGAAAACAAAAATCCGTTTTCAAATCACTGCCTGCTTATAAGGTTTTGCTTGCAAATGCCATTGACTTAGGGGTGTACCCTGTGCAGATCGTTCATGACAAGGCAGTTGTGTGGCAGGACTGCATGCTTAATTTTTGGGAAAGCGCTCCCATTCTCAGGCACTTTGTCTTTCATGGGAGTTTTGCACTTGCCTTAGGAAGACGAACAAACAACTCCTATTTTAGGAAGCACAAAATAAGTATTTTAGGGAAGAGGAGAAAATCCTTTGTGACTGAAAAAAGAACAAGCCTCCTAACTTAATTACATACCAAAATGATAATACATTCACAGCAAAAAAAGAAAAAGTTAACACACAGATTTCTGGTAACAAAATAGTTTACTAAAATATCATACATTGGTTAGATCAACATTCTCAGGTTCTATGCAAATAATGCAAACATTATCACATGGTTTTTTTATTAACATTACCCAGTATCCTGCACACACCCAAGAAGAATAATGTCCCTGCCAGATCCATGAGAAACAGTTAGCCCTTGTATCCCATTCGGCTTTTACATAAGGCAAATGTTTGATTGCAAAAATCTATCCCTTATTCTCAAAAAAAAAGAAGGGCAAATGCCTCCTCAGTAGTGCTGAATCAGGTATCTTTCATGGACATATTGGAAAATCCTAACCTAAGTTGAGATTAGGTTAACTGATGCTTAGAATTGCAAAAAATGTACTTAATTTTCTGTGTTCCAAAACTCATCTCATGTTGGAAATATACAGTATGCTGAAATGCACTTAACCATCTCTAAGACATTGACAGCTCTGCTGATTCATGCAGTCCTTGTTACTCAGTGAGAAGTGCTGGAGTAACTTTCCAGAGTAACTTTCTATTCATAAAAAAGTTAATTTAATGATCTTCCTTCCCAAGAAACATAAAAATTCTAGATTTGTGCAGATAAACTGCTAACAATTTATCTAAGTTCTTGTATTAATATATAAAAACCTAAAAAGAGATAAGTAGATGTACACTGCAGTATTTTGTTTGCTGTCTTAATTATATTTCCAATCTTTCTCTGGTGGCCTTTCATAGGAAAATACACATAATTTGGCAAAAGGCTACTAAAGAGTTTTGATTGTATTAAAAGCCATGATCCATGGCCTAAGCGGCAAAAGCTAGTTTCATTTAGCTGATACATATAAACTGACAAGCTCAGTGGCTGCATTTGAATAAAGAAATAAATTTGCCTTATGTGCAACCGGTTAGTTTTCTTAAATCATCTTTTACAGCAGAATCATACTATACAGCTAATTATTTATTTATTACATTCTTACTCGAAGCAACATACTGAATGGGAAGGATTATGAAATCAATTCCTAATTTATGTGAGCTAACAGAAAATCATATGTTGAGAAAATTAATGTGCAGCAACCTGAAGTGTCCACTTTGGAAACTAATTTGCAATAAGAAGGGGAACAAGCTACCTAAATCCATCACATTTCATTATATACTGATTTCCTCCTTATTGCAGACTTAGCGGTGGCAAGGGAAATGTTTCAGTTAGACGGGCCATTAAATGCCTAACAACATATATTTGGAAGGGACAAAATATTACAAATGCAGTAATTTGTAGGCATCTTGCAGAGGTTTCACAGAAATTTCAAATATGCTCCCTGGAAACAACATCCAGAATGGAGTGTTTTGTTTAAACACACCTGAGGACCTAATAACAAATGGCACAGTAACAATGAACTTAGCCCTGAAAATACAGGGGTAGCTCCTGCAAATGTGATTAACACAGAGTAGCATCATCTTCTCCAATTAGTTAGCAACATTCCTGAACTAAAATAAAACCTGTAGACAAGAATGCTAGCAGAGCCTGCTGTCATAGGTAACATTTCTGTGATGATACAAGGCCACAATCTGTTCAAGTAAGATGTATTTTAATGCTGTTCAAGAGCAGACATCCCGCAAAGCTGTCTCCTAATGGGAGACTTTATCCTTTGGCCACGAGCTCAGCCTGACAGAAGACCAGTAGCAGCACCATCCCAGGAGCCATGTCCCTCTTGAATCTCAACATCAAGTGGAAGATAACAAGCAAACTCATCTGCCTAGACAAAGGCTCTCTGGGATAGTTTGGTTGGACTGGTCCTGACAGCTGGGATAAAGCTGGTGCCAGGCACGGAGGTGGAAGTGAAGCACATGCTGCAGTGAACAAATGGGATGACAAGGGGCTCTAAAAGTATTTTTCTTGAATACCAGAAGAGGCCAGGGTGAACATTAAGTTGCACTGTCTACAGGGCTGGGAACTGCGAGATACGAGAGCATTCTTTTGTACTTAACATTTTTCCTTAAATTGGCCTTAGAATAACAGAACCATTAAGGTTGGAAAAGACCTCTAAGATCATCTAGTCCAGCCATCTACCACTAGTATTGCTCATTAAACCATGTTTCTCAGTGCCACATCTCAACATTTCTTGAACATCTCCAGGGGCAGTGACTTCACTATCTTCCTGGGCAGCTTGTTCCAATGCCTCACCACTCTTTCTAAGTTTTTTTCCTAATATCCAACCTGAACCTCCCCTGGCACAAGTTGAGGCCATTCATTCACCTCTAGAGATGGGACATTCACAGCTTCTCTGGACAGCCTGTTCCAGTGCCTCATCACACTCTTAGCAAGTAATTTCTTCCTTAAATCTATTACAAATCTCCCCTCTTTTACATTGGAACTGCTACACCTTGTTCTATCACCACACTCCCTGATAAAGTGTCTATCCTCAGCTGCAGACCCTGTAGGCCCCCTTTAGGTACTGGAAGGCCACTATAACGTTTCACTGGAGCTTCCTCTTCTCCAGGCTGAACAAGTCCAGCTCCATCAACCTTACTTCAGAGGAGAGGAACATCCTTGTGTCCCTCCCCTGGACCACCCTGCACAGGTCCATGTCCTTCTTATGCTGGGAGCCTCAGAACTGAATGCAGTAACTCCAGTAGTACAATAGCAAGCTTGCACCTTGGGTACAATAATGGAAAACAATGAACAGCAAAGAAAAATGACATTTCTACAAGTTACATGGAAATAATAGTGATTTAAATGCTGCTGTAAGGCTTGTTCAGTCTAAGCCTTTGCACCTACTGAAGGCTGGAACAAAAGCAAATGTGCTATAACAGCGTTTTGAGTCCAAGGGCAGATTTACTTCCAAGCTGAAGATGCTGTTGGTTCAGCCTGGATGTATATGCTAAGGGAAGGCAAACATCTCCTTTGCTACCCACCCAACCACCTGGTTAGCCATGTTCCTGCTGATACCATACACATGGCTATTTTCTGAATGGGCAACTTAAAATAGAGCAAGTTATTCTTTAAAAAAAATAAATAAATAAAATCATTATCAGCTGTCAAAAAACAGTGCATGACGTTCATTTACATCAGAAGAAAATACACTCTCAACATCTATCAGGATGGAGCTCGTTTTTTTTATCCTACTCTTCAGGCACAGGTAAGTGAAAAAGGACACTTACACAATTGTCACTAAGTTAAATAAAAAGAACAGAAATAAGAAAAATAAACAAAACCAAAGTAACAGAATGCTGTATCAGAATTTCTGAATTAGAACTACTGTATTAGAAAATATGTCACAGAAACCCTGAAAGACCAAAACATCTAAATCACTCTTCGCTGTTTTTGTTGCTGGATCTTTCCACGTGACCTCCTCAGAAAGTCTCAGGAAGGCTGACAGTACTTGCGTTTTCACCCATCCTAATTACCCATTAGACCCATACCTTTATTTGAGCTATTGCCTCACCTCTGTTTCTGAGCATAAGTTTTCCCTAATATTCAATCTGAACATCCCGTCATGCAACTTGAGGCAATTCTCTCTCATCCTATCACTGTTACCTGGGAGAAGAGGCCAATCCCTACCTCTCCACAACCTCTTTCCAGGTTGTTGTAGGGAGTGATAAGGTCTCCAGTGAGCCTTCTCTTCTCAATACTGAATAATTTCAGTTCCCTCAGTTGTTCCTCTTAAGACTTGTGTTCCAACTTCACATTTTTACTACTTCTTTGATGGTAAAACTGAACTTTGTGTGCAATTTAATGAAATAGGAGTAGTGCATAAGGCATGACTTTATGAACTCCTTATTCCCTTCCCAGAACCCAAATGTATTTTCCACCAGATCTGCTGTAAGGGCTCAATTCCTTATCTATGAAACCTTAAAATATCCTAAAGATGTTCTGAGTTTTTCTTGCTAATCGAACAAGAAATGAGATTGGTAGTCTGAATGATTACTTTGACACATTTTCTCACTAAGTCCTGTTTAAAAAAGATAAAAGAAAAA
Organism: Tragopan temminckii; assembly: GCA_028571105.1. NCBI lineage: Eukaryota > Metazoa > Chordata > Aves > Galliformes > Phasianidae > Tragopan > Tragopan temminckii. The sequence goes on along the minus strand of JAOWBP010000001.1, from coordinate 90,897,389 downwards.
TCCTCCTAACTTCTCCATCATACATAACCAGTTCCTCATAGGGGAAATGTCTAAATCAGACGTACTGTTTATCTCCCTACAGTAAGGGACTGTCGTTTATCTTTGATCAACCATTTATAGTAGCTTTCAATCCATCAAAGTGAAGCACAAACATAAAACGTATCTCCTAGGTTCATTGTAATGCAAAGACCAGGACACTCTCCACTGAGGCTCCTCATGGACATACAGGAGACAGTCCAACAAAAGACCACTGAGATGACAAAGGGTCTGGATCATCACTTCTACAAGGAAAGGCTGAGAGAGCTGGACTTGTTCAGCCTGGAGAAGAAAAGGCTCAAGGGCTATTCTGTGATCTACAGGTAACAGAGTACTGGCACAGGCTGCCCAGAGAGGCTGTGGAGTCTCCTCCATGGAGATCTTCAGAAGCTGCCTGGACGTGGGCCTGGGCACCCAGCCCTGAGAGTCTCTGCTGAAGCTGGGGTTGGGCCAGATGACCTCCAGAGCTCACTGCCAGCCTCAACCAGTCTACGGTTGATTCTGTGATACGGATCCAGCTCTATCACACAGTCATTTCCATTGGGAGGCACACAGGAAATAATACAGTAGTCTTACACGTTAATAAAGTGACCTCCTATACCTATAGCTGTCCCAAGAGTGCTGCATGGGCAAATTCTTCCACCTCAGAAAAAATCTGTGTAGGCTGAATGGGAGATATCTGCCACTACACAATTCTGCAAGTGCACAGCTACAGTTCCCTATGCCAGGAGGGGAACATCTTTACAGCTACAAACAACTTTTCTTAAATGCCTGTCCAGATGGAAGCACATGCAGTTATCTCTTAAGGGAGCTCAGGAAGAGGGTGCAATTATTTTCTCTAAATGAAAGTACCTTGCTGTTTTTTGTTTGTTTGTTTTTGCACTGCAGAAATATTCCCTGTCCAGTAGCAGCATGATTTTGAGAGCTAGTCCATGGAGAAGGCACCTCTGTGGGCTTCTGTCTTCCAGAAAAAGGAAAAAAAAAAAAAAAGAAAGAGAAGGGATGAAAAGAGGTAGAAGTGAATGGGAGAGAAAGATGTTACAACGCTCTGAGGCAGAAATGGGGACTAAAACTGTAAGAAATGTCTTCAACATGATGAATCTAGAATTAATTGTGAGTTTTGCTGGAGTCAAGAGCAGCCCTGTAAATTCAAAGCATTTCAGTTTGTTAATTCAATCAGGGAAGGTGCTAGAGCACTCTCACATGTTCTTCTGTAACTAAACGATTCCAATAGCTCTGCTGTTCAGATAAGCTTACTTCATGGCAAGTCACAATTTTCTTAAACCGAGAAACAGAGAATGGAATCTTTTCTGGAAAAAATGTCTGTTCTGAATGAAGCTCCTCAGGCTGAATTTTTAATTTGTCGAGGCACAGTCCTATGAACACATCCTCCAGTTTGATAAATGAAATGCTCTCCGAAACTTTATAGACCTGACTAGCTACATCGGTGGATAAAATATAGCCAGTCCCTGAACAAAATGGTGGGTAGGTCTTAGCCGAGTATTCTTCGATCCTCACGTACCACTTGCTCTCGTTCTTCCTTATGGGTTGCTCATGCAGTTTCAGAAAACCTGTGTAAAGCCCTGTGGTCCTCTTTTTCTTTAGAAGCAGCTCAGTGAGGTAAAAAACATTGACAAACACATCTGTGTCAGTTTTCATCACAAAGCTGGACTGGTTACAGAACTGGTGAACCCATTCAATTCCCATCATGGTCTTTAAAGTCAAATTGTAGTATGTGTCCATAAAATCCTTTTGAATAATGTCTTTGTATTTTTGGCTTTCAGCACCAATGTCAGCCTGCTGCCCGAGATTCACAGGGGTTCCCAAGAGGAAATACGTCACCAGACGCTTGCCAGCCACCGTTCTCTCTTTCCCCCAGGTTTGCCGGATGACCATCCTGGCATTGATGTCTTGACATGAGGATGCCACAAGTAGTACAAGGAAAGGCGGGTCCTTACGGCAATCTACATCTGGGAGCTGCAAGAAGTTTCCTTCATTTCTCCTAAATGTTTGTCGTGTGCAGTTTTGTTTTTTGCCATAGAATATAGAGAGTCCAGTCAAATTCACGTAAAAATAACATAAGCTGGCACAGCTGAGCACCACAAGGCAAACAAGCACCTTGATTTTTCTGAAATCTGTCTGAAATAAACAAGAAGGAATGGCATATTTTAAAAAATTTTGTTCCTTTCAGTGCTGCATACAAAACTCACTGCACAGGGTTTTAAAGCCAGGTCATCCCTTTTTGAAAGTTACCTGTCTCAGGGCATTTGCCCAAACACATTTTTCTGAGGATAGTTCCTACAAGACATGCTGCTGGCAGCCAAATTCTCACTTGTTTTTCCTTGAGCCTGTCCCCAAGACAGTATATCCTCAATTACTCACACAAGAGGGCTCACTGATACCAGGTCACCCTGGCTGATGCTTTGCACTTCCTCATTACTTTCAGCATAGAATCATAGAATCATGGGATCACCAAGATTGGAAAAGACCTCCAAGATCATCCAGTCCAACCACCCACCTACTACCAATATTTCCCCACAAAGCATGTTACCTAGCATGCCTTTGACCCATCAGCAGTAACGCTCATGCCAGATGAGAGAAAATAACAGTAATACAATTTTTAAATACCATATTTCTCCATTCATTTGAAAAATGTCTGGGTCCTGAAGAACAGCAAGCCCTGGTCAATTAGCAGGCATAATCAAGCAGGTTCCTTCAGTCTTCATCTTCTCTTCATAGTGTTGGTCTCTTGCACCGATCCAGAAGCTGCTCCCGATCTTGCTGCTGGAGAGGCCATGAGCGGCATGTTTGACATTGGGCCAGCTGCTTGGAAAAAGAAGACAAAGCAGTGGGTCAGGTTACTGGGATCTTTCTCTTTTTGCAGACTGTAGGTGACTCACTGGGGCATGTTGACGTGAAAAGGGAGTGGTCTGCACTTCTCTGTCCTTTAGAGGAAGGAGACCCAAACAATAACAGCTCATTCATCTTTGTAACATATCAATGTGCTGCATACATGGTTGCAAACCCAGTACAAATTGTAAGAGAGAGAAAAACAATGAAAGTAAAGCCAAATAGATCACCGTGCCAAAAAGAATTACACGCCTCCATAAATGAACTGAGAAAATTCTAATGGTTGAGTTACTAAGTACACGACCCAAATGGCTCACCAGCTCCTCTTTCAGAGAACCAGAGTGAGGGAATTTTTACTAGGAGGAAAGCATTCCGTTCCTCTTCTCCCACTTTATAATAGCAAATTTGATCTGGTTTCCCGTCCAAAAAAAACAAAACAAAACAAAACAAAACAAAACAAATGGAGCTGGGAAGCCTCAGAGTTGTAGATTTCATGAAAATCTGATCTCTGTCTTCTGGCCAGGAATGTTCTGCCTGGACTCCCCAAGCCACACCAGTGCTTTCCTCTCGAATGCAGACAGAGGCCTCCCACTTCTTTCCTTTCTACTCAATGAATAGATTACGTGTTACAGTCTTACATGCATTTTAACATTCAGTCAGTAAGTTCAACTCAACTTACCAATAAGAATGATCTCAGATAAGTACCCACAAAAACATAAAATGAGTAAAATTGGAGTCCTAATTTGCTGAAATTCCTTCCACAGTGAAATGCATTTTTTTTTTAAAGATTCAATAAGCATTTTTGAAAATACATGCCAAATTCATGTTTCTTCTGATATTTGTATTTAAATTATTATTTTTAAATTGAATATTCCTCAGATCTGTATTTTTTCAACTATGCATAGCATACAGTAGTCTAAAAATCATCTCAGTAATTGTTTTAAATAAAAGCATAAATTTGTGTGCGAGTTCAGCTATAATAAAAAACATGCACATATAAACACATTTCTACATATGATGTTCTAAGAACAAGAAAAGAGCTGCAGAATGGGTTAGCTCCTGTTACCAGCTTTCATGATGCTGCTCAAGGATCTGCCATTGCTCTGTAGCAGGGCTCCCAGCATATGTACATCCAGAAACCTTTCACACAAGCCATTCCCTTAATGGACGCCCATTAAAATTTCTTCAGAAATACTCCAACCCCCCTGCTAAAGCAGGTTCCCTACAACAAGTCACTTAGGAAAGCATCCAGATGAGTCTTGAACTTCCAGAGAAGGAGAATCCCCAACCTCTCTGAGCAAGTTCTTTCAGTGCTCTGTCACCCTCACAGTAAAGAAGTTCTTCCTCGCGTATGTATGGAACTTCCTGTTGCAGTTTTTCCCATTGTCTCTGTCCTGCACATCACCAAATTCATAGAATGGCTTGGGTTGGAAGGAACCTCGAAGCCCACCCAGCCCCAAGCCCTGCCATGAGCAGGGTTGTCCCCCACCAGCTCAGACTGACCAGGGCCCCATCCAACCTGAGGCAGATGGGATGCTCTTTCTTCCGTATTTACTAGGAAAATTGCTATTGTATGAAGAAGGGTTGGAGAACAACTGCTTCTGTCATGTCTAATTAGCAAACATGTCCATGACTGCATTTTGCAGAACCATCACCATCCAGTCTAAAGCATCTTGTTCTACAGCATATGTTAGGTGTGACAAGGCCTACAGTTTCTAAATTATCTGACTTTCCCTGTATTTTTTCTCCTTGGCCTGCATCTAACAAATAGTACAGCCTACGATTCAAGATTTCCAGCTTCTACATACTTATCTTCATGGAAGAGTCCTGGAGATGTTACAGTTTACAGAAGGTGGTCTAGAAAACAGTGGAGACTTAATAGTAATCAACCTCTTTTCTGTTGATTATTTTGAAGAGCACCCAGTATTTTAGCATCAAAATCTCTTAGGTTTCATAGAAAATCCTTTGGCAGTAAGCTTGCCCTGGTTTTGTCTGAGTTAATATTCTTCCCTTAGTAGGGGCTGGCTAGGTATCTGTCAGCAGGTGGTGAGCAACTGCATTACACATCACTTTTTTTTGTTTGCTTTTTTATTTTTTATTATTATTATTTTCCCATCCTTTTTTGTCCTATTAAACTGTCTTTATCTCAACCTATGATTTCTACCTTACCCATGATAGTGACAGATGCCCTCTGGGGGTGGTAACAGCAATGGAAGCAGAAGAACTGGCAGCACAGAGGCAAACCCATCTAGGCCACTGCAGTGTGGAAAGATATTGCTGTCCAAGTAGAGAATGTAGTTGTAAAAGTAAATCACGTGGATGCCCATGTACCATAAAGCTGAGCCACTGAGGAAAATCAAGACAACCAGCAGGTGGATTGGGCCACTAGGATTGAAGTGGTTCAGGTAAATCTGGACTGGCAACATAATAATTTCTAGTTCAGTGGGCCCATGAAACCTCAGGCCATCAAGAAAGGCTATCAACATATAGATGGGCTCAGGACTGAGGGATGGACTTGACTGTGGACATTACTGCACATGCTATTCAAGAATGTAAAATATGTGCTGTGATTAATCAAGCCAAGAAGATAAAGCCTCTTTGGCACGGAAGACGGCGGCTGAAATATAATATGAGGAAACCTGGCAGGTGGGTTATACCACACTCCCACAAATTCACCACAGCAAACACCATGTGCTTACAACGGTGAAAGCTACTAGACGGTTGGAAACAGATCCCATGCCCCATGCCACTGCCCCAATACTATCCTGGGCCTTGAAAAGCAAGTCCTGTGGTGGCACGGCACCCCAGAAAGAACTGAGTCAAACAACGAGACTCATTTCCAAAACAACCTCATAAAAACCTGGGCAAAAAAGCATGGCCTTGAGTGGGTATATCACATCCCCTATCATGCAGCAGCCTCTGGGAAAAATCAAATGATACAATCGACTGTTTAAGACTACACTAAGAGCAATGGGTGCTGGGACATTCAAGCACTAGGTTACACATTTACCAAAAAACTATCTGGTTAGATAACACTTAGGGATCTGTCAGTAGAGCTGGCCCTGCCCAATTAAAATATTTACATACTGCAGAAGAGAAAAAATCCCAGTGGTACATGTAGAAGAGGTGCTGGGCAAGACAGTCTGGATGATTTCTGCCTCAGGCAAAGGCACACCCATTTGTGAGATTGCTTTTTCTCAAGGACATGGGTGTATTTGGTGAGTAATGCAAAAGGATGGTGAAGTCCAGTGCATACCTCAAAGAAATTTGATGATGGGTGAAAACAGCCAATAATTTGAATTATGTAATGTTAATTGCTATACAGTACTGTATGTCATCACTTCTGTGGTTGTTATACGCCTCATCAACAGTATTACAAGAATCGACCAAATTAATGAAAAATTAACTTTCATGGAACCATTCAAAGAACTGTGGCAATGGGAATCAGAACTGGCTTCAGCATGCAACAATCCAACATTCCACACCACCTCTCCTGCCCAGAAGGACCATGGTAATGGAGGGAGCCCAAAGTCATAGACTGAATAAACTCTATGGACATTTTAGAGAGATACCCCATAGACTAAGGGAATGATAATGGGAAAGTGTGGGATCTGATCATGACATAGATGGCATGGATATTGAAATGGTCCTGGCTGGGATAGAGTTAGTTTTCTTCCTAGTAGCAGCATGATGCTGTGTTTTGGATTTAGGATGAGAACAAAGATGATAACCCACCACTGTTGTAGTTGTCACTGAGCAGTGCCTACACAGAGCCAAGGACATTTCAGCTCCTCACACTGCCCTGCCAACAAGGAGCTGAGGGTGCACGAGGGAGCTGGAAGGGGACAGAACAGGGACAACTGACCTAAAATGGCCGAAGGGATGTCATGCTAAACAATAAAAGTGGGGGTTAGGTGTAGGGAGGAGGTACTGCCTGGGGACTGCCTGGGCATCAGTCAGTGGGTAGTGAGCAATTGCACTGTGCATTACTTTTTAATATTCTTTCATCATCATCATCATTATTATTTTCCTTCTCGGTCCTATTAAACTGTCATTATCTCAACTATGAGTTTTATCCTTTTGCTGATTCTCTCCCCTATCCTACTGTGAACGGAGTGAGAGAACGGCTGTGTGGTGCTGAGCTGCCTGCCGGGTTAAATCACAACACAGGTCTGAGTTTTCTCTTTGATTTGAGTCAGAAATTGCAGTTTGTAATTATCTCAAAGCTTTTTCTATTTCCTGTCATTTCAACTGCCAAGTATTTTATGTAGGGCATTGCAGAAAAATTACCTGTTTCGTGTCCTAGAGAGTGGTTTGTTTAACCTGCCTAGCAGAGTGTGTTATGGCTCTGTGTAGATCCAACGAAGTTTGCACTAAAGCCTGAGAGCAGAGCAACAGGGGTCACAGCAGCCTGCAGTTACACTGTCTCTTGACACATGCCTAAAATGAACAAGGAAGAAAAGAAGAAGATAACTGTACTGGAACTGTTAGATCACAGCCTGAACCTCTGATTGACCACCTGAGGCAAACACTGAGTCAGCCGCGGGAGACAGGTGAAGGCAATTCAGCTGTGTGATCGGAAGGGGTGGAGACTGGTTCCACCTCTCCTAGATCCCATTTAAGGGCTGACTGCTACTGAGGAAGGATCTCTCTCTGGAGATTGCTCCTTGTGGAGTTTCTTGCAAGCCTACAATGCTGGTGAGCACTTTCCATTTATCTTTGATTATCTTTTCCAATGTGATAATCTTACTAAGCCTAATTACTCTGTATGCTTATTGATCATCAAATACTTTACAGCATCTGTATACTTATTGATTTACAATAATGTAGGTCTGTATTGTGTTAGACAAACCTTTGCCTTGCACACACCTGAGTTCATTTGGCACTTGCCATTGGGCTCAGACAGTCCCCATAGCCTGAAGGATCAGCCCTTTGTTGGAGCACCAGGAGCCACTTCTTGTCAGAGTGATCTAGAACGCAGCAAAGGGACACCTTGGAGCTTGCTAGAACTCACCAAGATAACCTGCTTGAATTTCATTTCTTTCAGCAAATGAGGAGAATGAGAGAATTTATTTGCCATCTTTGCTGTGCCAGGAGGTCTCCCAAGCACTGTGACAGTTTGCCATGGTGGGCAAATTTGCTAGAATCTCTGCTTACAACACTGACCTTTGTTAAACTTCATGTTGCACTGTGAATGGGTCACATTAACTCATCTGACTGAGCCTAGTTATTCCATCAAAGTTAATATGACACCTCCTTTAGATCTGTTAATTAGTATAATTATCTAAACAGCACCAAGAGATCAAGGTTACATGGCATATGGATCAGGAAAAGCAATGTGGCCTGCAGCAGAGAAGGTAAGTAGGTCTAGAGTCCCCATGAGAAAAAGATTCAAAATATGGATTTAAAGAAATCAAGTTTGCTTAATTTTTCTGGGTCGAAGTTACAGTCACACTGCTGAGTTCGGTGAATGATCAAGTGTTAGATTCTCATTCATGTTTCACATGTTGAAGGACTCAAAGCACAGCATGTCCAAAGCACATCTGGCCATCAGCTGGAGTTGTCACTTTGTGTAAGAGAGAGGCAAGCAGTTGCTACTGCCACTTGCATACCCAAAAGCACAGGTGTGATTTAAACATGCAAATAGGAGTAGGAACCTCAGGCACTGCACAGCTAAAGACAGCAGAGGTATTTCAAATTGCCTTTCCTAATAGCCAAAAGTAGCATGTGCCCTGGCATAAGCACTGTTAATTTTTTTTATTTCCTCTGGAACAAAGCCTTTAAACTGCATTCACAGAAGCTTGGCAGGACACAGAGAGGGACTGAATATGCTTAGGTAATAAGTTAATACATCAGAAAATATTGTTCCTAAACACAAGCACTTCAGAAGAGCAGGGATCACCTTCAATCTCTCAAAGGCGAAGACTGGCAAAGCAGAGGGCTCAGCAGTAGCTGGGTCAACACTGCTAGGGAAGGAAAAACTGTCCCCTTGCTGAGCAGCCAGGTTTCTCTCTTTGGTTGTGGTCATCCAACTCAGCTGACTTCTGTTCAAAATAAAGCATCGTCCTCGGGCACCTGGCCCTGCCATGCCCCCTTGAGGTGCTGGCTGAGTCCTGCCTCTTTGCTTGGTGCCCACATACACAGGGCCACCTATGACAGGTGAGTCAGGCCATGATGCCACCTCAACCACAGGAACTCAATGTGGATAGCAGCCAAGGTGGTGGAGCTAAATGTCATCTTCACAGTGCTTCAGAATGTCTCTTTTCAACTCAGAGGATACCAT
>JAOWBP010000001.1:90816533-90870337 GCA_028571105.1 Tragopan temminckii | reverse complement strand
GTTACCAGAACACCCCCGTCACTTAGCAGGGGAGCCACATTCTCCCTAGTCTTCCTTTTACTGTTGACATACTTGAAAAAGCCTTTTTTATTATCCTTTATCCCCTTCGCCAGGTTCAATTCCAAGCGGGCTTTAGCCTTCCTCGTCGCATCCCTGCAGACCCTGACAACATTTCTATATTCTTCCCAAGTGGTCAGACCCTTTTCCACATTTCATGGGCCGCCTTCTTTCCTTTAAGTTTGCGCACGAGCTCCTTGCTCATCCACGCAGGTCTCCTGCCACCCTTTCCCGATTTCTTCCTCACAGGGACGCACAATGGAGCACAGTGTAGGTAACTCACAACGAAAAAAAATATCCCTGTAGTGGTGGGGGAAGGAAATACAGACCCAGCAACAAGTAAGAAGGCCACTCGTGTTTAGTGTGTGCCTTGGGGCTGCTAACTTTAACAAGGTGGTGGCTCTGAAGGCTAAGGTCAGAAACAGCAGGCATCCTCATGGCACCAGTGCTGCTCTGCCCTGCCCTACCAAGGGCTTGCAGGTGCTGGGGGGTTACTGCTGAAATATTGTAAAGCTTCAAGGTAAAAAAGAAATAAAATGCTTCCCTAGTAAGCTGAGAATTGGATTTAACAGGAAAAAGGCATTTGTCCTGATGAAGTCCTCCTGGTCCAAGGAGAACAGGCCTTAAGGTCTCGACCTGGGCCACTTCCCTCTCCCTGCTGGCCATCCCTCTTGCAATGCAACCCAGGATATTGTTGGCCTTCTGAGCTGCAAGCACACACTGCTGGCTCATGTCCAGCTTTTTGTCCACCAGGACCCCCAAGTCCTTCTCTGCAGAGCTGCTCTCAAGGAGTTCTTCTCCTTGTACATATACTTGGGATTGCTCCAGTCCAAGTACAACCCCTCACACTTGGCTTTGTTGAACCTCACTAGGTTCACATGGGTCCACCTTTTGAGTTTATCAAGGTCCCTCTGGATGTCATCCCTTCCTTCTGCTGTATCACCTGCACCACTCAGCTTGGTGTCAGCAGCAAACTTGATCCAATTATATATGTCATTGATAAAGATGTTCGAGAGTACTGGTCCCAAGATGGACCCCTGGGGGACACTGCTTGTTACCAGCCTCCACCTGGACCTATATAGAACCACTGACCACAGCCCTCTGGCTGCAACCATCCAAGCAATTCCTTCTCCACCGCATAGTCCAACTTCAAGTCCATATCTCTCCAATTGAGAAATAAGGATGTGGTGCAGGACCATGTCAAAGGCCATGCCACAAGTCCAGGTAGATTATATCAGTTTCCTTTCTTTTGTCCACCGATGTCATTGCTCCATTATATAAGATACTTCCATTTTCTGATCAATGTATTGATGCTTTCATTTTATTCTCATAAATTTTCTATAGTAAGATTATTTTTTCTTTTTCTTCTCTTTCATGGAGAAAGCAAAGCACAAGGAAGTTAACTGAATAGGCTGTGGTCAAAAATGAGTTTGGACAGGCTGATATCAAAACTTAACTTCTTGTACACCTGTTTACACAACAACTGTATTCTTTGCAAAGCGTCCTTATTAGAGGATGATACCTTTCCTCAGTGAATTTGCAGTGACCATAGAGCAGGTGCAGGAGACCTGTAGTCCCCTGAGTTAACAACCCCGGGGCTCTCTCTAGCTTCTAATGACAGATGTCCAAACTGCATACAAAATCATGGATGCTGTATTCTGAAGCAGTGGGATACATCCCACGTAATCCACACCTAATTCAGAATTGATTATCCTCGACCTGTGGGCATTAAACACTTCATGCAGCCTCTGCACCTTATTTCTTCATGAGCAAAATGGAGACAGTAGCTCACTAAGGCTGAGAGTCTCAGCTGAGCACTGCTGTTTCTGTGTGCATGACAATGACTGCAACTGCAGGAACAGCCCACATTCTTCAAGATGTTTGATATCAAACCGTATATTTTCAATCTGTCTTCTGAAGAAATTAATATGTCAAATTTTCATCTTCCCAGATTGTTTGTCAAGTTTATCTCCAGCCTCCTGAGGTTGTCAAAGAATGCAGATAAGTAGGCTTATCTCCTTTTGCACTGATAATCTTGCAGTACACAGCAAATGATTAGCAAGTCTTATTAGCCGGAAGGCAGATGAACAGACACAGTGGCTAGCAAGACCACCAAAAACAAATGCCGAGGGCTAGTGCCCTACTGGCAAGACTACTGAATAATTTCATTTCTCTCCAATAAATTTTGTTTAGAGCATTCTCATAAAACCTCTCGGAAACTTTGGTGGCTTAGAAGTGTACTCATGTAAGAGAAAAAATGGCCCACTTTGCCTATTGGACTTGATACCTAGCCCTTTCATTTCCAGCAACAGGTTGTAGCCCCTAATGCTTATTTTCCTGGAAAACTGCCGTTGACTCACCCGATCTACTTAGGTATTTTGTGATGTTACTTGTCGTTCTTTTACATTTCAGCAGCCTGTTAAATTTGACCATCTTTTTTTTTTTTTTTAAGTGCAACCAGCCACCACCCTATGACGTATATGAATCTGTAGGAAACATAACTTGAAGCCTTCCTAACTTTAGCTTGTTTTGGCTTAGTAGAAGTTTCTAACATCAGTCATCAAGAAAAATACTTTACATACCAAAGTGCCACCAAAGGCAGCTTGCTCCTTTTTGTTTAACTGTGGTGAACTAGAAATGATTTTTCATCCACAGTGAAACGCAGTGCACCTGCAGTCTCAGTTAGCCAACTCTGGTTGTTTTCTCTCAGTGAAAAATCACCGATATAATAATGCAGACAGTATGCTTTCAAACGCATCTAATTAATTAGCTCACGTATTTGTGCTACTGCTTTTCATCCTGCTGGAGTTAGAAAAGCTTATTTATTTTCCTAGTAGCAATGAATTACTGCAGAAAGTGTTAAGCTTTTGCAAGCAGAATTAGTGTTATGGCTGAAAACACAGGGCATTCCTACGAAGCAGCAGCTGGCTTTCAGCTAGTTTGTCCTTTGCATACTCACAGCCTCCTTTAGTCGGGAAGAAAAGGTGATCAGTAAACGCCAAAAAGTATTATCCCAAAGAAAGCACCAAACGTCCGTTCAGTGAGTGCAACTGTACGCTGTCCCATTGGCTTCGTCACCAGGCACTGAGAGTCCTGTGCCACCAGCTGAGGGCAGGTCAGTGCGTCACTCCTGCATGTGAGGCTTAGCATTCCTCACATTCCCTGACCAGCTCGCCAGATTATTCTCTCTCAAGGAGATGGTTGCCATATTTCTGCCTTAACAAGTAATTCCTGAATATGTGAGATTTGGTGGGTTTGTTTCAAGTCTGAAGCCTTGGGGCCCGCCTGGTGCACTGAGGATGCTTGGGCAGAGGAAAACTGGAGCGCATGGGCCATCAACTGCATGAAGCTCAGGCAACCTGGAGACGCACTGAGGCTACCACAAATGGTCAACACACTCTCACTGCACTGCATTTATCACATTCCCCAAAGTATGGTGTCCTTTCACTCAAAACTACTGCAGCAATTCCTTGCACCTCAATTTGACTGCCAGTGAGATGGGGAGCATTTTCCCAGGGAAGCGTTTTCACCTACAGGCATATAAGAACTGGATCAGGTCAGTAGCTCACCTAACCCAGTAATTAGCCTTTGGAAGTGGAAATAGGCAATGCTAACTAGGGGCAGCATGTGAATCCATCCACTATATGCAATTTTTTCTGCTCATAATACCCAGCAGCTAAAATTCACTGGATTAGAGATATCACTGGACACATCTCAGGTGGTCATATCTGCTTATGAGCTTCCTTTTTCCTGAAGTTGCCTATTGACCTATTGTTCAGTGGTTGCTCATGCACCTACTCACAATACAGGAGATTTCCATTCAAAAAGCCAGCTCCTTGATCAGAGTTAATCACAAAGTCACAGATCCTTTTGTTGTGTAGCTATGGACTACTTTGACAATAAGTCTTTTTTATCTTCCCTCTTCTATAAGCAGTTATTATAACTCTCCTAGCAAATAATTGCACAAGGGGATGAAATTTAAGCTTCATCCTTCTCAGTGAACATCTCACAGAGCACAAATATGAATTAATTTTCTCTGCCTCCATGTGCCAGAGAATACAGATATATTCATGAAAATTGGCATTGCCTCTGTTGAAGGGGACAGGACATCTCTTTCCTTCAAAGAAGTGTGGTTGGAGTCTTCTGCAGGCAGGCTGCCAATGGTAGAGGCAGGTAGGTATGCAATTAATACCTTCATTCTTCATATCCTGCATAACAGTGTTAACTACAGTTCTACTGGAAGAGAGGAAGAAGAACACCTCATTTTCTCTTCTTTTTGGTATGAGCTTCTGATCATGTCTGATCTGCTTCTGCCTCTCATGAGAAAGAAATATGCTTATGTATCTTGTACATCCCTTGGGACACAGGTAAATGTATACACAGCACCGGAAACATTAGCAGGAGGCAAAGTGAAAACCTTTACATAACTTATAACCATCATGATGAAGAAAACTTACTTTTACAGATGCTACTGCTGCTAGCTAGGGTTAAATTAATACTTTTACAAAGGATGGATGTGACAGAAAATGCATTTATTTAAACTGCTGTACAATGGAAATCTCAATCGTTTTCAAAAGCCAGTTGAGGGAGAAGTGACTCACATAAGTTGCATACAGGAAGCCTTTTTGCAGCTTTCAGCTGTGAATTTCTTTTTCTCCAAATACAACACCACTTGTGTGAGTGTAGTTATCTGCTGAGTGGTAGCAGTGTGTTTGACGGTACATAAACATGGAGAAAGACGTGGTTCCTGCTCTGAGGAACTTACAATCTAAGATATGACATGGACGATACTATTCCAACACATAACAATCAACTGAAATATCAGCAATCAGATATAAGAAGATCCATTTTAACAAGCAATTGTAGTACCAAATATATATACAAAGGCTACAAGTAGGATACAGTGGTATCTTTTTTGTTCTGTATTTATGTGTTCACATGTACACAGGCATGAAAGGTAGTGACGGTTTGCTTAAGAGGGAGGCTTTTCCTTTGGCAGGGCTGCTCCAGCTTGTGCTTCCTGAACAAAAATAAGGAAAAATAGGGCAGAATTTAGTATCCCTTCCGTGACTTTACATGTCTGAACACAGGACAGCACAAGCTGAATTAAATTCCGTGAAGTAGAGAAACTCAGATTTGGGAGAGGTAGTTTTGAAGAGCTGATAGCTTTTCTGTCCTGTTGAGACACTGGGTTTCAGTACACGTGCTGAAACCTATGGAAACTATCTCAGAAGTAGAATTAGCTGAGAATCCCATCATCCAACATCCCAGTGTTAGAAAGAACATACAATATTCTGCATCTGCTGTTGGGAGAGAATCCCATCATGGAAGGGAAAATCTGCTGGAAATTTCAACTTCTTGTAGGTAAATAGTTTTTCCCTAGTAAGTGATTGCTCAGTCTTTACTTCTGTGCACAGGAGATGAGACAGTAGCAGGAAGAAGGAAAACTAAAAATTAAATTTAAAAACACGTTCTGATAAAACTTGATCAATGCTGCATGCGCTTATTCTGCCTCTGGGATGATTACTGTTTTGAGTTTCAAAAATCACTTTTGGCCAAGTTTCTAAGCAATCAGAGTAATAGATTATAGTGTGTTATACTTCTGGTCAGACTCTCCATCCTTCCCCTTTGTTTTGAACATGTTGACCAATTTCAACTACATTTGAGACATGAAGCGCTTAAAATTTTCAGTGAAATCAGAAAGGTAGAAGAGAAGTCTAACAGTTAAATGTACATTTGGCCCATCAGTTGGGCAACTAGAGCATATGTATGGGTTTGATTAGTTCTTTTCATTCTTGTTTTGAAGGCATTGCATATAACAACTTGCACAAAAATTTCAAGTCAATGCTTCTTTAAGAACATTTAGAAACTGTGCTGGATATCTTAATACTTACCTGAAAACCTGTTCAAGAGAGAATGTGTCATAAAGAAGAGTACTAAGACTCTTCTTGCTCCTCCACCTCTTCCTTTTCTTCTCCCTCTTCTTGGTTTTCTTCTTCTTCCTTTTCTTCTCCCTCTTCATGTTTTTCTTCTTCTTCCTTTTCATAGAAAATATTTGCGGTTTAGAATATAGTAGCCAATGGAAAAATAAAGAGTCTTGAAATGCTTTTGTAACGGCAAAAGTAATCTTACCAAAGCTTTAGAAAAATAGAACAGAGGAGTGATGTACAGAGTTTTTATTCCTAATAGTCCATGGCTCTAAGCCTTGTGGCGTTAATGGCAAGGATAGGAATATGAGAATTCTCTTCTGAGATAGGTTAGAACATAGTCCATAGATAAGATGTAAATAGCCATTCCGAATCAAAACGAGAATATAAAGTACATTTAAACATGGCAAAATATAATATTTTGAATTGGAAGTTTTCTTCAAGTAAACAAGTGAAGATTCATGGCAGAGGAACTAAACTCACTAATAATAATAATAAAAAATCATTTCGATATCATTTCAGATAAAAAGGCTTTATTTCTGTTTCTAAAGTTTTTATTTCTCTTTTTTCACTTCTTTTCTTTTTTCTTTCTTCTTCTTCTTCTTTTTTTTTTTTTTTTATAAAGGAGAAAATGCACAATTTACAGGCAATAGTTCTTTCCTCCAGTCAACCAAATAAACTGCTATTTGAAAGGTAGCATTTATGTAATGCAGATAATAATCTGTGTTTATTGTCTTTTAAGAGCTAGTAAATGAAGCGTAGAAGTATAACCCTGCTCTGAAAAACAACCCGAAATAGCACTGTAGGCTTCTCTGCTCCTTCTCTTCCAGTAAACTTAGGCTCAGAGCAACCTCACCCTCAATGTAAACAAGTTTTTTCTCAAAAATGTCATACTTTTACACAATACCTGAACTACAAAACTTAAAGGAATTTCATCCTGGAACTATAAGCAAATTACAGATTTCAAAATTAGTTTTCAGGCAGGACTGGTGGTAAGGATGTTCCATATAAGCAAAGTTCCATATAGGGATGGAACTTTGGTTTTTCTCTCAGACTTACAGTCCATATAGGAATCATATTCAAGTAACTGAGTCAACCTATTTAAACATGGGCTTCTGCTTTCTTCTGAGAAATGGAGCTTCTGCAGTCAGATTTCTGTTACTGAATAGTCGTTTTTAGAGGAAACTATTGCACTAAGGGATCATCCTTACAAAAAAAGGAATATAAGATAAGTCAGCTGAAGTTCTCCTTCCAACAAAATATTTTATCTTTCAGATTCTTTCTGTAGAAGAAATGTCCTTGGTTATCACTCTTTTTGGAACTTGGTAGAGTGAGGACCTCAAATTATGCAAGCAGCAGTATCTGGAAGAACCATATGTACTACATTAAAGACAAGGAAGGAAAATTAAGTCAAACTGAAGAGAGCTGGGCCCTATCAAGACAAACTAGAGAAATCTCATTTAGAAAGGAGGCAAACACCTAACTGAGCATGCTCCTGAAGACTGGGGACAAAAGTTTAGGAGCAATGAAGACTATCAGCCTTCCTCCCTCGACCCCCAGATTACCACTGAAAAGACCCCCAAGGGTGACTGCACATGCTCTAAGGAGGAGGGTCTTATATTAATCAGTTCTAAGAGAACATTAATGAGTTTGAGAAAATATTTAGCACGTGCATGAAATTCTGGAGCAAAATACGAGTATGTATGAGCACAATCAATAAATGTAATCTACACATGAGCCAAGGTGCATATATTGGGCAGAGCCATCCCCTATGTGCCCAGCACTGCAGTAAAGGAATACCTGCTACACAACTCTTTGGCATGTCAGGTTAATCCTCTTAGTATCAAACTGAGCCAGGAAAGTCCTCAGACAACCAACACTGTTTAGGTAGAATCATAGAATGTCTTGAGTTGGAAGGGACCTCAAAGCTCACCCAGTTCCACTCACCAGCTCAGGCTGCCCAGGGCCCCATCCAACACTGTCTTGAATGCCTTCAGGAATAGGGCACCACAGCTTCTCTGGGCAACCTGCACCAGCACCTCACTAGCATCTCAGTGAAAAATTTCCCTGACATCTAATCTAAATCTTCCCTCCTTTAGTTTAAAACCATTCCCCTTTGTCCTATCACTACCAGACTATGTAAATAGTTGATTTCCCTCCTGCTCACTCATAAACAGTGAGTCACCTTATAAACAAAGGTCACAATGACATCTCCCCAGGGCCCTCTCTTCTCCAAGCTGAACAAGCCCAGCTTCCTCAGCCTGTCTTCATAGGAGAGGTGCTCCAAACCTCAGTCATCTTCGTGGCCCTTCTCTAGACCCATTCCAACAACTTGAGTTTCAAATTTAAGTCAATTACAGTTTACAAAAGATACATATTTTTTTCTTGCTTGTAGTAAGAACTAATAGTGTCAGAACACACTAGCAAACCTTCACAGCCCTCACAAGCCTCACCACCAGAAGCACCGATACTCTGCCCATGGGCTTAGGAATTCCATTTTAGCTTTCATACCAACAACCCTGGCAGCAGGCATGTGTGTATGTACCCATGTGTATATATTTGTCTGTATTGCAGTTTGGAAGTGGGAAGATTAAATGTGCCCCCTGATTAATTGCAGGTTTGCAGTGGAAAATAGCCTAAAGTAATAATTAATTTTACTGAGAACAGTGAAGAAATATTGAAGGCATAAACTTGCAATGCTGTGTAAAGCAGAGAAGCATGTAAGAATTTGCACCTGGGCCTTACAAACTCTAGAAGGAAGCAAGGAAAATATACCCTTTGTAGGCAGAATTGCCTAAATCATCAGCATGACTCTGTAATCAGCAGAGTGTCAGTCACAGATTTTCAAAGATCTCTCTCTTTTGTGAGTCCTTGGCAAATTTTATTGAAGAATCCAGGAAAGTGTATCTTTCATTGACAGCTTTTAACAATTAACTGCCTATTTATGCTCTACAAAAACATGACTATGATGTGATCAACAATTTCCTCTAGCAGAATTTAATACTGCTATATTCAGTTTCATGAATAAGAATTTGCTATCTTTTGAGTGTTAGAGAGACCAAAAAGGAATTAAATGCACACAAATGAAAGATGAAAGCAAAATGTCTAAAGAATATACTATACCCCTGCCGCCGCATCTCCTTCCTTGTTTTCCTACATGAAAGACACACACAAAAAAAAAAGGGTTAAAAAATGATCAAAAAAAGAATGTCAGAGGTCATACAGGCAAAACACAGCAGAAATTAAGCACCGAATGCAGGGAAATTATGTGGAATTCAGTGGATTTACTTTGGGATAATGTCCTCCAGATTAGCTCATGAAGCACATTTGAGCTAAGCATTTACTGTGAAAAGGAGATATGAAAGCATAAAACACAGCTCTCTTTTTCTCAGTTACTTCCAATCAAATCTGCTTCATTTGCAAGCAAATCATTAGAGCTTGGGTTTTGTTTGCTTTTGCCTTAGTGGGGGAGGGGTGGTAGTTAGCTGGTCTTCAAAATCAAAGTTAAATCAGAATTATACAGAGTTCTGTATGTGTTATATATCATCACTCAGAATTTGGTTTGAAGTTCTACTAACTGTTGTAGGCTGGAACAGATGCCTTGGCTCAACATTACCGGGGAATATGAAATACTACAAACTGGCTTTAGACTGTAGATTGAGCCAAAGTGATGAAGAGAAGAGGGATAAAAGAGAGAAAATAAAAAGAGAAAAAACAGTGAATAGAATTTAATGTCAGATACCAAGCCAATTGTTGGAGAGAAAGTCAAAT
Organism: Tragopan temminckii; assembly: GCA_028571105.1. Lineage (NCBI taxonomy): Eukaryota > Metazoa > Chordata > Aves > Galliformes > Phasianidae > Tragopan > Tragopan temminckii. The sequence continues at coordinate 90,860,582 of JAOWBP010000001.1, read as the reverse complement.
GTTACACAAAAAATCAAAGAGAAAAGACAAATGCAGCAGTAGCACACAGAAGGCACGAGCAGCTATGACATTACGTAGAATGAGTTGAGATAAAGAAGTGATCTGGAGCGCCAGGGTTTATATGTGGCCTGGGGAACTGCAGAGACAGGATACAGACTTGCATTTTAATATGATTTTTGAACATGTTGCTAAAATAATTCTGCCCTGAAGTGAGCCTAATCTGTACTGCAAACTGATTTAACTGGGACACCACTTAAAATGATTCTACTTCCCCAAGCTAAAATCTAAAGTTAATATCAGACAGTAAAAATAAAGAAAAATAAGTGCATACGAGGTCACAGTCTTTTCTTCCAAAAACTCAAAAAGAAAGGGACAGGCCAAGGTAGACCAAGGGTAAGGGACGTCATATCCAAGCAAAATTATTAGGAAAGAAAAGCTTAACGAAGTGATCAGGGAAGGAAAGAATGTGTGAAAGAAGTGATTGGGGAAGGAAGGAAAGGTTTAAAGTGAAAAAGAAACTATAATCAAGAGGAATCCAAGTGTACCTGTCCTTTGGCAGCACAGACTGAGAGCTGCTCCTGTTACTGCAGGATCTGTGTAAGGGACTTTCTATTCCAAGATCTGCTCTGGGCTCTCCTGGATCCATGTGTGAATGAGGAGCCAGAGCTGCTGAACCCAGGCAGTCTGAAAACCTGCAAGCAGGTCTGACATGAGGTGAGTGAAGAACAATCTGTTGCACTGTGCACTTATCTCTGCTGCTTCTAGGAGGGAGCTGCTGACCTAAGAAATTTGTTTTTCAGAGGACTGAGGTCTCTCACTGGCTTTCTCAGGGTCCTACCAGTCTGAGACAAAAAGATGGAGCTTCTGGGCTCCTGTATCCCCCAGCAAGAGCAGCAGAAGCAGCATGGGACACATGCAGCCTCTATATGTACCCATGCTGGCTACTGGTTACCATTCTTGCTGCTAGGCTGGAAGAGCATGCTGAAAACACCTATTCATTGTGGTCAAGCAGTTAAACAAGGTGTAGTGGGCTGCAGAATGAGAGGAAGAGATGGAAATATTGAAAATATCAATATAACAAAATATAAACCTTTAAGGCCTAACAGACAGCAGAGGTAATCCAATAGCAGTCTCATAAACATTAAACTTATTTAAATTCATAAAACCCTGACTGGGTAAGGAAATGCTATTCTCTTTGTAGGGTAAAACAATGAGCTACAGACATGAAAAAAAAAATTCTGAGCCAATATGATTGTCTCAAAGTTATCCTTCTCATCTAAACTAATCCTCTGCATGCTCACTGTAGTGAATGAAAATATCAGAATTTCAAAAGAATGATTCATGCCATCCATACAACAGTGATAATTACAGTGATCTGTGGAAAGGCAGACAGATGCCACGTCACTGATATGATCTGTCCTATGTGACATAGGGAGTGAGTGGGAGGCCAGGATGAAAAATGGGTTTTGTTCATCCCTGGCAGGAGCTATCTTGCTGCCTGCAGTCATGAGTACCCTCTGTAACAATGAGTGGGACAGAAACAGGAACAGTGCTGTTTTCTTCCCCTAGGAGCTGGCATACATCTGACATGATGAAGGTGGGTATCAGAGCTGGATGATTTCTGGAAGACTTTCTCCCTGCTTATGATATACCACATAAGAACATTTCAACACAGCCAAGATTGTGCAGGTGAAAGAGTAAGATTTGGAAGACTAATAATGTTTTGTGCCCTCATAACCAAGAGAGATCTGATCAAATGCATTGTCTTGCCTGGTGTTCACACCCTATTCCACTTGCCTCCCTGTAAAATGAGAGGACAAACATACTTTCCACTTACAGCTCCAATCTATTCTGTGAGAAATGGAGCAAGGTGCTTGTTGTATAGGAGCAGCATTGCACTATGTCATTACAAAACCTTTCATACACAGCTGCTTGACACATTTGCAGACATGTTCCAGCATTCTGTTCTCATTTGAAAAACATTACAGTAGACAGTCAGCCAGAATGGCAGGTAACCTAATCCAGCCAGGGTATGCACCGCGGCGTTGTGCTGGGTTTCTCTTAAGAGCTGGCATTTCTCTAAAGAGAAAAGGGTACTGATGGCATTTATGTGCTGGCTGAATTCATAGAGACATGAAAAGCACTTGGATACAGTTTAAGGAGAAATTTCAGTTCCCTCTGGAGACTGTTCCCCTCCTCATTGCCACGCAGACAAAATTTTAAATGGGACTTCCAGTGCCTGAGACTTGGATGATGTTGTGCAAAAGGGTACACCATTCCAGCCTAATGGTTTTGTCACTGTTAAAAATGAGAATGGAGAAAGTACAAACAGAGATGCTTCTTCTGGATAAGCACTGCAGAACACAAAACAAAACCACACGAAATGAAACACAAAACAAAAGAGCATTTGTTTCATTTTTTAGTGAAAGGAATATGACATATTCATTACAGTTCAGCAGTATGCCGGACTTTCTGAGAAGAGACTCACCTGATACTACAGCACCAGAACAAACCTGTTCTTAAATGCCATACTGGCAGAGTAGCAGCAAAAGCATCTGCACCTCTATCTCCAGACACCGGATCCATTTCTGCTTAGTCTCTACTGGTTCTAGACATTGCCGAGTAATATAAACATTTCACTGAGGAGGAAATGTGTACACAGCAGAATCACTGCTTTTCACAGGATTCATCTGTGCTTTCAACCACAACTTTACTGATGTCAGCTATCTGCAGGAGAACGTGATTTGCAGCAGTTTTACTAAAGAACTGAAGGAAACAGAAGTTTTCTTTCATGAACCTTTTGCAATGCAGTTTGAGATGTGCCCATGTGACTTTGATATCTTGCCATAAGGCAGGTAGAAAAGATAATGCTCTGCATTTTTGCTCTGCCCAGGGGTTCCTGCATGGCCTGGAGAAGACGCTGTCAGATATGACTGGCTGTGGTAGCAGTCAGTGCTGGTACATGACTACAAACATTAACAAACAGATTTACGAGCGCTGCAGATGTTGGCCATTGATAGCAGCAAATTTTTCCACGTGGATAGTACTCAGATGTCTAGCTCTAAATTATCCTCCATAATGAGAGTCGGGTTCCAAATGAGCATTAAGAAAAAGAAAAAAAAGCACATGGTAACTAGTGGCAAATGGAAAATATTAAATAAAGACAACTTATTTTATTCATGTAAAGCTGCGTTCCCTGGAGTATTATCTAGGTTTCATACCATCATGATGAAGAAAATGCATCCAAAAGACAAGCAGGGCCATTCTGCAATCAGTCTTCCCCACTCTCAGGTATAGCAGGAGGACAGTGGTGTGTTTTTTCATGTGCTTGGCACAGGCAAAACCCTCAAATCACAAAGGGAAAAAGGAAAAATTACCTGCTGATCTTCTGATGGTGGCTGAACCTCTTCATGGGCCCCTTCATCTGCACTGTGTTCTGTGTGTGCCTCAGTTTCACCAGCAGTATCAGACTTTTCAGTCTCCTGGGAGCAAAGAGGTCATTGTTAGACTCAGGATACACAACCAATAACTCATTTCTATACTCCTGACTTTCTTATTTGATGAGAGGTTTTTCTAATTTTTCTTTAGCACTCAAATCAGAATTTACTCTTTTGGACATTTTTCTGTGAAAGGAGCATATTGCTCTGTTGGTAAATGCATGAGGTTTGTATAGGGAAAACATGAACTCAAGTACCTCTTGCCAGATTCCCTAACTCTCTGTTGAGAGTTTAATAGAAATAGATGCTCACCCTGATGGCACATTCTGGCTTCAGAATAAGAAGCTTTTTTTTCCCCAGCATGCATGCCAACTAAACTTCACTAGGAAGATACAGAAAAACAGATATAATAAAGGATTTTGTACACAGTCTCTTGACTGTGTTGTTTAAAATCATCAGGTAACTATTTGCAAAGTAATCTATCTAACCTATTTACTCTAGCACTATGACCAAGCAGCTTCAAATGAAGGCTCTTCATTTGAAGTCCTGCCCAGGTTAGGTAGATGTGAAAAGTCCCACTGGATCACAACCTGTGTCAGATAAAAGGAAACTACTTTGGTTTTGAATGGAATAATAGAAATAGGTTGAACGGCAATAGCATAAAGGGCAAAGTCACGTTATTTGGGACAGGTAGTTCTGGGACAGATTCTAGAAACAGATGTTTCCACTGTACTTTGGGAGCTTGTTAGCTGATGATCATCAAATAAGAAGAAGATGGATATACTTAAATAACCAGAGAATAACTGAGCAAAGAACACGATGCAACAATGAAAGTGCTAATAAGCACAGTCCTCAGATGTATGAGGTGAAGTAATTTGGTAGAGCTGAAGGCAAACATTAATATCATTGTGTGAAGCAAAGGAGAAACCTCCTCTGGATCACTCTGTGCCATTCCAATCATCCAGGCTCAAGAAAGAGAAATTCAGCCTGGAACAGGTGCAGAGGGGGTTAGAGGAATGTTTGAGGGAATGGAGAGCCTGTCTTATGACAAAAAAAGCTTCGCTACTTTCATCTATTGAATGTAATGCAGTGAGGGGACATGATGGCACTCTAAAAATAGATCAGAGTAAATATCAGAGAGGGATAGGATAAGGAAGAGCACTGAAGTGTATGCAAAGTGAGTATGAACCAGCTGTAAACAAAAACTCTAACCATCAGCAGAGTGAAATTTCAGAGGAGTTTTCTAGTAGATAAGTGGAGGCAATGGACCTAACTCACCAAAGGGAATTTGACCAATTCTGAGAAGTGTTAACCTGGAGTGGTTCCCAGAATTGGGCTCAGAAGTCATATCCTGTGCCATCAGAAGTCCTACACACTATGGGCAGAGCAGCAGATCCCTGATGAGAAGAGGAGGTCCTCTCCATTCCTGTGACCAAGCCTTTACAACTCATCCACCTGAATGATTCTCACACAGTTTGCTCACTCCTTTACCCAGATACATGAATGCTTTTGCCAACGTGTGGAGGATGGTTGGGGTCAGCAGTGAGCAGCTGGGAGCAAGCAGAAGGAGGATGGAGGATGGAGGAAGGACCAAAGGCTCTTTTTTTCTGGCAGTGCTGTCTCATTTGAAGACTACATAAAACTGTGGGCTTTTTGTATGGTGATGCTGATGGCATTGTTATTAAAAACAGATCTACAGAGACGCTTTTTTGGCTTAACTTATCTTTCACTTTTTCTCACAAGATAACAAAATATTTGAAGATTAAAATGTGTAGCGACACAGAAACATATCGGTACTCTCTTGTGCAACATTGTGTTTGTACATTGTTTCTTTAAGCAAATGAGTAATTTCTTTACAGATACTTTCTTTGTAGCAAAATGGAAAGCTTAGTAGCATTCATGAGATACGAATTGATGAGAAATGTGTTTTCAGCATCTTCCCTAACATTTTATTTTAAAATCCTCGCAGTCAATATTTCTTGGCAGATACACGAAGCACATAAATGGCATTCTAATTAAAATGTATCTATTGCATATAACTATCTCAGATGAATCATATACCTCCTCAGAATGTAAGGTAAGTAAAAGTGGTGTCTGAAAGATGTGAACTCCAGAATCAGTCAGCTAGCACACAGGTGGACACACATAGAGTTCTCATGGACTGTGTGGAGAACTGTGGTTTTTGGGATGCCATCATCACACTAGCTCTACAGAGCAACATCAAATTCATTTCTTAATTATTTTAAAATGAAGTCCCTTTCATGAAGATTGACTGACCAGTTACGTACCTTTAAATAAGGTAAATTTGTAGTTCAAAGCTGTCTTAGTATAAGTTTTTTTCAACAAAAAGGCTAAAGGTCAAGTACCTGTGGGTTTGGGGATATCAAGATAATGACATTAAGATCAGGAATACTAAGATTAAGGATTTAAGTATACACAAGATTTGAAACAAGACCCTCAGCCTAAGCAGTTTCTCTGAGTTCAAAGAGCAACTGCAAACATAGATAATATTGCTGCAAGCTACCTGATCTCTGGAATTAAGAGAAATGGAAGCAGTATTCCACTTCGGTTAATAAAGCTGTTAAAAAAACAAAAAGGAAAAAAAAAAAAAAAATGGTGCTTATCCCTGAAAATATAAAGCAATAAGTTGCCTGCATTTGGACTTTGCTAAGATGCTCAAAGTTGTTGTAATATAGCACCCTATTCATTGTCTTAGTTTAAATAATAGGCATCTCATTGACAGAACAATTCACTTGTGTCACTTTAGGGGAAAAAAAAAAAAAGCAAAAAAAAAAAAGCTCTGTAGCCACAGCTTTTAATGGTCTTTTCACAAAATAACAATATTTCAGAGCATTTTCAACCATACTGAGAACGGTCTCAGGCTAAACATAAAAGCGGGGATGCTTTGAAAAGAAATGTATTCAGGTTTAGGGGCAGCTGAGAATCTGAGAATGACACAGCATGACTCTAGATATACAAAATACATTGACTACATGTTTACATCTGTACATCATTCTGTTCATGTCACTAATCCAAGATTAACTAAGATCTTTCAGAATTCTATCAGTAATTAGAGTGGTCTTTTGGTCAGGCAAAAATGCTAGCCTGTCATGAAAGATGTTAGGAAGTTGGAATAGAAGTATTTAAGTCCACGTATTCCTTCAAGTGAGAAGGTATTTCATATCAATAGACTAAAAATTACTAACACAAACATCCTGCCTGCTTTTCTCATCAGCATAGGGTGGTCAGACACTGAAAAAGGTTCCTTGGGGCAGTGGTCACAGAACCAAATCTGCTGGAGTTCAAGGAGTGTTTGGGCAATTTTCTCAAACGTAGGGTTTGGTTTTGGGTGGTCCTGTGTGGAGCCAGGAACTGGACTTGATAATCCTTATGAGTCCCTTCCAACTCAGGATCATCTATATTTCTGTGATTCCATGACGTCAAATGCGTTACTCATCACCGTTAAATGATGCTTTAGAAAATATGATAACCAGAGTGATGATGAGGCAGAGAAAGAGGATTGTTTGAGCTAAGTCACTCTTTTGGAAGTACCAAAAATATGTATTGATCTTTGATAGTACCACTGAGTTTTACGGCCACATCACATTCTTTATGATAATAATGTACTTAGTATATAGTAAAACAAAAGTGATCTTTTCCTCACTCTCATTCTGGCCTAAGCAAATATTCAGCATTTAAAGCAGCCTTTGCAAAGACGTGCAGAAGTTTTCATATGTCATTCATGCATCAAAGTACTTCATTGTACTGGGAACACAGTGGTCAATAGTAGTTTGTTATTTGTACAGCAGTGCCTTACCGAGACACTTCAGCATTGGTCAGAACATTTTTGGCTGCAGGCAGAAGTAGATGCCTATTTAGGCAGCTGCCCCCCAAACTGTTTTCCAGACTCCCTAGTTAACTTTGATGTTGATTTGCTATTTCCTACTGAAACAATTGAAGCTTTTTTTGAGAGGATTCTTAATAAGTGCATGATGACCAACTTACACGTGTGCTGCAGATCTTCTTTACATATCTGTGCATTCAGAATTTTTTTTGCATTTATCTTACAGTCAATCTGGCCTTGGAGACAACTTTGGTATTATTTGGACACATCAGGCTCACCCTGTAAGCTTCCACATTAGGCTCTGCCACCATCTGATCTCCAATACCTAGCAGTAACAGCTCAATATATACACTGGATAAGTGTCTGGTAATGAGTTATAGCCACCTAATGCAGAGACATATCACGGCTATAAGAAAGAGAATTTGCAAACTTGAAACAGATGTTGCACTCAGCAGGATGATGTGACAGTGAATTTAACTTCAACTTGTTAGAAAATTTGATTTTGTTGCCCCTCTGCTTGCCCTAGAAAACAGGCTCAAAACAGCTTGGGTCAGGATGCTAGTGAGCTGTACTGTGAAAGAACCACATAGTCATTAAGGAGCTTTTCTACTCCTGGTGCAGTAAGAGTTAAAAAATGGAAAAGGAAAGAGAACCTTCTGAGGCAAGAATAGTCAATATAAAAAATATATCAGCTTTATATTAAACTTTATAATGATTCCATGAGGTAGTAACACCCATAAAGCAAATGGTTAGTGGCTGTTTTATGATGTTTTGACACCCTACAGTTTACTTATTTTGCAAATTATCACAGTACACCAGGAACTAATGACGGGGAGGAGGAGGGGAGAGGTTTAGTATGGATGAAGGGATTAGTAGGAAACTGTCTAACTTCCTCATGTCGTCATCAACAGCTCTTCCACATCTGTCTTATTATCCCAGATTCATGCTGCTGAAAACCAATGTCACAAATCACCTATTGTACTTTATGCTAAGGTTGAATTGACAGTCTAATGAAAGGAAAGCAGAAGAAGCACAGAAAGGTTATATAAATAACAGAACGTAGACAAACTGTCATGCAGTGAAGATGCTAAGAAATACTTCTAGAACAAATGCTAAAACACTCATATATGTATTTCTCAAATTCAGAAACAGATTACGAAGGGATGTAAATAGATGTCTACCCTTTACAAAGATTTTTTAAATCAACTCTCACTTATTTCCGCTTTCTGGACTGAAAAAACCCCCATCACAACCAATGAAGCCATTAATCAGCATAAATCATACTTCTTCTCTACCAATAGCACTGTTATCTGCCCAGAAGAATGCACTGAACATGTTATTTTCAACATTTAAAGCTGTCACGAATCAGAAAATGTAAGAGACTTAGCTGACATCTGGGAACAAATGAATTCTAAAAAAATGCTACTTGACTTTACAGATTCTGTATCTAACAGAACCTTGCATGAAGGAGAAGATAATATAAGAATTGGGAAGATGGAAAAATGCAATTTTCTTTATCTCATTGATCCACCACATATCTTTTATAATGATTATTGTAAGTAATACCTGCAGTCCTTTAAACCTCACATGGCTCTCTGGATGTTAATTCAATGAAATCTCAAAAAAACCTTGTGAGGTTGGCAAGTAACATTTTTTCCCTTGATGGAAGATGGGACAGAAAACAGAAAGTTTAAATCACTTGTTACTTATCACATAGGGACTCAAAGACAACATTTATAGCAGCTGTGGTTCTCCCCTGGATATCTCTTCATCTGTAGTTCTCAAAGCACTTAGCAAAACTTGCTTTTCTCTCCGTTTTTACAGCAGAGGATGAACAGAGGCATCTACAATGCTGTTTTACTCAGAGTTCCTAGACAGTTGGCAGCTTAGTTAGATCAGAAAGCAGATCTCATGCTCCAGGGCAGCTCTTCATCTAGGTCATGACAATACAGCAGTGTTCTATGCTGTCACTGACTCACCACTCCTCTGATTCAATTTGTTTGTTGAATCACCCATGTTAAAGGCAGCAACATTTGATTATGATCAAATGTGGTTGTGAGATAAGAGAGCTGTAATATGCTGCAATATAGCCAGTTATAGAGCTTTTACCTATAAAAAGACTCTGCTAAAGAAAGAACGTATTGCTTTCTGTAAAAGGAAGAAAGATGAAAAAAAAAGGATCTCCTTTGTCATAAATATAACATTTTCAAAATACTGTGGATAGAGAAAAATGAGTAGACTTGCCAAAGGGAGTTTGTGAAGTCTGAGTAAGACCTTAATTTATCTTAAGGCAGAGGGACTGAATCTCACAGTGCCAATCTGTGTGTACCCATTCAGAATGGAATAGGTCCAGCATCCCAGCCTCCCTGCTGGAGGCCAGCACAGAACTCATTTGCTCAGGGTTTGATGCAGTCAGGGTGAAATGAATGCTCTTTGTGATTGACACAAGCTATAATTTTATTCGAGAAGTTCTGCGTCATATAAAAGCTGGATGTGATAAAACCTGACTGGTTTGTGTAAAAATAAATAAATAAATAAATAAATAAATAAACAATTATCAGATGGAGGCATGGTAACAAGCCTGCTCTGAAAGAAGGGAAGACAGAAGTACTTTTTAATACTGAACCAGCCATATTATTTTTTCCCTTAAGAACATTTTGCTGCACTGGCATCAAATGTAATGATTGTCACTATCGTTCATCTGACATGCTGAGTCCCTGCTTATCTTTGTCTCTATTAAAATCAAATATATTACCCCCATGGAAGGACAGCAGTGCATACCTTTGTGCCTGGAGGAGGAGCAAGACCCAGGAATGAATAAATAATATTTTCTTCTTTAGCAGAGAAAAAGGATTCAAAGTCCTAAAAATGAAACAAACAAAAACAAAACAAAAATCAGAGAAAAAAGACAGGAGGAAGAGACTAGCCCAGGCAAATCTTCCTTACATTGATAAGAATGACTGAATTTGTACGAGTACCTGAATTATCTCAGGCTTAGGAAGAATAGTTGGATAAAGAGAACTTCATCCTGGCTGGCAAAATGAACAATTGGACAAATCTCTCCAGAAGTCTACACTTTAATTGTATCTACATCAGAATCAGATGAAATTAGGCATCTCATTTTAACGTGCCTCAGCTATACATACAAAAAGAAAGCTATTCCCATTCAAATATTAAGATAAACTGTGCTGTGAGTAAGAACACAAAATAGGCCCTCAAAATCCTGGGCAGCTTTGTGGAAACGAAAAGAGAACACTCGATATAATAGCACAAGTGATAGGGTAATAAGAAAACTGTTTTAAAGAAAGGCACTCTAACCAGAAAATGCAGTATCTTTTCAGACAAACTTAGCAAAAGGTTGTGTTGTTCCTTCTAATGTATATGTACCATCCCAAATGTCTTGTCCAACTGTTAACTGAAGATATAAATCAGCATCATAAATGCCCATTTTCTCTTAAGTGCCAGAAACTGAAAAGTAACTGAAAAAATGGGATGTATGGCTCCTATTCTATCATCCAGAACTCACATGGTCTTTATGTTCATCTATACAACCTTTTTATTGAGTAAGAAAAATCTGCTATCACTGAATTGTTTCTGAGGAATTCATGACTCACATCTTACACAGGAAAAACGTTAATATGTATCTAAGAAGTCAACCACTGTGCTCATACATATTGGCTCACAATCACTCAGCAGCTCTGTAAAAGATAGGGATCTAAACACAGGTCTGCTGAGTCCTAGATTACTGCTGTGACCACTTTATTATCCTTCGTCTCACCCCAAATAACTCCAAAAATAGAAGCCTGTAAATAAGAAGGTGCTGACTCATCCCTGAGATTTGTTTGTAAAGCTACATTAGAACCTGAGTTGTTTTTTTGGGCTGCTTTAGTATTTTCATAAATGTCTGCCAAATGGTATCCTAGGGAAAGGCTGCAGCAAGTGATTTAGAAGTTACCCTAATATCAACAACACTAGAATCAATGACATTTCAGTCCAGTTTGGAGAGGCAATATAGCTTAACAGCCAGGCCAGATGACAGCCCATTTCACTGATTTATCTAAAGGACAGATTGGTTTTCACACAGACCCAGCAGTAGGAACTGCCCAACCTGGGAGAAGCCCCAGAACACATTTCACCCTGAACAGGCAGAATACCTGCTGATGTTTCAGATTATTCATTCCTCAAGCCATCCCTTTGCTTTTGTTTCTGTGGGGTATCCCTTCTTATCTAACCCACGTTTGCCGTGTTTAAGAAAGCCACTGTTTCAAAACAGATACACTTTGGTAGTTCATTCTCTTGATTTCTATTTAAAGAGAAACCTATCGATTTCAGTTTACAGATAAAAGCAGTTTATTTTTCATTTCCTTCCTAGTTTTCTAGGTATTTGGGTGTGGGGTTTTTTTTAAGCAAAAGTAAAGACAAGAGCTACAGAGTGCTCAGTATATTTAGAAAGTGACATAGACACAGACATCTGTCTAGACATGAGCAAAGAAAGATTAAGAAAAAGATCAAATAAGAACATAATTGCCAACACTGATGGATTAGAATGGAAATTTGAAACTGGTGCAATAGCCAAGCATAGAAAACAAACCAATTTCTAATCTGTTTCCTCAAATGCCAACTAGATAGCACTACATATATATATATATTGCTGATACCTGATTAAAGCTTCATTTGCTGTGGGTTGGTTTTTTTTGTACATTTCATCTTGTCTATCTCCAGTGGTTATGGAGCAGAACATGTTTTACAAAGTCCTAGAAACACAGGACAGCTCAGGTGGGAAGAGACCTCGGAGACCATCTAGTCCAACCTCCTACTTGAAGTAGGATCACTACTTAATTCAGACCAATAATGAATTCCTCTGTGTTTGTTGCAGCTGCAGCCTTTAAGATAGTTGGAGGTTGTCATATCTCTATTCAAATCCCTCTTTCTTAGGGCGAGGAAGAAAATCTTTATCCTGAATTTTCATTTTCCCAATCCCCTGAGTGCAGGATACTGCTTATGTATATACACATAGATGTGTGAGGGGGAACAAAACATACAGGACCATCAATGGTAAGGGAAGTGAATGGGGAATGAGGAAAGAAAAAAGAAGATAAAAAGGAGGAAAAAAAAGTCTTACAAAACAAACAAATAAGCAAAACAGAAACAAAAACAAAAACAAAAAAAAACCACTCAGTGGTGCAAAGAGCTTGACTTTTTTTAGCCCAGCGAAAAAGAACATTAAGAGGATACGACCTCTAGTTACAAATACACTGGATGAGAACTTTTTTTAAGCTAAAAAGCTAAAGGGCAATTTTGGCATACAAGGAAATGGGTATAAACTGGCTGCATATATACAGACTACAAATTGAGGCTTCCAGATGTCATGAAGCTGAGACCCTTGAAGACTCTTGTAACAAGAACAACATATTTTGAAGGGACTTTTATGACTTCAGGAACTGGAACTTCACTATCCTCCACTCCATTTTTCCTTTGTGCAAAGACAAAGGAAGTGGGACACTGGGGGAGGGTTAAGGTATATACATTATGTAAACTTCAAACAGGGCAAAACAGTCCTGGATTTCAGAATGATTAATCTGTTATGCCTGCAAACGTTATGCAGGGAAGTAGAACGCAAATACCCAGCTCTGTACTGGAGATATACTGTGGAAGACATCAGGTCTCTCCGAGGAATTTTGCAGCAAGCTGCCAGCTGCTGGCCATGCTCTCAACCATCCCACGTCATCTCACTTCATCTCACTCTGCAGCTCCTCTAAAGCACCTTCTCCCATGGAGAAGGGTAAGAACCATGTATTGATACTTTTACCTTATTTGTGTGCTGAGATGTCATGCAAAAAATGAATCGTTGTTATGCAACCACTGGGGTCATTAGATATAAGCTTTGAAAGCCAGGCATGTAAGAACTCTGGAGACTTTCAAACTAATTGTAAGTTTGATTTAGTTTTTAAATCAGTAGCTACAACTAATTTCTGGACTCTTTTCCAAACTGAGATGCTTTTGAAAGGACTTCTCTTTAACATAAATTTACTTTCAGATGCAGATTATTTGGCTTCCTGAAATGGCTTCACACATGGAGTAAAAATGGTATATTTATCATTTACTGGCAAGGCTGACTGGCTGCAGTGCTTTGCAAGGCAATTACTCTTCAATTCACTAGATAACCTCTCTAGGGAATCTCAGAAATATTTATGGCAACATTGGCTGCCACAAAATCCAGGGTAAGATATATTGAGTGATACTTTATATTGGTACAGATTAGATGTTAAAATGTCCATGAAATCTAACCTACCAAGTTCTCTTTCAAGATTCCTGTGAGAAAATGAGGAAACAATTGTACTCATTACTCAAATTACCAACTCTTTTTTTCTCAGAGTACTTCAGTTAATTCTGAAAACATCATGACATGCAAATCCCTTCTCTCCCAAAGCAACCTTTACAGTAGTTCACACTGGATTTGTTGAGTAACATAAAACTGGACTCACTATGTGAGCTGCGTTTCAAAGTACTTTGCAAGTTCACTTCAGAGATCATATCGGAGTACTTTACAGCTTGTATTTCCATACATACTATAAGCAAAAAAACTGTCTCTGGTTTCTCCTTTGAATCTCAATCCTAATATTTATGTTGTAAAAGTATTATATCACCAATTTGAACTTTCTCAAGAGAAATAACCTGTTACAAGCACATGTGAAGATGTGTTACCGTTTCTGTTATGAAGAGTTGGATTTATTGAATAAGTAATCTAATTTCAATAACTCAAACCACACGTAAGAACCATTCCAGTTAAATATATTTCCTATAACACAGCGGAAAAGAAAGATGCTTGTTCACAGCCCCTGGTGTCTGAGACATCTGCTTGACTTCCTAGCAGCGCAGGCAACCAACATACACCACACAAAATTAACTGAAAGTTTGAGAATTGAACTGCCAAACAGCTAACATGTAGGTTAATATTGTTAAACCACATAACTGAGCACTCACTACTCCGAGAGCAGTCAAGCTGTTTTCATAGTCTACATTTGGTTATCCTGTGATATTGTGTGAAGAACCCATAGTATCACCTAGCCAGTACTGATTTTGGTCTTCAGGAGCTGAAGAATTTAGGCAGTAAGCCAACAGCAGGCTAAGGTGTGAGTGAGCTACACAGCAGGAGGTAGGAGAATGTGAAAGGAAAAACATGGAGCTTCTCACAGGCAGCAAACTCCATGCATAGGTATAGGTCTGCAGGGGATAATCAATTTAGCCTGATGAGTAGAGTTTCTCTAATCACTTTTCCAACTGTATTTTTCTCTTAATAAATAAATAAATAAATAAATAAATAAAAAATCTTATCTTTAATTTTCTTTCCGTGCCTAAAAACTTTTTTTATGAATTGGTCCTTGGAAGTGAATCTCTAGTTGTCTTAAGGAGTTTGTTTGGAGACACTCCTTACTAATGAAAAAGTGTCACTTTCTGTAAAAGAAGACTGCCCCAAAGCATTAGATTTTCAAATAACTTCTTACCCCACAGTACCGCTCCTCATTGAAGATCTGTGGAGGAAGAGGAATTCCATTTTGAGGCTTTTTTTCTCCAGGAACATTCTCTCTCATCCATTTCCTGTTGTCCTCATCACCTGCTATGTCCATTTGCTGAAAGTCAATCTTGTTGGCTTCTAAAAAGCCCACTACCTCTTGCTGTTTCTTTTTGATCTGGTTAGGAAAGAGGAAAAACAAAACTGCTTTTTAAAATTGGAATTTGTTTTCAAAAAGCAATTAGTATTACAAGCAGAGCTGATGCAAGTATGTCAAGTTGGATCCACTGTTCCTGTGCCCCGTCCAAAACTTCTGAAGATTTCAAAACTTCTCAGCACCCAAAACACTACTGTTACTTTTCTTTCCCCCAGCTTCCTTTTCCCCTCCATCTTAGAAGAGAAATCCTCCTACTCCATTTCCAGATCCGTGAGTGCTGTGTACAAACAGCTAAACTAATCCTGCCTACATATGTAGATATGTACATATTCTCCTCAGTTTACGAGACCTTCCCTTTTCCTACTCTTTACATATGACATTCAGATATCAGAGCTGTATGTTTCTCAGTTTCTGTTCTTAAATGCTATGCATAATTAAAGTAAGTGAAAATCAAGTACAGTTTAATTCCTATGCTTGAACATTTCTCATATTATAGACAACAATGTTCCAGCATGACCATAGAGAACATATGACATATAAATAAAGCATGTTATACAAAGCTTAGAATTCAACTGCGGCCTTTATTCCTTTGAAGTACTGTAGCAGTGTATAGACCTAGGATTAAGACATCAAGCCTATAGCTTATCTCTTTAGCTTAAAGATGCAATAATAATCATTATACTTCTCTACTAAAGGGCTGCAGCTCCTAAGCAACATTTAAACAACTTCCCAGTTTTGCCTATTTCTAACATTTCCAGACTTGTAAGGCCAATTTTTTTGTTCTGCAAGAACTGCAGTATTTGAAGCAAGTGCTGTTTGGACTGATCTGTACAAATTCCCTCATGCTGCTCCTTGGTCACACACAACTATACTACTGCCTAGCACAATCCTGCTCCAGAGACAACTCTCCTTCCAGTTCTGTTCCTCCATGAAGCAACTTAGTGTGATATAAAGATGACAGTAGCTAGAATGACTTATCCAAGTAAGTTTTACATATAAGCCATCACATGATTTGAAACCAGATCTTCCACAAATCAGAAATCTGAGCACTTGAATTTAAAGTGACACCAGCCTAGTGTAAATCAATTTGCAACAGGCAATAAGATGAGAAATACCCATGGGTTACGTATTTCTATAATCTAATAAACCTGAAAAGCTAAAGTAGTCTGCAAGCCTATTCTATTGGTGGAGTGAATTTTTATTATTAAGTATACAATTTATTGTTCTTAAGTAAGAATATATTCTACCTATACAGTTACATTTTGCTTATAAGAAATAAAAATATATAGCATTTTATGCATGTTAATTTAGCAGCAGAGGTTTATGGTGAGCTAGCAAAAGCAAATAACTTTGAATGCAAACACTGCTCTAATGTGTTCACGAGCCACAAGGCTGACAGTTCTCAACGGTGCTCATTTACATTCTTATTTTCAATTGTTAATTAGAGGTCATTTTCTTAATGGCCATTTAGCTACACGGTTATTTACTAAACACACCCAGATGGATTGCCTGAGGAACACATGCACACTTCATTGGAGGAGGTGGCATTATTATGTTTGTATAAAGGGTTAATAACATCTGCATTAGCCAGTACTAAGAGTTCTACCACTTGCTCTGAAAGCCAGTGCATTCAAGTGCTGTCAGCTGCAATTTCAGCATCAGCTTGTTCCTTGGAGCACTGAAGGAGATACGGCTCCTGGAATAGCAAGAGCCAGATAGATAATGCCGCTCAGGAGATAAGGTAAACAGAACTACTGAGTCTGTGCTCCCCTGCATATGGCTGCAGCAATAACTTTTAGAATAAACACTGGATAAACAATTTTTTCTTCAGTTTGAAGTTCATAATACATGGGAGGCTCAGAAAAGAAGAATGCTGAGGATAAATAAAGCTACATGTAATTATGCCTGGATAAGGATAAGGCAAGATGTTTTTCATTATGACAATAATAATAAACTATGCAGGAGGTGATACTTAAGACTTAGAATGACTAGGACTTAGGCAGAACGGAAGATTTGGTGCCTGAGACATATATGAAGTATGAAACCATAAGGCAAGCCTCTGCCACGGCCAGGACCAGTAGCTGGGCAACCGTAAGAATGTCTCTAGCAAACAGCACTCGGGGAAATCTTCCAGTTCATAACAACACAGAGGACACACAAAGGTTTTCCCAGAATGGATGAGATTGCAGGAACTTGTTTGTGCCCTCACTTGTGTCTGATGGCATGGGAAGAATTCAGATTACTCAGCCATAGATTCCCTGCAAGTGGTGGTGAGCAAGATATCATTTCATCAATGCCATTTTCCCTTTCAACAAAGCTTAAGTTCTGCTATGCCTAGCTGACAGTCCCTTAAATTAAGAAAGAACGCTTTTGAATAAATATCATCTAGCTTGAGTGTAAGAGCTACAGATCACAGTAGTTTCACCTGATGCATAACTGAATGCTATCTATATTATTGCAATCCAGAGCATTCCCACTGACCAGCTGCCTGTGGTAGAAGCAAATGGTATCTAGTCAACAGCTTACTGCAGTGGGAACATCAATGTCAGCAGGCAAAGCTGCTGCAGCTCTCTGTTCTAACTGAGACGCAATCTGTTTATCGATATTCTTATTTATTACATTCTAACTTACTATCAAGTTATTCTATCAAGTATTAGTCTTAATAGTCTACATCTTGCTTGGTCTTTCTGATGTGATTGAGTTACTTTACAACTGAGACCACAGATTTGAAAGTGAGTAAGCTAAAAGAAACAGAAACACTGGAAAAAAGTGGTTTTAGAAGTGCCCTAACCATAAGCACTAGGAAGCAAGACTTCAGAAGACCTCTGTGGAAGATCTCATGATACACTTGGATTTTGCAGGAATTTACCCATTTCTAAACACTTCTGTGGCTAGTAACAAAATTATTTTAGCATTGAATGCTTCTTACAAGCCAATCATTTAGTACTTTTTTTTATGCTGTATCTCCACTCCTGCTTGCCTTCATGCATAGCTCAGTATCAGCTATGTTTGGCACAGAAAGATCATTAAGCTAAAGTTATTTAAAACAAATTTCTGAATCACTGAGGGGAAAAATACAAACCAATCTGCCCTAGACCTACACTGAATTATATCACTCAAGCATCTGATCCAGAGCACCAGAATGCTGCTGAGTTCATTGCATTCACTTTTAAAAAGTACTTCTTTATACAACAACCAGTTGCAATTAGCAATGTAATTGTGTAGCACACAAAGTAGGAATTATTTTAATTCTTCACTAATGATACTCTGCTGACCTACAACAGGAGTGGTCAGGACCATCATATTTTGAAATTCAGATTGAACAACATGCATGATGGAGACCAGACACACTGAAGAGAGATCATCAGTGCTACTAGGACAATTTAGACTTCCAATTAAAAAATGAATTTAGGGATGAAATTCAATCTTCCAACAGATACTCTGGTTTCTCTTCAGATCATATAAATCTTTTGCCTTTTACTAAAAATTTCCATGGAGAGGAATAGCAGAAGTTGTTACAAGGCTGATACAAAATTCATAATATAATACTATACTGGAGTTTATGTTAGCTCCTTGAATGAGTGAGTTTTACTTAATGTATATATCAAAACTTACCAAAAGTTCACTGAAAAAATACCTTCCATCTAATTTTAATCAGTAAATGTGGAAAACTTCTCCAGCTGAACATTGTGTTTATTTGGAATTAAAGTTATGTACCAGCAATCAAAACGCATGCTGCTTTCTGAGATTGCTAC
This sequence comes from Tragopan temminckii, assembly GCA_028571105.1. NCBI lineage: Eukaryota > Metazoa > Chordata > Aves > Galliformes > Phasianidae > Tragopan > Tragopan temminckii. The sequence goes on along the minus strand of JAOWBP010000001.1, from coordinate 90,841,876 downwards.
AGCTATTCATACAACCCACACACTAGCAAAAAGGAAATACAGAGGCATATTGCCTGGCAGAGATGCCATACTCTTCCTTTCAATATGTCTGGGATCTCACTGACAGCTTTTGAAGGCTGCTACCATATAGTGGAGAATGGCATTAATAACTTTAAAGCCAACTGCAGTTCATTGGCATCAGCTGTCTTTCTCAGAAGTAAAAACTGACAGCAGCAATGCTTAACAGTACAAAACGATGGGATAAAGTTTTCATGTTGCCCTGTGTTCAGTGCAGAATACACATACACCTTTTCATTGCAGTCCAACAGGAAAGGAGGTAGCTATTGCTGAAAACTGGGAGAGAGATGTAAGAAATGTGTATAGCAAAGGAAAGATTTGGGTTCAGATAGAACTAAGTATATGATACGTTTAGTTTTAATTGCTTAAGTGACCTCCTGAACGTCAACATTTAATTCAAACACTCCATTGCTGAACTACAACCCCAAACCTGTAGCTGGAATGGCAACAGTCCATGCCAGAGTCACACATCTATCTCAAAGGAGGACCAGGGCAATGACCACAACACACACAGAGGATGTCCGCAGTGGGATTTTGGTCATGGTCATGCCTTTTCTGCAGAACAGATGACTGGTAAAGTGGACAGGTAAGGCTCTTGTTAGGTCAACCAAAGCAGACCAAAACAGGAGATCAAACAGGAGAGAAAAGACTGCCAATGCACATTTCGTGGCAGTTTACAACACTGTTTAAGCAGTCACTGTTAGATTACAAATTAACAAACCTGCAGTTACCAACCTCCTCCTCTTCTTTCTCTGTCTTGTATATAAGGTTTCTTATTGAAAAAGGAATAGTAAAGTGTCAAAGGTAAATTCAGAGTGTCAAGCTTACAGATAGGTGGGGAAAAAAAATAGCCGATGAGAAAGCTGCAAAATTTCCTTTTGGATGTTTGAATTCTAGTGAATATCTCCCTGTTCATTTTCTAGAGATGATGGCTATATGACTGGGGCTTTGGGGTTTTTTTTGGAGCTTTTAAACTCTGGAAGCTTCTTAAAGACATGAGGCTAGTGTCAGAGAGACGGAGATGTAGTTACAGCTATGTGCTAGCACCAGCCAAATTGTTTAGCCATGTCACTGGGAATGAGTGACTGCCAAAGGAAAGCTGCAATCTGAGATGATATGGGAACTGGATATAAAAGGAAACAGTCCTTTCCCGGTTCCCACCTCCCACAGTCTTCCAACCTCTCTACTGTTCACATGCCCTTTCCTTCAACTAATACATTATGCTGACAGCTACAGCAGTAGATCTCAATTCTAAGAATCAACAGTACCCCATTTTAAGAGATACTTAAAAAAAAAAAAAAAATTAATTAAAAAAAAAAAAAAAAGGAGAGAGGATGGAGAAAACATTCTTTCTGCAAAACTTTATTCAGCTCACTTTGACTCCAGGCTCTTTATGAGACACAGCTCCCATTCAGCAGGAGCTGCATCCTGAAGTTTCCTTTAAAATTAAATACATTAATTTCTACTATAAACAACCTACCTTAGTATTTGTGCAAATACAATATCCACTTTTTCCTTCTTCAATTAAGATATTTTGTATACACTTCTTCAAACAGAAATAAATCTATTAACTGACAGATAATTTATATGGAAATGTTATATCTATAGTACAATCTAACATGCGAACAAGTTTGCATTAACATCCATTTTCTACATCTTGAGTTGCTTTCAAAAATAAAGTGGTCAATACAGATGAGAATAAAATCAGTGTTTTCCTCTTGCATGCAAACTCAGGCTGTTCTGGGATCTTCCAGGCTAATTTACCAGCTTCATCCCAGCAGAAAGAGGCGTATGTTAAATGAGACACCTACCGCTGTAGACCCCGAAGATGTGGCTACAAAGACTTTGATCACCATTTTGACAGTGATGAAAATGAATCAGCAGAGCACGCCTGCTATCCACAAGTCAACAAAGTCCCGAGAGGAATCCCAGCCTTCAGCAGGACCTAGATCCTAAATGGGTGCCCCTCACAGCAATCCACCAGCTTTAGCTCCCTCTCTCCTCAGGGTCCCGGGTTTTCCCACTCCATTGGCTCTTAGGTATTTCGGGATGAGGGGCCAGTGTGAGGATTGGGTAGTAAGAGGAGCCACAGCAAGGGCTTTGCACCTGCCCCTGGCCTTATCGAATTAGATTGACAGGATGGCAGTCCATAAAAGGCAAAGGAGAGTCCTGCACCAATGAGTCAGGGCTGGAGAAATGTTCAGGAGAGGGGGAAGGGACAAGGGACAGGGATCAGGCAACACAGTGCTGGGGAAGATCACGGAACTGTAGGGTAATGTCTAAAGTTGTGTTGGTGCTCTCAGTCACCTCCAGCATAAAAGAGCTTGCACCCTATCCCTGACCACAATAAGAACATTTTTCACATTACAAAAGGGAGGAGAAGGCAGGGGGAACATAAGTTCAAAAGTAATTATAGCAGAGATCAGGGATTTCTCACTGAAATAAGGCTCTGTTACAAATACTTTTAGCAGAAAAAAACTCAGATCATGATCCAAACTGCAGGGCTCAGGCACTTCTCTGAAACGACTGTGTCAGTCCATTTCCTGATACTGAGGAGGGCGATTGGACCAATTGCATGTGTGCAAACCCTATTATTGGATTCTCTTCCTCCTCTTTGCATCACTGGTGAAGTTTTCCAATGCACAGGATATAAGAGGAGGTCCAGAATTCTTGATAAAAAAAATTCTATTCTACTGTGTTATCCAGGATGCACTTTTTTCCATCTGGCTGTTTTCTTCTATTGCAAAGACAGTCACAATTCAGTGACTGCCTGCACACATTTGCTCAAGAAAGTCTCTGAGCACGAAAGGTATTTAAAGAATGTTAAATATTGACAGATTACTTTTAGATTCTAAGAACCAGGCTCATTTCTGCTCTAAGTTTGCAATGTGATACTGAGTTCAGCAAGCTGACCTGCTGTCAGAGATAAAACTGACCTTATGTACATACTAAAAATTATAATTGAACATCACAGAGTCCAATCCTAAAACTACTTAAAATGAAATATAATCCTTCTTTACTAGGATTGATAGAACTTAGAGCACAAGAAAAATGCTGCTTTAGAAACTAAGTTTTTTGCACATTCAAACCGTTACATGAAACTGGAAATGTAGCATTTCATGTATTGAACAGGAATCCTGAAAAAACTCAGTGGAAACTAAAAATAACAGTATGGATATTTTGCAGTGTTTACTGTGGCTTGCCATCTGTCAGTTTTTCTTCTTTTGAGAAGCAATGGGAGGTTTGGGAAAAAAAAAAAAAAGCCACTGGAATTAGGTATTTTCATGGAGTATTTAGCTGCAAAACATGATAAACAACTTAGTACAAAACAATACATTTTTGCTCAAGGCTATTATATATTGGAGCTTTTGAAGAAGATCCAGAGGAGGGCCACAAAGGTGCTTAAAGGGCTGGAGCACCTCTCCTATGAAGACAATCTGAGGGAGCTGGACTTGTTCAGTGTGAGTAAGATTAGTTTGCAGTTGTTGACCTCAGTGTGGCCTTTCAGTGCTAGAAGCGAGCTTATGAACAGGAGGGGGACTGACATTTCGCAGGGTTTGATAGAGACAGAGTAAGGGGAAATGTCTTTAAACTAAAAGATGGGAGATTTTGGTTAGATACTGGGGGAAATTCCTTACTCAGAGGGCGGTGAGGTGCTGGCACAGCTGCCCAGAGAAGCTGTGGTGCCCCATCCCTGGAGGTGCTCAAGGCCAGGTTGGATGGGGCCCTGGGCAGCCTGAGCTGGTGGGGGCAGCCCTGCCCACGGCAGGGGTTGAGGTGGGCGGGCTGTGAGGTCCCTTTCAACCCAAACCATTCTGTGATTCTCTGATTCTGTGCCTATTTCTCTAGAAAAATTGCATGTAAATGAAAACTTTCCTAATAAATTGAATGAAAATGTCTGGTAGGTTGAAACGTACTGTTTACAAATGAGTTGATATGGATGCAAATGCTCTAAAGAATTACAAAGGTTGCTGTGGTCACATGCTCCAAAGCATACTGATAGTATATATATAGCAATAATAAATTCTCAGTGCATTAAAAATTATCACTGGGAGACAAGAGACAAATATTTTCTCTGTGCTGCTTAGCATCCGAATCCCCTCCTGAACAGCACGGGGAGAGAACAAACTCAAAGCCAGCAGACAGAGAAACCATTACAGGTAAAGATTTTAGAGCATGAAAAGCTTTATGTGTAGCGTTGGACAAAAATACAACTAGCGTGTGCGGTGAGGAAGCGCAAGACTTAGACAAGCAGGGGTGGCAGCGAGGTAAGATGGCGAGGCCACGACTACGATTCCCAGGGTGCCCTGCGGCCGCTGCCCGTCCCCATGGCAACGGCGGCACCCAACGGCCGGTAATGGCGGCGAGAGAGAGCCCGGGGCGGTGTGATGGAGGGGCAGGGCGGTGAGGTGTGGAGGCGGCTCTCGGGGCGCGGGGCCGACTGCTAAGCCGCCAGGGCTTCTCGTTTTGCCTTGGGCTGGCAGCAAGAGTCTCTGCCGGGGAGGTTGCTGGGGTGTTTGGAGGAGCCCGGGGCACTCCTGCTGAACAGACGCGCTCCCGGTGCTCATGCGTTTCATTTCCTACTCAAGTACTGTTTTTTTTTTCTTCCTGTTGTAAGAACCTCAATTTCCCCGTTACTTGTCCTTAACCTTCTGTGTTTTCTCCTCTTCACTTCTTTCCTGTTTAACTTCTCAATGTCTGCTTTTGAAAATGCGTGGTGATGTTCTGCCCACGCTTCTCATCAACACAAAGCAGCGGTTCTAAGTTGAATTGAGGCTTATTTGATTTAAACCCAATTTGGCCAGAAAGTGTTGACAGTACTAAATGAAATTTGAACAGCAGTACAAATCTGTGTACCGAGCTGGCCTTTGCCTCATCCTCATGTTACGATACAAGTTCCCATCTCCTAGGTGTGATTAGAGTGGCTCAGATTCAGCGGGACCCTGGGCGCTCCTCTGTCTTTCATAATGAAAAGTAACTTGTACCAGGGCATGAAGAGTAAGGAAACTTCTGAGTTGACCTACAACATTTTGTGCAATCCTAAAGTGCGCTTTTTGGTTGGGAGGGGGAGTTAAGTGATTCCCCTCCTCTGTTTAAGAAATTTAATTTAAAGTAAAATTTCACCAGAAAACAAAAATGGCAACAAAGTAGGAAGAATATTTAATAAATATCTTTCATTCCCCCCTCTCCCTCCCCCCTTTTTCTTAGCTAAGGCTACTTCTTACATTTTACATGAACTATCATTTTAATACCCCTTTAATTTCCTTTACATACTTGCTACTATCTCTTAAGTCCCCCCAGATATACAATTTATTCTACTAGTGAGTAGGATTCTGCATCTGTAAAACTATGGGCTGAGTCATCTTCAGGTCATATTGAGAAAGACTGAGTTGTATCCCAAAAAATCCTTTTTACTGAAACTACACTGTTTAAATAATATTGCCAGGAGTGTAAGTCAATCTGTTCTACTTTCCAGAAGACTCAGTAAACAAAAATACTTAGGTATAACCTACTTACAAATATGTATCACATGTCAGCATTTTATATTTTATGCTAGATATATTCTATTTCAACAATTAAACAATTAGGAGAATTCATTTTGCTTGAAAATGAGACTACTGAAAAAAGATAACTCCAAATAAATCCAGTCAAACAAAGTAAGATCACTGCATCAGAGAACCACGTCTCTGACAACAGTGCAGTACAGCTGATATTTCCAGTTATAAGTGCCTTGACATGTAGAGCAGTGTCTTACAGCACTTTCAAAAGGAAACAAATGTGTTAAGTATGGTTAGGCTGTGAAACAATTGTCCTTGTTAAAAAAAAAAAAAAAAAAAAAAGTATTTATTTTCCTAACGTTTCTTCTGAAATTGTGCAGAGGTACTTTTATTATATTGTTTCATTTTATTTGTTTATTTATTTTCCGTTTTGTTTATATTTGAAAATAAGTAAAATAAACAACCTCCCAAAAGTTTAAGATTTTTATTTCGGTGTCAGAATCAGAGACTGTGTTGTATAGCTTTAGGTGCTGCTACATCCTCTGCCAATTATGTTAATATGTCAGTTAAGATAACTTCATTTTGTGATCTAATTTGTGATCTAAGTATTGAAAAATATGACTAAATGATACTTATGACTAAATGATACTTTTGTGACATGGAGAACAAAAAATAACAAAAGAGTACAATTAGCAATAACCATCATCTTAACTTTAGAGAATTATTATATAATATTACAAAGCACTTTTTAGCTATTGAGCATAAACACAATTGCACTTCTTTTAAATATACTCATCCTGGATAAAATAGGTATGTTACTGGAAACAAACCGTGGTATCTGTTTACATTTAAGCAGTAGTATCTTGTAAATAATCTTCAAAAAACACATGCCAGTATTACAGTAAATTCTGAGTTAAATGATTATATTTCATATTTGCAATTATTTCTATAAATAAAGTTACTGCTTACAACAGAACACACAATTATTTTAATGGATTAGTATTCCTTAGCATTGCTTAATATAGATGCAGACTGTTTAATACTATTTATGTGAATAGTAAATAACTCACTAACATTTTAGTTCCTTATAGGTCATGGAGGTCAATTTTTAAGCCTTCTACCACAGCAGTGATTAATTCAAATGAATATTTCCTTCATATTTTAGTGCAGGAGGATAGGAAGTTCTAGTAAGTATGTGACACAGACGATTCCCCAAAGCACAGAAGTACTGGAAGCAGCAGCTGAAGCAGAGGTAATGATTGTAAGCAACGCAGTGGAGAATGCAGAAGTAAAAATTATCAAACTAACTATTCTGAGGGCTTTGTCAGTGACTTGCTCTGAAACAGCTAGAAGCAGCCGTTGTTTAGAACTACCCGAAACTGAAGAGAAGGAAATGCAGAAAAATGAAAGAAAGAGAAAGAAGAAAAAAGAACAACAGATCTTTTCCCAAAACAATAAAGGTAATTTGTTTTCTGGTAGTATTCAAATGAGATTGTCTTGAGAAATGCAGCTGTTCCCTTTCTATGGCTTTTTTTTTTTTTTTTTTTTTTTTTTAATTAGGTGGGCAGGGAAAACACTTTTTCACTGAAGAATAGTATATCATGTTTTGAACACTGGAAAGAGGAGAAAGAAAGGTAGAGACCCCTTACTATGTTATGCCATAATATTCATTGATCCAAGAGGCAGATAATCACTTGAGATGTGGGAACACCTTTGCAGTCTTTATTCCTTGGTGTTGAATGGCTTTCCTGCAGATACTGTGATTTGTATGGTTTGGACTATGCATAAGCTGATGAGTCTGAAAAGAAGCCTTCTTAAGGAAAGTTAATGAAAACTGTATGTCTGCACAAACATGTCAACTCTTACACAAAAACCTATGTTTTGGCCATCTTAGTCGTAGTGTTATGTAGAATTTATGCTTCAATGCAATGACCATATAGCATAAATACAGTTCCTCCTTGTAAATGTTAGCAGTGAAGAATCTCTACTGCTTATTTTCGTATCTATGTTTTCTTAAATCCAACCAGGTGCTGCAGGAAGAGCCTTTTCCACAGCAGAAGCCACTCTCCTATTTGCCTCTGTCTTCCTAATAACACTCTTGCTGTAGATTTCCACTATTCTAGCTTTGCTCATGGAAGAAGTGAGGCCAACACCATGGCTTTGCTGCCTGAGGCGGTGTCCTGATTTACCTTGTCCTGACACAACTTTGTTGTTGCCTCCTTTCTGCTATAGGGTGTTGTAATTAGGGCCTGCTCCTGTAAATATTTTGTATGTGGAATGCTCATTGAATTCTACTGAAGTTCTTAAAAAGATCTGATATTTTTCTTTATTTTTTGGGGGGGTTAGGACCTTGTGTATTTTGTACTTAAAATATTTTTGATCGATAAATTATTATTATAAACTTCTAGCAAAATGCTGTCTGAAATGACCTGAAAGCTGAAGTGAGACTGAATACGTGTCTGAAAGGGGGGAGCACAGACTGATTTAGTCTTGACTATTTTCAAATTCCACTTACATTTCAGGAAAGGAAAATTAGTATCATTCACCTAGAATGTTGGCCATACAGAAAGGCAAAATGACAGTAATACACTTAAAATGCTAGCCATTAATATATATATATATATTTAATTACTGCTTAGAAATGGTTTACATGACGGCATAACTGTTCTATGCTTACAAGCATATAAGGGTTAAAAACTTAGCTCAGAGCTGCCTCAGAAGTTCAGAAAGCTGGTCAGAAGTCATAACTTCACAAATATGTAACCATGTCAAATTTTGATCACCTTGAGTTTTGAGTTCTTGCAGACCTTTAGGTTATTGTTATTTTTCTTCTATCATGCCCCAATTTAAGGTGTAGGTCCTCCTGTTGAAGCCTGTAGAAATTCTTCCAGGTGGGATGAATTGACTTCAACAACCTCCAAATACATTAGTGAACTAAATATATACAAAGAGGAAAAATCTGTTTCCACTGATTCTGGAATACTGTATGCTTTGTAAGAGTGCTTCACTGAGTTATTCACAAAATGTTCCTGCTGTTTGCCCCAGAAGACAAACATGTACTTTGTTATTCTTATTAAAGGAAGTTGAGCATGATGGCTATTCCAAATGAAAATGGCTTCAGAAAGTGAAAGGAGGCAACCCTGTGCCATTACAGACTTTTGTAGCTTCCTACGTAGCTGTAACCCACATAAATCCATTATGGACTGCTTTATCTGTGTGTGTATGGATTTGAACATTGACTTCTTATTATAGATCTTGGGCCTTTGGTCAAACAGTGCACGTAAGTACCCTGGATGAGCAATGTAGGAGCTTGTGTGAACAGGTGGAGACATAGCAGTGATTTTGCTGTCTTGACTGACGGGTATATATCAATGTCAATTTACTTTTATCTGAATGCAGGGGGAAAAAAATTGCCAGCTAAGAAGATACCACATCAGAATTCTTCATTTTTAAGCCTGCAAAATAATATGATTTCCCAGAAAAAAAATAAAGTGGCTCAGCGAATATTATCAGCAAGACTTCATAAAATTAAAGAGCTGAAGAATGAAATATTTGATTTGCAACGCAAGTTAGAAGCGTCAAACTTAGAAAACCAGGTTTTGAAACGGCTTTGGTATCGGCACTCAAAAGCAATAGGTGGATATGAAAATTCAGAAAGCGTCTTGCCTGATCTGTTAACAAGGCATTATAGTGAAGTGAGTACTTTGAGCAAACACCTGAGGATGTCTCAGGAGGAAGAAAGACGTGCATCCAGAAAGCTTAGGAAAGTTGAAGCAGAGCTGCTAAAAGCTAAAGATGATTTGCAAGCCTTGTATAAGCTTTCAGAAGACAAGACTCTTGCTGAGAGAGAGGAACTTTATCACAGATTATCAGTCCTTACAGAAAAAATGGAAGTGAATAATAAGAGAATACAGGTAATTTATGCATATCATTTTATTTGTGAAAGAATAATAGGAAAGGTTTCTGTGCAAGAGTAGTGGATGTTGGTTTTTTTTAGCTGCTTCTTGTCAAACTGATGATTATAATACAATCCTCTTGCATTGAGCGTTCTTTTTAAGCTAGACATTAAGGTATAAAAAATGGAAGTAGTACTCCTTTCAATATTTTAAAATTTGTCAGTAATGACTGAGTGAATTAAATCCAGCAATAAAGATTTCTAAGAATTAAAGTCCTGTTTTAACCCTATTAGGTCAGAAGCACAGCACATAGCTGGAGGGCAATCTTCAATAGAATGTCTGCTCCACTCTCTGCCAGCAGCATGGACTTACCCAGCCTTTCTTGGGCAGTCCAGCTGCAATGGTGTGGAACTCCCTGAGCCCTGATTTGCCCTGATAAAACACAGGGTTAGTCATACATGGAGACCACCTGGCCGCTGCTGGTCTGCTTCCTTGGACAAGAGAAGCTGGCTCAGTTGGAAACAAGCACTCTTCCTTCCGTGTGGCGCTGGTGGGCAGCACGGGTGTAGCTACATCTCCTGTTCACTAATTACTGTTACTTGCTGCAGTCTGCTTTTAGAGTTGGCTCTATGGCTGGTTTATTATGCAGGAGTAGTAAAAGTCTGGTGGGAGTTCAATAAGAGATCATTCAAATTATCTTTTTTATCTTTTATGTAAAGCTTTACTCTTATTGAAGCTTTCATGAGGAAACAGGAATATGGGCTTTATTACAAAACTAGAAGAGTGAAATGTCCGTTGTCCTCCAGGAATTAATTTCTGTTTTCTATGGGGTACATGATTAAATAAAGAGCCAGGTAATCTTAAAGGCATTTCACTATCTGAAAAGCTGGGTCTGAAGTATTTTATACCTGTAAGAAAATGAAAACATAAACAGCTGAATTCAGACTCTTGAAACTTTCTATTTACAGAAGTCACAGTGAGAAGCAATAAAAAGCTTGCAGGATTGGGTTCTCACCCTACAATTTTATTATTACTTCAGTGCATGGCACTGGGTTCTGATGATAAAGTACTTGGTAAAGTACCTACTCTGCATTTACACTATGCTTCTTCATGCTGCCATAGTAAATCGATGTTGGTGTGAACTGAAGTGTATGAGAATGTCTTGAAGATGATTGTTTTCATTAATTTTATCAGAATGGTAATGTACGGGCTAATTTTTCATGTTGAAATGCCAGACACTTTATTTTTTGATCAGTATAATTGGGTTTTAAGCCTCTTTTTGTTCATTTCTAAAGTACTTTTAGAGCTACTCAATCATTTCATGCAATAAATAGAAGCTTACTTTTCATTATATTAGCATGCTTATTTTTTAGATCTGGTAAGAATAGAAAACTTTTTAACAGTCACGCTAAGTACATCCATATTGTAAAACTTGTAATTTTTTTAAGAGCCTAGAAAAGCAGCTGAAGTTGAACAATAGCACCTTTAGTCGCCAGCTGGCAAATGAGAATAAAAAAGCTGTTGAAGCTGGGATAATTACAAAGAACTTGCAAATGGAAATTAACTCTCTTCACCAAAAAATTAAGGTACTCGAGATTCTAAACAGGTTTCTGCTCCTACAGGAAGATTCAAGTCATTAATTTTATCTGTTCATTTGTTTCTTTCATTATTTACTAATAGAGTTTTTATTCATATTTGAGTCTGTAGTCTAACAACAACAACAAAAAAAGCCAAAACATAAAATTATGAAATTGTTGTAGGGTCTGTTTGTCAAAGTTAAAACGACTTCAGTAACTAAATGAAACAGATTAATGTATCATAGTTTGAACGAATAGTACCCACCAACCTGTTACTGTTTTGTTAGATCTAGCTCAATATATCCACCTAATATGAGCTTCTTTACAGGAACACTTTCAAATCAAAATGAGCCAAATATTACAATCTGAAAAGCAACAAAAAAGACTTACAAAAATGATTCAAGAGTTTGTTTCAAGTTCCAGCTTGTTTTTTACAAAAATATTTTTGGGACATCTGTGTCAACTTTCACACTTACAATGACACTTTACGCTAAATGTATGGAAGAACATAAACGTGGCACTGAATAGACAAAAAACAAAATAAAGTTATGTGATGTGAATAGTGGTTAGGAAAAACATACATATCAAGAAAACATGGAAATCTTTGTGGACTTTTAATCTAAACTGTGTTTGTAGCATGGTTAAAATATGCTATTTATTTCTATACAGTGACTGATGCATCTGTTGATTCTACAAGAAAACTTTCTCCAAAACGGAATCAGATGCCTGATTGTTCCTCTTGACTATGTAGATGTATCTATGTGTGCAAATCTGGGAGATGGAAATAGTTACAGCCCTAGGAAAATTCATGTAAAGCTGTTCTAGAATGCAAATTATTTTGAAGTACAATTCCCAAAATAAGACTTCTCTAAATATTTCTTCATGTGTTTTCTTAAAGCTATGTTTAGATTCACAAAACCTTATATTGTATTACCACAAGGAACAGACATGCTTATTAATATTTCTGTGCCAGAACAGTTTATTCTTACACATTTACAGTTCTGCACACGTGGCTTATTCAGACCATTCAAGGTATACAGACGTAATGGTCTTTCAGATCAACCTCTGTGCCCAAATTAAATGTAACTCCTTTTCACACCAGGAATTGATTAGCGAGAATGTTACTGAAATTTAAGTGTGAAAACATGATTCTTATGAAAGTGATGTTGAAAGCGTTCCTCAGAAGCTTATGTCATGTTACAGAAGGCCTCATTTTCTGAACACTGTTATAAAGGTGTAAAAATGTGCTTTTAGCCTTTAAAGGAAAGAATTTTGGTTTGGCTCATGAAAGAAAATGGCTGATCCATGCTTAAGTGGATGACAAAGTTACCAAATGGTCTAGAACAAAGGAATATTGCTGGAAGTTTTTTCCCAGCATAAGAAAATCAAATTGGTAAAGACTAATTCTTAACGCACTCAGGAACTTAAGGAACTTAATAGTATTTATTCATTCTTAGGAAAAGGATCGGCAACTTTACATAAAGAACATCTATGCAAATCGCTTGCTTAGAATCCCAAAGGACAAAGATGATTCAGTACCTCATAACAAAAGTAAGGGTATATTTGTTTTCCCTTGTTATCTCATTATGTGAATCTTATATTGTCTTGTAATTGGGATGTATATTCCTAAGTAAAAGCAGAGACCGTACTTTCGTATAAGCAAAAAATATTCTGGCACATATGCTTTAAGTAGAAGTGGTTCTTTTATGCTTGTGTATTCTATGACTATAAATGTGTGACCTGTGGTTAATACTTCACCCATTTTTTCATTTGAATAGCCTTTAGCATATGTACATTTTTAGTACTGTAATAGAGACAATGAAATAGTGTTGCTATTGTGTCTATTTGCATCAAGAGCTGTTTGTCTATTTTAGTAAGAGCATGAAGCAGTCACTCCACTTTTGCAGTCTAATCTTTGTTCAGGCTCGTTCGTTTTGATTTGGCCATGAGAAGTGGTCATCCCACAGCTACAGTTCCAACATCACATCTCACTGAATCAAAGCACCTCACAAACTAACCTCATGTAGCGAGTTCCTAGCGTTAGTACAGACTTTCAAAGTGCTTTTAGATCAGTCAAAATAATGAATTTAGCTGGGTCTTTAGATGCTGTTTTTTTCTTTTTTTTTTTTTTTTCATTCTTAAAACCTGTAGTTTATTAGAAGCAGAGATGCTTCACTGCCTATTATTGAAGCTTCTGCAACTTGCATTTTGTGCTGCAAGGAAGGGAGTGAATTTGAGGTACAAGGTTTACAAAGTTTAAAGGCTATTTTGATGATCAGACTGTCAGTTTATCTGAGAGAGAAAAGTATATATCCTTAGCAGTCTTTTGGTTTTATTCATTATAAGTAAATTTAAATAGGCAACCAGAGCTTGTAATAAACCCATTATTGGATATCCTCTCAATTATTTCCATCAGCAAAATTGATGCAACAGTACAGTAGAAAGACATAGTAAAATAATAGAAAGTCAATTCTATCAACAGGAAGAAATAACTCTTTAGTAAACTATTTCTTTTTTATGGATTCAGGCAGGTATTGGAGAGAAATTTATCATAGCCAAGTTTGTCTATCAACCATTCCAAGAGCAGTTATCTTGTGTGGGATTCAGTTGCCTAATAATAGGCATCATATGGTGGCATTTGAGATGTTGTAGCACATTTGCCTGGCCCTGCAGTTGTTCCAGAAGGACATGGGTATCCCATCAGTCCTGGGTAATGCCGGCCAGCCTTACGCGGATTCCTTGAATGCTACAGGCTGTGCGTCTCACATAGCATTAAGCATCTATGTTTGCTGACCGCCTGACCTGAGGGAGCAACTGTTAAAAACAATTATAAATCATACAAGTTTGAACTGCTTCGTTGCTCACATGCATGCTATCAAGGACAAAAATGTTGAAGTAGTTTCCTTGAAGCATTTATAAATTGCTAATTGATATATGCTTTGGATGTAGTATCTAGAATTTACTAATGAATGTGCTTTATATGGAAACTCTGTGTGGGAAAAGTACATGAAATATATGAAAGTAACGTTGGCCTGCTACCCAAGATCATAAACATTTTGCCACTATTCTATAGGAGAGCTTTTTGCACAGCAATCTTATACTCTTTAGTTTTGTACAATGATTGGAACATTGAATTTCCTGGTTTAAGCAACTATTTAAAATACTGCTTAAATATTCCTGCTCCTAAACTAAAGGAGGAAGTGGAACTTTCTTTGCAAATCCATTACTCTGCATTAATGACAACTGAAATACAGTGATAAAGTTGGTAATTAAAATTTTAAGATGTAGAAAGAAATTGCTACTTCTTATTTCAAGTCAGACAAACTTTATTTATGAAGCACTGAATTCCAACTTTTGTTGCATCACATCACCATCTTTTTTTTTTTTTTTAACTTTACTGACATGGACTTGTACATCGTTATTTAAATTATAATATTAAATCAGCAATTACTACTTAAGTTCTTAGCTTAAACGGGACCTGCTATTTTATCATGTGAATAGATTCCCAGCAACATTGTCTGTTCTTCTGGTATTTTTGCCCAATTACGATTTCACTTTCTGCCAGTTAATGAAAAATGATGAATTAGAAACCTACAACTGGAATTACTGAAATTGTTTTTCCTTTCCACTGTTGGCTTGAACTTTCCTTTAATAAATTTGGAAAGAGCTACTTCTTCAAGTAGTTGCTCTCCTTTGTGCATTTGTAAAAAGTTTTATACAGCAGGAAAGAAAACAGTGTGGGGGTGCTTTTTTTTTTTTTTTTTCCAATGTTCTTGATAAACAAGTGAAGGTAGGTTTAGGCTATCAGAAAGCTCCATACATACAAGTGAAATAAAATTGAATTATTGAGTGAATCTGTTCAAGTTAGCTGTGAGAGCAAACTTTGTTCAGTTGTTAGAAGGTCACACTAGTTCATCTAGAGGTACAGCTCCCCCTAGTTCTGAATCTGAAGAATGTTCTATTGATCTTTTGTTAAAAAAGCTTCTAAGTAACTACTTGGGTTCAAAAGAGAAAACTATTTCCCTTCACATCATACATGCCATTTCTTCAGAGGTAATTTTTAAATTAGTTATCAACATCCTTATCACCACCAAAAGGCAAACAGTTGAAAAATCACCCTTTTTGTGGATAGTCTTCCTCTGATTTCGGATATCAAAGCTGGGAATAAGGTTGAATGGTGATGTAGGTAATGTTACAGCTTTGTTCCTGTATTCATGTCAAAGCTGTTCCAAATATAGAATAAAAGAACAATATACAGGCCTTGCCCTTGTCATCTCATCCTATTCAGGTACTTCTTTGAAGGGAACATTCAATTGCTCCCTTGGAACCTTTCAAACATCAGTGATATTTCAAATAGTGTGAACTATTTCTCCTGAAAAGTCTGGTTCTGCAAAGTCTTATATAATTGCTTAACTTCGAACAAGTCAGAAGGCATAAAAACAAGATGTTTGTTCTGTAGGATCTGAATTTAGGAGCTTGAAAATTGAGGCACCCCTCCCAGACCTCTTAAAGTTTACATTAAAATGTTACCACACAAACTGACCCAACATAAGCTCTATGGTATTGACACATTTCTATGACATCACATGTCCTATTTGAACAGGATCTCTTTGTAGACTTAACTAAAAGTAAAAAGTATATGTACAGCACACTAATGTACTGATGAAAATGCTCAGGCCTCTGGGTAGCTAAACTCAGAACCTCTAATAAAAAAAACAGTAACACTTAGATAATGAGATTTTATTGTATCTTTGGAAAGTCACAACACATTGGTGCCTCAAACTCAGCTAACAGTGCTTTAGCTATGTTAGTTACTCCTCCATTTTCACTGCTACCTGAAACACTCTTTAATTGCAATAAAGATGAAGATATATACATATTCAGAATGTGGGCTGCATTCTGGGATTTTAATTTACTGACATACACTTAAACTGCAAACTTCTCTTAAAAACAAGGCTTTAACCAACAAAACTTGAGTCTTAGAATATTTGGGTCCCAATCACATACCACTGTTATTGGTCATCAAATGTACCTCTGCTTACACCAACAATATAATTCCAGAAACAACTACTGCTAATGACTGTCTTTTTGCAACAGGTCTCAGTATAAACACATCAGTGCAAGTAGATAAACAGCATTTTAAATCACTGCTGCTATCTCACTACCAACCCCAGGAAAGAGAAGAAAGTTCAGTTCTGCTACATGAGGTATTGAAAGATTGGGATCCAACCCTTTTGCTTAAATTACCACTAAAGTTGTATGTTTTTTCCTCAGTTTTAGTAATATACTTGATTGGCCTGAACAGTCATCTTAACTTCCTGTGCATTTTGTGTAAATATCACTATTATACAACAGAAAATATGTTGGACAAAAGTTATACAAGGAACTCAATAGAAAAATATTCATCTTTTTATAAGTATTGCACTGATTGTAATCTTTAGAAAGTATCTGAACAAGTATTTCCCTGTATTTTTACCTTTAATTGTCAATTATAGGAGAAAGAGGCCTCAGAAGATAAGAATCAAAAAGCTAAAGCAAGCAAAGCATACACTGATGCCCAAGGTGAAATAGAAGAGCAATCATCCAAGAAAATACCAAAGCCAGAAAATTTTAGTCAAACTCATAGAGGTATGTTTTAATATCTAAGAAATGCATCTGATCTTTTCAGAAGTTGAATGAACTGATGATAATGCTAATTTACATGAACTGGCATATGAGTGACAGTAATTACGAGTCACTGAAAGCCAGTTGCTGGAGGTGCTACACTGACAGCAGATCAGCTCCACAGCTAAAGGCATCTTCATACCTGCTGGACTTCTAAAAGCAGCTCATGGTTGTGTTGGTAGAAATTCTGAACTTAATCTGTAAAAGTATACTCAATGGTTGCTTTGTTAAATCCACACTGATCAAATACTGGTCCCAAACTGCTGGTTGTGAATCTGCATCATAGTAGATGTCAACAGATTTTTCTGGCTTGGGATCTATTGCTAAGAAAGGAAAAGGAGTTCTTCAAGGGCTGAGTATCTCCTCATTACAGTGATCACTGTAAATAGATTTTATGCAAATCTTAACTATTGATTGTGATCTCACATGAAAACTGTATGCAAGGAACTCGTCTATAAACAACTTAATTTTGAAGAGGTTCTGTATAATAGGTGAAAGAGCAAGCAAATGTATCTTTTTTTTTAGCTGAATATTCTAGAAAAAAACTCATTTTCTTTAAATTAAGACATGTAGATAAAACTGAGATCTGAATGCTGTCATGCTAGATACTTCACAAGCGGTAGGAGACATGCTGTGAGCTGAATTTCACACATTTACAGAGGTGTAACAGGTTGCTGAGGTCACTTACTGGATCAGTAACAGAGCTAGAGATATGAAATGTTTTAACTCCTGCAGTTTGTACTCCATCTTTTCAGCTTGAAAGCTTTCCAGAGCCCACTCATGAACCAATTCAGTCCTATGTTGGAAAACTGCAGTATATACTGTTCCATGCAACAAGCATGTTGTCAGTTAAAGAAAACCATTCCTATATTTAAGCTCGATGTAATAGCAATACAATGACAATTAGGAGTTCAGATCTCATGTGATTTCCCTGATACTTTATATGCAGCTTCTCTAGCACTATGTTTAGCCTGTGAAATATTTAATACAGATTATACTTGTATGCTAATTAATTTAAGCAAGTATGTCAATAACATAATGATCTTAACAAAACCTTGCTCCATCCTGTTAGTAAGTAGCACTGTCCTAACCATCAAGACTGAAGAACCCTCAATAACAATATAAGAAATAATGCAGTAGAATTTGCTCTCATTAATGCTTCATGACTGTTTGTGATCCTGTATAATTTAAGAACATTCCTAAAACCCCTAATATTCATTTTAGAATATTTAAAGGAAAACAAACTGCAGACAGTACACACATGTTCGGAATTTATAAAACAAGAAGAAAGAAAGAGAGACTTGCCTGAACAGAAGTCAAAGAAAGCTGAAGAAACTCTGCTAAATGACAGCGTAAAAGAAAACAATCAAGAGGAAGATGCAGTAGAAGAGAAAGAAAAAAAGTCAGAACAATTAAGAAGTGGGAAGGCAGGGAGTAGTTTTTTAACTCCAAGAAACAAAACGCTCTCTAAGCTGAAAAAACAATACATATTCTCAGAAACCACTGAAAATTTGTATCACGGGCTTCCTACATCAGGTACAAAATCCACAAAATGCAGTCTTTGCAACAACAGACACACAGGTCAGGACCACTGCAAAGAAGAATCAAAAGTAAAGAAACTGTCTGGGCTGTATGAACAATCCTTCAGTAAAGTTACCAACAAGAGGCAGAAAGACAGTTTGACTGAAGCAGAAGGCTGTGCTCATACAATATTCAGTGAAAGGAAGAAGAGTCTTATGAAAGAACTCTTTGGACAAGGCAGTGTTTGCAAAGACAGCCATTCGTGTTCTAACATGAGAGGAATGGAGAGAAAGCTGTGAGGGGATGCATGATTACACAAGCAAAATGTTAACCCTCCACTGATTTATAAAATAGTGTCTATCATCAATGAGTCATTATGAATAACCTTATAAGAATACACAAAATTGGTATTTATTAAGTACATCAACTTACCTTTCCATTTAAATTACACACTGTTTTTAGCTTCATAAAATGTATATTAATTCTTAGAAGTTTTGAGAATTTCTGCCAATGACTTTCAAAATGAGAGGCAAATCAGCTGTCACAGCAGAACATTCTTCTATTATTGATGCGCATGTATGCATCTTAGGGTACCTCAACAGTTTTGTCATTTTACCTGTTATAGGGAGGTGTCCAAATTAGTCCTTTTTGGTTAGTTTTTGCATTCTCTCTGCAGTTTGAATGTTATTTGTTAACTAGCTGCAGTGAGCAGTCTCCTTTCAGAAGATTCTTTATTGAATTGCTACCTAAAATGTACTAAAAGAAAATAATTTTCTTTTCACTCCTGACACAGCTTCCAGAATTCACACAATAATTTGCTATTAGATTGTTTTCATTAGCATTATAAAGCTCTAAAGCTTCATTCTTTTCCGCTGTTAGAACTTACCAAAGCAGTTTGCCTGGTAACTTACACAGCTGACATCCAGAATTGAATGTGCAAGACTGAAGCATTGTTCTGGAGAAGTCAGGCATATCTAGTTCTCAAAAAGCCTTTAAAAATCTTGCATTTAAGGTTATGTAAGTGATGGTAGGAAGATTGTGTCTTGTTTCTGGTAGAAATTCATGAAAGGCTGCTAAAATGTAAGCTAGAAAAAGGTATTCTACTAAATTTTAAAAAGCAGTAGCAAAAAAAAAAAAACCAAAACAAACAACAACCAACACCTGTACTATGAAAACTTCTAAAGGTGATTAAGATATTTTGATCTGAACCTACTTGTAGGCATACTTATCTTCAAGTTAAGTTCTTTAAGTAGTACTTGACCTGTGCATGGACAGATTTTTCAAGAATGATTTAATGCAGTCAAAAGAGTACTTTTCCTCTACGTACTATTAATACTTCTACAATCCCTCTCCTGCTGTCTCCAAAGTTAAGAGCAAACAAGCAGACATAATCCAGCATTCCTGGTTGTACTAAATCACCAAAAACCTCTCTGCCCCTATTCATTTAGATGCCTGACTAGAACTGCCAACAAACTGTATTTCATTATCTCATGCTAACTGTGGATAAATAGCAAATGTCATTGTCAATATTCTAAATGATACTGCTTTTCTTGACTTCACTGTGTTAAACTCTGTAACAAGCTAAGTGGAAACATCATTACTTACATCTTTATAGTCAGAAATACATCAATTGCATAGTTAAGAAGTCTGTAGACTCCAACACTAACAAGAACACAGGCGGGTTTTATTTTGCTTAGAAAAACTGTAATTAACATTAAAAATGTGAATTAGAAAACTGGAGGTGGACTGAAAAACTTTATTTCACAAATAAAAACACAATTACATGTAACAGATTCAATCTTGACTTTTTTTCTTGTTGATATTTAATGCCTTCACTTTACTGGTGGCTAAATGCAATCACTAATATAAAAACAAATTTGTTTTTAAATAACATTTAAGAAAAAAACATTTAATGAATAAATACACTCAGACATGCAGAAAATGTGTCATTTTTTGAATTAATTCTAAAGGCAGTGCTAATTATATGGATGTACTCCAGCCCCCTCCTGCAGCAAGGCAAAGGACCTGAAACAACACAACACTGTGTGGACCATGAGCTAAGCCAAAATCTGCAAAAGCTTTGTTCAACCTTATATCCAAGGAGGTATCATAGAACTTTTTAAAGCCACTGCTTTGTCTACTGGGACAGCAACAACAGGGTTGCAGATAGCACAGAAGTTAGTGGAGCTTTTTTGTTGTATAGCTGTGGTACTAGGAAGAATTACTATCATTAATGTATGTTGAAGCTCTAGGGATGTAGTTTTCGCAGAAACAGCCGTCTTCTACTTTCCTAACATGGAGCCTGGAAAGGTTGGTTGGACCTTTTTTCCCAAAGCATGGAAAGAAATACTGTTAGCAATATTTGCTCCGTTTAGGAAGTAGAAAATATGGCAAGGAAAGAAAGGTCAGTTATCAGTAAAAGTAGGGGGGGAAAGAAATTAAAAAAAAAAAGCATTCAATAATTCCACAAGGAATTTTAAAAATTTTTATTCCATGAGGAATTTAAAAGAAGTGTTGAAGTGGCCAGCTGACCTGCATTTGGCAATTAAGAAATTGACTTAAGATATAAGAAATTGATTCTGCATATATATCACTAATATCTTCTAAGATAGTTTGAGAATAACCCAATCTACAGATAAAAAAAAAGAAATGAATTCTGTTTTACTCTAAAACAACCAAACTACCTATTTTGATTTAATACCACTTGTCACCAAGTAGAATCACATCTTCGGGTGAAAATGCCATACTATACAATAAAGAAAGAGCAAAAGAGCAAAGCTCCAAAAAAAATACTAATGCCAGTGCATTTCCAACTTAACAGTTGGAAAAAGAGAACACTAAGACCTTTGTGAATATGTCATGACAAAGTCTTAAGGTTCTGCCACCAATCAGTGTTTATATGTGTCAAAATGAGGTTTTATAAATAGCAATGCTGCTCTTTGAAAACTGCTGATCATAAAACCAAAAAAAAAAAACCAAATAAATGTAAGAAAGTAAAACCAATACTGCCCAACATCCAACTAAAGTAACAAAAAGTATCTCCAACCTGGTCCGTCATAACAGACAAATGTTTTTTGTACTGTGGTAATGTAGTTTAGACTCCATATATTACAGGGGTTTCTTCAGCTGAAAGGGTGTAGCATGATAGCTACAACTTTATTACAAACCACAAGCCAACATGTAATTCCAACACCACCTGAAAGAGATAAAATTTGACTGAAGTTACTGCATCCTTAGAGCACAGCAGATTAAACAACTTGGAAGCATAAAAAATGAAACAGAGTTAGGAGGTTGATGGGAACAAAATATCTTTCTGCCTAGATGCAAATGATTCTCTTCAAGGGATGCCAGTTAACTGCATGCTAGTTTTGAGAAAATCTAAAGGCTGTCTGGGGAAAGAGCAGCAAATAACAAAAATATTAGCCAAAAATATGACCCATGATTTCTAAAAATATTCACTATGTCCCTATCCAAGAGGTCTAGGTTGCTGAAATTAAAAGCGTGGTAAATAAAAGAGTCCTTTGGAATCTAAAATCAGACTAGGGAGAGGAAAGAAGTAGATTTCCCAATAAATTGAAATCAGCCTTCTTAAAGAGTATTAAATCCATACTTCTGTCCTTTCTCCTAATCCCCATAGAACTGAATTAAAAAAATCTAAGTGAGACTTGCACTACTGACCCAGACCTATTTCACTTGTGTTTTAAAGAGTCTTGTCATTCAAACTAACAGTGTGGAAATTTGTACTGGAATGATGGCATAGTGTACCCTAACTGTAGTACATAGCATATCTGTATCACAGACTGCATAGAATCATAGTACATAGTATCACTGAATACACAGCTATTATGTGTACTGGAAGAAACTACCTTTTGATGATTTTTAAATATTTCTGTGTTATCATCGCCTAGAATTCAGAAGTAACCTCTTCACTTTGGTTATCAACCAAGGTTAAAGAAAAAGAGAATCTCAAGGCAGATAAGGATATGAACCTTATAAAATTCCTTAAAATACTATTTAAATAACTATCTTCCAAGGACTGATCCCTGACCCTACACAGAAGGGTCTACTTGTCCAGTAAGCATGCTGGATACAAAGCATTCTCTCAACAGCTATTAAAGGTAGTAAGACATCATCATAATTTGGAATTCACTCTAAGGCAGCTGAAACTTAAAAAGCCTATATGAAGATCCACCAGCAGCATTTTATCTTCATGGTACATTTCCACATTGCATTGTCCTGTCATCCTGCTTATTTATCCAATTAGAATACAGGCAGCACACATTTCACTCAGAAACTGGTACTCATAATCTGTCGTATCCTTCTTATCATTAATTCATTAACTAGAAGAAAAGGGTTTGAGCAGGTAAAGAAGTGCAATGAGGAAAAAAAAGGTGGGAACAGAACGCCAAACTGGAGGAAAGTGTACCTCAATCATCCCAGAGCTATAAGCTAGTGAAGTTTCATAGTAGTGGAAGAAGCATGCGTAGCTAATACAGACCTATAAGTATTTGCACATTTTTGAACCCAATTCTACTATTTCAAACTAATTAAAACAAAAATATTTCTGATTTGAAACCTTCCCAAGGGTGTATTCCATATTAAGATAAAACTGCTCTGTTTGAGAAGATTTAATAAAGACGAATATCTCCTTGCATTGTGACTTCAAGAAACAAGCTAACCACATACGAAAATGTCTGAAACTCCCCATTTTGCTATTAAGAAATATACAGAAGCAGTGCTTTCAATCCACACGTACTCTTTATCATTATATTCTTAGCAACCGCACAGACTTGGAAAATGCATTTTTACTAACAACAGCTCTTACCTGTCACACCTGTAGGAAAGGCTACCAAGCGCTCCAAAGGTGCAAGCCATTTGCTTGGAAGAACTGTAACTGGTTCAGAATAGTATTTCCAAATGAGAGAGATCATCAGGGCAGCCTAGAATGAAAGTTTTTGTTAGCTTGAATAACAACACACAAAGTATATTTTCACCAATGTTTTGAAGCAGTACATCTCACATTCTAAATTAAAGAGAATAGCATCCTTATTTTACATTGTTCTGAAACAAATGCAAAAGACTTTTAGGCTTAGTATGACCTTAACTTTACACACAACAACAGGAGTTAGCAATAAGTAACAGGAAGTTACCACTTCATTTTGAGACTGGTTCAAATCTAGCATAAATAAAAGTGGTAATAATACAAATTGTTACATTCTGATGACTGTTTTTAGCCATAATCCTTGTCTGCTAAGAATCCAACTAGCTTTCACATTACCCAAAATGTAGTCTCAGGTTGAGCACTCTTCTTATTGGCAAGAAAATTATTTGGCATCAAGCCTAAGCAACAATCTGGTGAGGGAGGCACTGTGTAGAGATATGTGGCAGCTCTACATGGAAATTTGAATCTACAGTAGAAGAACATTTTATGTTTTCAGAAACACAAGCAAAATATACATATTACATATCAGAACTTTCCAGGGTCCACTGCCACATATAGGTGAAAAACAAACCAAAAAGAAACATAATGAAGGAGGTAAGACAAATTCCTATCTTGTCATCTCAATACCAGAAAAACAAAGCTTCCATGAAATTCAAAATGCATTTCATTCACAAAAACCAGACCCTATCAGCTGCATCTCTCTACAACCAAGAAACTGTTCTGATTTGGTGTGCATTGTGTCACTGGGCTGCCAAATACCTGTGCAACTAATCATTAGTCAATAAATGCAAAAGAGATTTGTCACACGGCTAAGAATTTAGTCCTCAAATTTGTATCCCTAATAAAAGATTTACTTACTTGCAAGATGTAGAATACAATATTTATAACCCACTTTATTTTTGCTAATTGGGCAGTTCGTGCTTTCACTGTTAAAAGAAAAATAGTATTACTTTGCATTATTTATAACAATAATATACCTTATAGAAAACTAGTAATTCATTAGTATTATTAATCTTCAAATCAGGGCACTAAACATCACATACCTATCTAAAAATATCTCTTCAAAATAACTTTTTGTGAAAGCAGTGAAGAGCTAGGTTCTGGAGTTTTACATTAACGATACTGCGGAAAGTTGCAAAACTCTGATATCCTAGACAGAAAAGTCACACGTTATCAGGAATGCTGTTCTGAAATGAGAACAGTCAACGTGGTTGCTAACTTAAGAATCTGTTTCAGATGAAGCATAACATATGTTTTTCCCTTTCACAAATGGGGAAAGCGATGGCTTGAGCAGATGCACTTTTTGCCTTATTTCACTCAGAAACGTGGTTAAGACTACTCATAGCCAAGACCGTTCACTCACTGAATGTTCCTGGTCAGATTCAATATTCAAAATTCTCATGCTTATTTTCCAACAGCAGTACCCCCAGCCCAATACAGAACAGCTCAAAGATGACAGGAAGCACACGTTCAAATACAATGGTGGCCTAAAGTTTTCTGAAGCAATATTGTTGTCTAGTTTAATTGAAATTACTAATTAAGAATAATGCTAATGAGAACAATCCAAAACTGCCAGTTGTAAACACTGTCGTTTCTCTAAACAAGTGCAGAAAAATCTAATCATTCTGCACAGAGAAGGCAGACAAAGCAGGTACTCTCCTGTCTTATTAGGTTCAGTGAGTGAGTTTGGACAGACAAGCAAAAAGTCTCGTGCTAAAAATTTATGTGTGCTCTCTACCATGAGATGATGCACGTTCCTAACAGAGACAAAGCAGTACAGGTTTATCATAAAAGCCACTGCATATGGTAAAATGGGATTGCAAAAAGACATCAATGATCTTGTTACCTTCCACATTAACACTTTCCCACTAGCATCTTCTAGCACAACAACCAAGTAGCTCCAATCCAGCAATTCATCCTTTCCCAATTAAGATATGCAGCCTTACTATATTACTACTTTTGTTAGACAGAGAACTCTGTAAAATTATTAAAGACTGGATTCAGTAATAACCATCACTAAGAAAGAGTAAATATATCATACAGAGAAGATCAAGTAAATTCCTTGTAAGAAAATATTATACCTTACTCCCTTACCAATGTATACAGAGCCATGTACAATCAGAAAAGTAAAAAAAAAAAAAAAAAAAAGGGGGGGGGGGGGTGTGGAGGGTGAAAAGAAGAAGACAAA
>JAOWBP010000001.1:90779635-90803988 GCA_028571105.1 Tragopan temminckii | reverse complement strand
AGTATTTTTATTCCCACTCTTCTGGTGATGAGATCAGCAGCATTGAGACTTCTCTCACTGAAGTTCAGTCACTAGGCTGAAGGAATGGCATCATAAGCATGAGCTAGTTCTGCCTGAGTTTTGAGCGCTGTGGGCAGGAGGCCGCATACCTCTGTTGTTGTGGGCCTGCTTGCTTTTCTTGGGCGTGTTGGCTGGAAATGGCCTCACTGCTGAAGCAGCAGTACAACTTTTGGGTCCGACTGGTTCTTTCGTGGCCGGATCAGAGAGTCAAGTTGGCATGGGTCCATTCGTACCTGCTGATTCGCACCTTCCTGGAGTGTAAATTTATGATACCAGTGCTTTGTTTTATTCAAGTCTGTGTAAGCTTGATTTAGTTTCTGTGCTATTGTGATTAACTTCATTGTTCGATTAGGATTTTTTGTTTACTCATCTCCTGGGGAAGAAGAATAAAAAAAAAAAGAAAGCCCTGAACTGTAGAACTGCACAGTTGTTCTTGACTGAGACATCTAAGTGGTTGTGGAGGTGTGCTTATTTTAGAATATTAGATGTAGATGACATGGGATCTTTCAGAATGGACGAGTGATTGTTTTGATCCCCTTGGTTTAAGGAGTTAAGGATGTCTGGTGTTGTGTAGTAGACGTTGTTCAAAGATCCTATTTGTACATTAGATGACAGTCACCTAACAAGTGATGTGTAACTGAAGTTGTAGTTGCATAAATTCTTAGGCTTGATAACAACATAGTTTTCCATGAGCTTGAGTTCTGAAGACCTGCTTTTGATCAATAAAAATAACTGGGTGTGTTAGGTGGAGACACCCATCGTACGGTGCTGCACAAACAGATACCATAGGTGTGAATATTGTGAACTTTCTGTTGTTAAAATAGTGATGTGCGGTAGGCACATTTTATTTTTTTTTACTACAGCTCTCCCATTCTTGGAGAGCACTTGTGAATTCACTAAATGAGAGCTTTACAGGATTGGGTTTTTTGTTTTGTAATTTGAATTTACACACATTAGACATTGTCCAAATACTTCTATAAATATTCACGCTTTTAGATTGGTCTTTTCAGGATGTGCCATACATGTGTTTAAAACTTTAATATTCTGTCAGGTGCTATCCAACAAGCATGTGGCTCCAGACCATTTATTACAAATTTGCAAGCGTATTGGCCCAATACTGGATAAGGAGATACCACCCAGCATTTCGAGAGTGAATTCCTTACTTGGTGCGGGAAGGCAGTCATTGCTACGTACAGCAAAAGGTACGGTTTATTATTTGAAATGGATATGATACATTTTCTTAAGTATCTGCTTAATGCTTTCGGAATATTTTGAAGGCAGAGGGCTTTCACCAAGTGTACTGTGTTTAGTGAACCAAGGCACCATCAATCTGCGTATTAATAGCATAGAAGTGTGCTGATTGTTGAAGAAGTGTTAAGCTGCATCTCAAGAATTACAGAATTTCTCAGGCTGGAAAAGACCTTCAAGATCATCAAGTCCAACCACAACCAAACCGTACTACTCTAACTCTAACAACCCTCTGCTAAATCATGTCCCTGAGCACCAATTCAAATGGATTTTACACACTTTCAGGGATGGTGACTCAACCACCTCTCTGGGGAGCCTATTCTGGTGTTTAACCTCTCTTTCTGTGAAGAAGTTTTTCCTGATATCCAACCTAAACTTCCCCTGGTGCAACTTAAGGCCGTTTCCTCTCATCCTGTCACCTGTCACCAGTGAGAAGAGACCAACCCGCTCTCACTGCAATCACCTTTCAGATATTGGAAAAAAGCAATAAGGTCTCCCCTCAGCCTTCTTTTCCCCAGACTAAACAGCCCCAGTTCCTTCAATCACCATTATTCTGAGTGCTAAGGCTGCTGAATGTTGCCTGTTTTCAGTGTTACTGCAGTAAAATGAACCGTCAGGAGACGAGTACTACTTCTTCAACATCCACAACATTCTGAATAGTACATTGATTGGCCCATGTGGTTTTCAATTGTGGTAGCTGTTGTGCTGTATTCAGTGCAAACCTGAGACAGTAACACCATTTATTTTGATAGTTTTCTTGGTTAATGCAAATGCCATCAAAATTAGTACACTGTACATTTGTAGAAAGAAAGTAATTTTCTGTTATTTAAAGTGAGTGGTTGGCAGTACAAGAGCACATGGATTATTTGATTTTCACAAAGTAGGTTTTGACTTTAAACTTCCCTCTTTGAACGTTTCAGAAGGGAGGTGTTTGCTCATGCATTTGTACAGTTTGGGGTAATTAGATACTATGGCGTGGGACTGATTTATTGGATGCATTTGTTTTTTGGTTATCTGTCTTAAATTTAAAGGGTGAGCTATGAATAATTCAGTGACTGTTTTGTATTTAAAATTGGGATTGCAGTTATTTTAGCATGAGTGTGTCCAAACGACTTTGTGTGAGAAATAGAAGAGTCACCAAGTTGTAAAGTTGGAAGGGACCTCTTGAGATTGTCTTGTCCAGTAATTTGATATATATAAAAACAATAAAAACAATATTCATTTATATTTCTTAATCTTAAACACTTTATTCTGAAAGTGAGTACGAGAATTCCAGGTGAGAATTTAGTTTTGTGTTCTGTGACCTGCAGGAGCGTCACCAGTCAAAAGCTTGGCTTTGATTTCTTGGTGTTCTTGGTTTTGTGTTGTTTTTTTTTACTGTTTTTTTTTTTTTTTTTTTTCACTGTTACTATATAAAATAATTTTTTCTCTTCTTTTATGCTATGTTATGTTGTTCACAATACATTTGGGGACCTCTAGTCTTACAATTTTTGTAGTTATTCCACTACTGTGTGTGACACCACTGACTGTTATGCTCATTACTGTGCTTTGAAACTGTAGATGGCCTTGCATTTTTAACCTGTATTTATGACAAACTTCCACTTGATTTTTCAAGATTGCAGGAACACTGTTTGGAAGGGCTCTGCATTTGCTGCTCTTCATAGAGGAAGACCTCCTGAATTTCCTGCCAACTATGGCACACCACCAAATCTTGGTATGCTTTTCCTGAAGTTCGTCACTGCTGATACGAGTGTGCGATGTGCATCTTACACTGGTCTCACTGCGATTGAAAATTGTGCCTCAGAACTGGATCTGGAGGCTTATCTGGAGAACTTCATATGACTTCAATGGAGTTACTTATATGTGGGTGCAGAGGCCTGCCCACAGCACTGATGTGATAATAGCCTCTAGATGAGATCTTTCTCTTTTATAAACCCCATATATTAAGTAGGTAAACCTATAGATTAGTGTTTATGAATAATTTGCTTTTGGATAGGTCTCTTGTACGGTTTAATGCATAGAAAGCCATAGGAAAATAAAGGTAACATCTAGCTCTCTATATTTGGAGGTAGAAGTCTGGATTTGAGCAAGTTTAAAGTGCTGTCTTGCTTACTATACACATTAAAAAAAAAAAAAAGGCACCTTCAGA
The DNA here is from genome assembly GCA_028571105.1 of Tragopan temminckii. Classification (NCBI taxonomy): domain Eukaryota; kingdom Metazoa; phylum Chordata; class Aves; order Galliformes; family Phasianidae; genus Tragopan; species Tragopan temminckii. Next base: position 90,800,531 of record JAOWBP010000001.1, on the reverse strand, counting down.
AAAAGGCATCTGATTTCATAAAGTATGAAAGTCACTTTTTAGGATGTCCTCAAATAGTACCGTAACAGGCGATAAATAAAATGATGTTTTAGAAAAAAAACCTTGTTCTACATATTAATGTTAATTCTCTGATTTATTTGTGTTCTAGTGGAAGTATATCGAGCGAGACAGCTAACTGGATATGCAAAGTTCAGTACTTCATTTCCAGGAAGTATGTATCAGCATGTGAAGATGCACAGGCGGATTCTTGGCCATCTTTCTTCTGTGTACTGTGTTGCATTCGATAGGACTGGACATAGAATATTCACTGTGAGTTGAAATTAATCTGAATCTGAAAATAACAGTAGTTGGATTCTAGGAGAAAAAGTTTGAAATGCAGGCTTTACTATAACTTCTAGAAGTGGATGTCAGTGCTGTTGAAGTGCAACTGATAAGCTTCATCACAGTGCTAAGTGTAACAATGTTGTGTAATTAAAGATCAGAAGTGTGTAAGACATTGTTACTTAAGTCTGAACAGCTATCAGTGCAAGCGCTTTCTTTAGTGATGTACTTGTGTGTTCGGCATGTTTCATGTTCATTGTGAAGGGGCAGAGGAGAAATTGCTTTTGCAGTATAGTGTAGTACTTTTATTGGCTGCTGCAACTTACTGTAATGTCCGGGGTAAATTCAGTCCATACTTTCTGCTTTACCTGGGATAGACTTGTGATGATTGCAGTTTAATCTTGAACCATAATTGAATGTTTTGTTTCTTAATGTTGGTCATATAACTTTATTTTTGTCAAGTAGCATGTATAGTTTTAAATAGATGTATAAATGTATCAAACTCTGAATGAACAAAAGTTCTTCAAGTGAAACTGAAAAACTTATCCGGAATGTCTTTTAAACACTTTGCTAATCAAACGTTTCCTTCTAGGGTTCAGATGACTGTCTGGTAAAGATATGGTCAACTCATAATGGCCGGTTATTTGCCACATTACGTGGACATTCAGCCGAAATTTCTGATATGGCTGTCAATTACGAAAACACTATGATTGCAGCTGGCAGCTGTGATAAGATGATCAGAGTGTGGTGTCTGAGAACTTGTGCGCCGGTTGCTGTCCTCCATGGGCACACAGGATCCATTACCTCATTGCAGGTATGTTTTGGATTAATACTTGCATTCTGCGTCATTAATAGGTACTTTGTGTAGCATTAGGGATCACGTTAAACAGACAACTGTAGTAATATGTAACACTTTGGACATTAGAAATAAAAATTTGTAAATAAAACCGCAGGCTTTTAAAATAGCGTATGCAACTTGACCTAGTATCATAGAATGGCCTGGGTTGAAAAGGACCACAGTGGTCATCTAGTTTCAACCCCCTGCTATGTGCAGGGTCGCCAACCACCAGACCAGGCTGCCCAGAGCCACATCCAGCCTGGCCTCGAATGCCTCCAGGGATGGGGCATCCACAACCTCCTTGGGTAACCTGTTCCAGTGCTTCACCACCCTCTGAGTGAAAAACTTCCTTCTAATATCTAACCTAAACCTCCCTGCCTCAGTTTAAAACCATTCCCCCTTGTCCTGTCATATCCACCCTTGTAAACAGCTGTTCCCCCTCCTGTTTATATGCTCCCTTCAAGTATTGGGAGGCCACAATGAGGTCTTCCTGGAACCTTCTCTTCTCCAGGCTAAACAAGCCCAGTTCCCTCTTCTTCATAGGAGAGGTGCTCCAGCCCTCTGATCATCTTAGTGACCCTCTTCTGGACTTTGGACAAGAAAGAGCTCTGCATCTTTCTTGTGCTGGAGGCCCCAGACATGGACGCAGTACTCCAGATGGGGCCTCACAAGAGCTGAGTAGAGGGGGACAATCGCCTCCCTCTCTCTGCTGGCCACCCCTTTTTTAATGCAGCCCAGAATACAGTTGGCCTTCTGGGCTGCAAGTGCACAGTGCTGGCTCAAGTCCAGCTTCTCATCCATCAGGACCCCCAGGTCCTTCTCCACAAGGCTATTCTCAAGGAGATCTTTGCCCAGTCTGTATTAATACCTGGGATTGCCCTGGCCCAAGTGCAACACCTTACACTTGGCCTTGTTGAACCTCCTTAGGTTCACGTGGGCCCACTTCTCCAGCCTGTCCAGGTCCCTCTGGATGGCTTCCCTTCCCTCCGATGTATCTAAGTACTAACTTTATTTCTGTTAGTAAGTACTGCAAATTCTCTAAGTTAAAATTAGTTCTTGCATAAAGGTTAATGAGTGGTAAATATAAATAAGTGGAAAGAGGAGTCCCTAAGTACAATGTAGAGTTTTGTTCTAGTGGTACAGAATGTGAGGTTTCTAGCTCTGGCTTAATGTAGACCCTGGATGTTTCAGAGTCTTTTTCTTCCTATCTTACTACTCACTTGGCACTTCTACACAGCATCAGCATGCCAGGATACAACAAGGACAGCCAGACAACTAAGTGATGGCAGAGTTTTTTGAGAGCTCTTGTGTGTCGCTTAAGTCACAGAAAGTCCTCTTGGCCTTGAGAACTATATATGTAACCTATTTATGTCTGCTTCAATACGTAGAAATGCTTAGAATGTAAAAGGATTATGAGAAGCAGGCAGGCCATGAGTCTCAGAGATAAATTTCACTTATGTGGAAGGTTTGAAAGTATTTAAGTTGTAGAAAACATGAAGCAACTGTGGGGAAAAGAATGAAGTTTTTTATACCTGAGTTGAGAGTCACTTTTAGTAGTAGAACTTAAGTTGCTGGGCTGCCTGTAGATTCTCTAGCTATCATACTGGTAGAGAAAGAACCATGTTCCTTGGTTGCTTACTGAAACTGGGAAACACACTTGCATGGAGGCTCTATATAAATATGGCTGTCTAATTTTGTCCTGGAAAGGAAGATTTGTGCCTCACATTCTGTTAATTCTCTGGTTGCTGTTGTTAAGCTAAGAAGTAGTTGAACAAGTGTTCCTCTTGCTTTTTCATGTCCAAATGTTGCAAGGCAACTGATGTTCTGATTCTCGTGAGAGATGGCATGTGATTTGAAAATGAATTTCACTGTGTCTTTGCATAACTACAATTATTTTTGTGTGACTGTATGTATATTGAAATTTGAACATTTAAATATAGATGTCAAAAATTAGTCAGAAGAAACTTGTTTATTAAAAAGGAAGTTCTTTGCCTCCCCAGAGTTCCTGAGTCACTGACTACCAATCTTCTTCACATAATGAATGAAATAAAAAATAATAATACTGAATTCCTCCAAATTTAACCTTTATGACTTCATAAAAACTGCACTGATGTTAAAAGACATGTAAAAGCAGTTTATTGAAGTATTTTTCTTGAGAAAGTTGTTTCTGGGCAATCGCCAGGCATGCTACCTGTAATGTTTGAGTTCCTGGAAGTGGAGAGAATTTCTGGGTGATGCTGTGCCCTCCTCTTGTCTGTTACTGGAGGTGGGATATGTGGGCTTACGTGTGTGGCTATTCTGATGCAGTATGTGATTCTTACAGCTTCTGTGACATGGGTATCTTTCTTAATCTTAAAACTGTGCTATTTCAAATGTTCAAAGGTACTTAGTATAAGATGTTAGAAAACAATTTAAAACAGGTGTTATGAGGAGCAGATGAGGGAACTGAGGCTGTTCTATCTGGAGAAGAGGAGGTGGAGGGGAGAGCTCATTGCTCTCTGCAAACACCTGACAGGAGGTTGTAATGAGGAGAGAGCTGGTCTGTTGTGAGAAGTGATAGGATGCTGCCTTCAACAGTAGACTTAATATTTGCAGTTTCTTTGGCATTTATTTTCTGGCAAGAAATGTATTCCTGATGCTCATTATGGTATGCTGGATCTTTTTGCTTAACAGTTCTTAGTAAGAGTAATTGAAATGTAAGCTTTTTATGGCTGATTCCAGTGCTGATGGTAGTAGTAACTGATGAATGATTTTATCAACTTGTCATGTGAATTTTTCTGAGAGGTTATCTCTGTGTGCAGGAAGAAAAACTGTCCTAAAGAAGCACATATGCGGACTTCCTATAAAGTTGTACGTGACGTTGGTTTATACGTACTCAAACTGTCTTTTAACATATGCTCTTTTAAATTATAGAATTGTATGGAATTCTATAGAATTGTATAGAATTATAGAATTGCCTATCTAGTGAAAATTCCTTTCATTTTTTTTCTAGTGCTCTGTCTGCTAGTTCCTTCATTCATTGACAAAATTTTTAATGGGTAGCAAAGCAAAGCAGTGAATGAGTTGTTATATAATGCAATAATTGAAACCTACAACACAGACTTACCTTAGAATATAGGAGGTGTTACTTTTGAAGCATTTTCAGCAACCACTTTAGCAGCTTTGCTTTAAATCTTGTATTGTTTTTCACACAAGCATTTTTACAGGTTCATAAGTAATTTTTAAATATCTTTATTTGTATGTTCCTGACCTCATTTTTTTTTTGTTTCCCCCTTGTAGTTTAGTCCAATGGTGAAAGGCTCCATGCGGTATATGGTCTCTACTGGTGCAGATGGAAACGTTTGCTTTTGGCAGTGGGATACAGATTCCATGAAATTCAGGTATGTAACTAGGGATGCTGATGGATTCTTGTCCATGAAAATAAACTGACTGCTTTGGCAAGCACGTATTGATTTAACTATCTAAAAACTTTGTATAAATATTTAAAAGCACTAATTATGCTCTTTACAAATTTGTTCTTCTGTTGTCCTGGGAAATTAATCCAGTTTTCTGTATTTTCTCCTTAATGTGGCTCTTAATAGCTACTTTGTTTGAAATTTTGGCCATGTTAACTGGAAGAGTGTGTTCATGACTTGCAGAACAGGGAACCAATCACTTTGTATACAACTGCAAAACTTGTGTCTACTTCTGTAAAATTTCATGAATTTACATTCTGCAGTAATGATATCTAATAGGCCTTATTTCGTGTACCGCTAATGTTTTGTAGTTTGTGAGCAGGAGTTCGGTACTGTGTGGATGCCATGTGGAGTGGATGCACGCTCCTTGGCTTGTCGTGCTTAAGATTTTGCTGAAACTTGTAAACTACTGCTTGTGTGGGGTTCAAATACTATTTGAGTGCATATGCATACAATAATCTGGAGAAGTAAACCATATTGCTTATCCTCCTGCATGAGATGTACAGATGTTACTGTATGTATTTAAGTACCTGTTGCATAGGTGTTCAAAGAAACATGTGCTTATGTTTTGAAGTGATGGTAAAAGCTGAGTTTTTTTGTGACGTGTCCTGTTTCAAGCAATTTTTCTTTTTAAGCAATCGGCCAGTGAAATTTACAGAGAAACCTAGACCAGGAGTTCAGATGCTTTGTTCTTCATTCAGTGTAGGTAAGGCATATATAGACTGAATCTAGCACTGTGTTTTCTTCTCTTTCCCCATGAGCACGTTTGTAATACTTTTGTTGTGACAGCTTTAAAAATAAAACAGCCACTATGTAATAAGTAACTCCCATTTGTCTGCAGTAGTTTGCTAATGGAAAAATCACCTGATGCTCCTTTAGCCTTTGTCTTGACCAGATTTTTGTACTCGTTTAACCCCTTAGTGTACAGCCACAGTTTTGGAAAATTATTGTTGTCTAAGATACCACAGGCAACAGCAGGGCTTACTGCCAATAGTAGGAGCTTCTCATTCTGTGCCAATTGTATGCAGAGATTGTCAGAAAAATCCCTTCTTACTTAAGAATCCATAAATGTATCTATAAATGTGCTTCAGTCTTGGCTCGTAGTCATCCTTTATTCTAATCATGCGGGTGAATTTTGTGGGAAAGCTTGCTGGTACCAGACAGCATAAACATCAGAAGAAAGTTGGGAACAAATAAAATACATCTCAAAGTCTAGCATGTTAGTTCCTGCCTTTTTTTTTTTTCTTTCTTAAATAAACTTTGGGCAGCACTTACTGGAGCCAAGAAGCAGATCATTGTATTGCTATCATCACTGCTAAGCGCTGCTCTGCTTATGCTGGTGTATCCATACTGGCATCCAGTTGTGAAATGATACTCATAGCAGAAATGGGGCACATGCTACAATAAAAGAATCATCTAGATGATTCTCATGATGGTTAGCCTGATCTCCTGTAAATGGACACTTGTGTGCACAAGCAGTAGTGTTAGGTGTTAAGCATTCTCCTAGTTACATATTTTAAAATGTTTGTAACATCAAATATGACTTGCCTGTTTTTACCATGGCTGAGAAGGCTTTCTGAGGTAAGGGGGGGATTCCTTTCCACACACGTATTAGTGGAAATTCTTTGTTTTCTAGACTAAACGTGAGAAATGTGATGTTTTAATTACTCTACTGTGTAAGAAAGTACCGCTTGATTTTTAAAAATTATTTGTATTTTTTTGCAGGCGGTATGTTTTTAGCTACTGGCAGTACTGACCACGTTATAAGGATGTATTATTTTGGCTCTGAAACTCCTGAGAGAATAGCTGAATTGGAGAGTCATGCTGTAAGATTTTTAAATCTACTAATTAGTTGTTTAAAGCAGTATTGAAGTTGCAAGTTAATGTTGTTAGTGGATTTGTGGCAATGTTTTCACTGAATATATTTGTAGAATTTATACAGAATTTCAACCAGCCATCTTATGTGACTGAACTGTTTTAAGGGATGGCAGGTATCTCTAATTTTAAAGCATGTGGCTTACTCAGTTGCTTCCCTTTACAATGCAAGTTTGCATAGCCACATATTATATGATGTATTCAGGAAGTCGGATTGCTGAGAAAATTGATTTAATTACCTAGGTAGTTGTGATTTGACATGTTCTGTGTTAAATCTTTAAATAGGGACTGAGTTTCCAGAGTTTTCCATAACCCTTATGTCTTTGATTTTTGCAGCAGTGGAATCTGCCTTCTAAAGGGTCTAAGGGAAACTTACCTTACATTCACATGATGATGTTTAAGTGACTTTTTCTGTTTGTTCTTTTTTGTTGTCTGTTTTCAGCACTTAATACTCAAATCTTTAATGAGCAATTTTAATGTATTGTTTTATGAATTCAGTGCGGTGAATCTTCCTGTGAATAGGACTTGGGCCCTTGCATTTAACGCTTGGGTATTTTTTTTCCCATAACTTGGAGGCTTTGTTTCTTATAACTGTCCCTGTTCATGTATTTTAATCTTGTTCCACTTTGATGTTTTTTGTCACGTGGTGTTCCAGCTCTTTGCCCACCATATTCAAAAGCACTGAAGAACTTAAGGAAGGCAGTATATTCTTCCTCAACATTATACGCTATACAGTATTTCCTTGAGAGGTACTATGGAGTACCAAGGTACTATAGGCGTTGGTTGGGAATGGTCACATGTATAGGATACAGAAAACTTTTACACCAGTAAGGAAGATGTGAAGTATGTCATGTAATAGTGTTGGGTTTTCTGTTTGTTTTTAAAGATACCTGATCTTGGTAATAACTCTTTTAACACCGTGAATCTCACTGTGTGGCTTCTGTGGAGTAGACAAACAGCAAGAACTTAAGCATATTTTAAATTATAAATTTAGAATTTCACTATTAAACCTCTTCCAGAATTTCACACCAAAGAGTGGTGTTGGTATTTCCAAATGAATAATCAAAGTGTTAGTAGGGTTTTTAGGTTGCAGGATAGCATAATTTACACCTATTTGGATGGTTCTGCTCATAGGTCAGTTTAGTTTGGTAAGATGATTCTGTGTTTCATATGAGAAGACAGCTTTTCTGCCAGGTATATTTTTAATCCAAGTTTTTAAAGTACTTGGAGCTTTGTGTTGTTTAGATGTGTTTTGTGCTTATGATAGACACTCACAAAGTGTGTGAGGACAGCTATCTTTTTTTTCCCCCTTCATTTTTAATACAGAGAATCATATTTAGTTGAACCCTTAAAGCTCTTTAAAGGGGAACTTTTCAAACACTCATCTTTCTTATTTTGTTTTAATATGATTGCCCTAATGCTGAATCCAAGCTTAACCATTTATGTTATAGTGATGAGACTTGATGAATGTGTATTCTGTCAGTGGAGAAGACTTTCAGTTCTGTAAGATAAACTAAGTTGAGTGTGGTATCTGCTTTTTCTATTGCTTTTATTGTAATAAAGAAATATGATATTAGCTATAATTTTTAAGGAATATGTGAGTGGAAGCAACAGAATTCTCTGAATTGTGATTGGCTTATGATACTGGAAGAACGTGTTCAAGTTCATTGGCTGCCAAGTTATTAATGGACAGTTATTTCATTTGTCTATACTTCACGTTTAAATGAAACGTTTTTGTAAAGCTTGTGTTTTAGATGTAGCATTAGTGGTTACTGAGTTCTGGTGATTCTCTATCAGGCTTGAGTGTCTTTGCAGAGTTATAAAATACATGTCTTTTTCATTATTTCAGATTTTCATAGTCTCAGATCTGTCAAAACCATATTTCATTTTTTAAAATATCATTTCTGACAAACTTTGTTTTTTCTTGCAGGACAAAGTTGACAGCATTCAGTTTTCCAACAGTGGTGATAGGTATGTTGAAAGATGCTCACACGTAACCAAACAGTACTTTGCTTTGGAGTTAGGAATGTATTTTCTGCATGAAGGTTTCTAGTGAGATCTTACTGCCTTAAACTGAAAGGTCTAATAGGGGCTAACCTAGGAGAGAATAGCTAAGTTGCAGCTGTGTGCCTCAAACTTCTTTCAAACTTTGGACTAGCTGAATTTGTACTTAATTGGAGGAATTTTATCATTTCTTTTAACAGATTTAATGAGTGTTTGTGGCTTCTTCCTTTTCTTTCCCTCACAGTTTAAGCAAATGTTTGATCGAAGTGGGAAATGGGGAAATGTACAAATGGTCTAAAAAAAAGTTTTAGTCCTACTCATTTTTTTCTAATCTAATGTTATTTTTAAAGGAAATTGATTAAATATTTTACAGCTGATTTTGGGAGTAGAAAAAATGTTGCTTTAATTTCACTTGTAAAATGCAAACCGAACTTCAAATACAGAGTGGCACCTAAATTGATTTCTCATCATTTTCCCATCACAAATCATAGAATAGTTTGGGTTGGAAGGGACCTTTAAGATCACTTAGTTCCAACTCCCTGCTGTAGGCAGGGATACCTCCCTCTACACCAGGTTGCTCAAAGCCCCATCCAGCCTGGCCTTGAGTGCTTCCAGGGAAGAGACATCCAAGTCTCGCTAGGCAGCCTGTTCCAGTGTCTCACCACCATCACAGTAAAGAATTTCTTCCTATGAAAGTGAGAATTTCTATTGAAATGAAAATACGGATTTTAGCTTTCAAGGCAGGCTTTGGTGTGCAACCATAAGTTACAGCTGTATTTTTGTTGGGTCCTTTCTCTCTCAGTAAGACAGGTAACTACGAATGAGAACCCTAATAGTTAGCTTAGAACTTGTAATTGTCTTCCTTTTGAGTGTATTTTTCTGTAATTGTACACATCTTTGGCACTTACTGTTTTGCACTGGTCTATCACACTTGAAGCTTGTATGAGTTACCTCTGAAGGGACTGTTTAAAGAAAGAAAAGCCAAAGATCCCATAAATAAAACAAATCTAAAAAACTAAACATCTCACTAGTGCTGTTTTTCTTGATGACACTTTCTTTGGAACATGTCTAGAATTTATAGTTATTACTAATATGAATCATTGCTAATTAGAGTATAGATGTGATATACCCAGTACCCGACTTTTTCTGTGGGAGCTGTGTCTGCTGTTTTTCTCAGCGTTGTGATTCATGGACTAGGGAAATTGTTAAAACGTCTGATTGTTTTTTAGTTCCTCTCTTCAGGAATTATTGTTCTTTTCTATTAATAGCACAGTTGTTTGTGAAGTATAAGCCTGAACTGCTGTGGTTTATACCTCAGTATCTCAAACAAAACTACTAGCAGTCTTTTCCTTTGTGCACAGTTGTGGGTGGTTTTGCTGTGCTGATCTGTCCTTGCTTCTATCAGTATCTGATATTTCGCAGTTTCAGAACACGTTACTTAAAATAGATATTTATAGAACTGTAATTGAGAAGGAGTTGAGAATAAAGTTGTGAATTTGACTTAGAAATTGATACTGTTCTGCATGTTTTGACAACTTTGTTCAGCTTCAGTTTGGAAAAACTCTTCTTCTGGAAAGAGAACTAATAACAGTTAACTGAAAAACTCTTACACGTAAATTGACAATAACATTTTTATCAGTATTTCATGGTGGTAGTCTTAGTTGTGGTGGTGTTTTCCTCTGAAAATACTTTAAAACAAATTCTTCTAATCATCCTTTAAAACTTCTTTAAGGTTCATAAGTGGCAGTAGAGATGGGACAGCACGAATCTGGCGTTTTGAAGAAGCTGAATGGAGGAGTATTCTGTTGGATATGTCCGATCGATTACCAGGGTAGGTAAAGTATTCCCTTTTTTATCTGTTCCATGAAATCAGAAAGCTCCAGGAACTTGAGTGCTGTTTGGATTTAGAAGAAGCCTTAACAATACTATGATCAGATGGTGTCTTTTTTGAAGGGTGCTATGAGTCTTCCAGTGATGTAACAACTTGTTGAATTACTGTCTTTCAAAAATAGGTAAATACATAAATTCAGATGCATAGCTTTCAAGTGTATTCTTTATCAAATTAATTACTATTTTTATTAACAGAAAGTCAGTAGGCTTCTGTAGCTGGCCTACAGCCCTGACATGGTGTCACAGGAAGAACTCCTTATATTAGTGAAAATAAGATAGATAATATGCTTTTTCCAGGAGAGATGATGAAAGATAATAGGTGAATTTCATCAAGTTCTGATTTTGCTGTTTTCATTGTCTGTCTTCACTTAAAAAAAAAAAAAATGTATTAATGAAGTATGTTTATTGCACAAAGATTAAATTGCATTATTACAGATGATGATCAGGATATTGCGCTGCACTGAATAAAACTGATAAGTAGATGACTCATAGTACTATGAAATGCTTAAACACCTTGTATAAAGACTAATTTGGAGGCAATTAGATAGGATGAAATAAAAAGAAAAAAGAAAAATCAACCCAAACTCATGTTAGGTATACTAGGTAATGGCAAGTTCTCTGTGTGATGCCAAAAAAAAAAAAAGTGTTTTTTGGTAGAAATAATGACTAATGTCTGAAATACAACTGTGACATCTATCTTTCTGGGATAATAGACATAATTATATTTATGTATGATTGAGGGAGTCTTTAGAACAGGCTGCTAGCTGATGGAGAATATAAATGTGTTAATATTTGAAAGAAAGCCCGTTCCTTTATTTAATGAAGGATAGTGAAAGGGATCTCCTGGAATCTTAGATATCCAGTTTGGCAAAAGAGAAACAAGGGGAAAAATGGTATATCTGAGCATCAAGCTGTTTGTTTTAGGATTAGTTCTGAGAATTTCATTCTTAATTGAATTTTGTTTTTTTCCTCTGAGTTACTTTTCTTCAAATGCGTGTGTGTGTGTGTGCATTTGTAAAAATACAAATTATTCAAACCCGAGAAAGGGGACAGGTTTGCTTTATACATTATCGTTTTAAAAAGATAAAAAAGCTTATGGACAAAAGTGTCAATACAAAGTTAATTTATTAACATTCCTTCTCTTGTCTAATTGTTAACACTGGAAAACTAGCTGTTTTTCTCTAGCTTGAGATTGAGATGGGCGAATTAAAAATAACTTCTACCTTTATAACTCTTTAAAATAGTGACATGTGTTCAGAAGAAGACAAGTTTATGAGGCCTAAAGTAACGATGATAGCTTGGAACCAAAATGACAACTACGTTGTTACGGCTGTAAATAATCATCTGCTCAAAGTCTGGAATTCATCTACAGGGCAATTGCTTCATGATTTGGTGGTATGTAGTTGTTTTTCCATGCTTTTTTGAAGTAGATCTTCAGTAAGTCTTTCTATATTTAGAGTGGCATGTGCATGCTGAGTTCATCGCTAGGTCTGATTGTCTTGAATGTTCTACATTAAGCACGAGGCAAGTGTAGCATTTCTTGGATTTTTTAACTGAAACTGCTCCCTCCTGCTTTTGAACTAACTTGTCTGTTTAATAGTTCTTAATCATTGACGGTAATTTGCCAGAAGCTCCATATTTCCTGAGTTCTTGTTTGCATCTAGGAAATGATTAAATTTCAAATGGTGTTCCTGCATCACAAGCGTTTTTGCTCTACTTTCTCTACCTCCACTCTAGTTGCGGACATAGCAATCCAGATACATGTGCTGTGTGGAAGTTCTAAAAGTTGATGTATTTTTGGATGCAGCTCGTAGAGATTTCATTTTAAGAAGTCTTTATGTGGGGAGAAGAGAGTGCTTTAAGGTCTGCTGTAGATATCCTGTTGATTTGGATTTATATCCTCTTGTTTGCTTGTGACTTGCAATTTTGAATTTTAGGGACATGCGGATGAAGTATTTGTCTTGGAGACCCATCCTTTTGATTCCAGGATAATGCTGTCTGCTGGTCATGATGGCAACATCTTCATATGGGACATTACAAAAGGCACAAAAACAAAGCATTATTTCAACATGGTAAGAGTATTTTGTTTTTTTTTTTTAATTCCACTTTTTCTCAACACGCAGTAGTATGTTCAGGTACTATTTTAAAGAACCATCATCAACATTCTACATGTATATCTGCTGCTATTTCTTTTTTTTTTTTTCCTATTTTCTTTTAAGGCAAAAATTGAGTTCAGTTTGTTTCTAGAGCTCTTATCTTTGAATTTCTTGGTCACTATAACTATAGGTGCAATGTAACTAATAGTGAGTTTATGGTTTGTGTTAGGACAGGGAGCAGGGGTAATTCCTTTGTTTCCAGCTGTCTGCCTGCTTCCTTGAATCAGATGTTTCTCAGTGGACCCTTTACTAAGCTTAATCAGGTCACCAACCTTCTAGAAGAGTATTAGCAGCTTCCTTGCACTAGTACAATTCTCCAGAGCTTTTGGGTTGAGTTAGGTCAGGATATAAGCTTATGAGACAAGGAGAATGAATTGTGAGAATTTGTGAAGAATGTGAGATATGGGGGAGCAAAGCAAGATGTCACTTTCATCATAATCAAGGTCTGATCTCTTTTTGGCTTGACTTGTTTATTGGTACTTCTCAATCTGAGAGTGCTGCAAATAGTTAAGACCAAGGCTCTTCCACTCTTTGTTCCAAGGGACCTTTTTGCACCTCATTCTTAGGATCTGTTGTTAATTTAGGTGAGGTAGGTTCCACTGAAAAGTCTGAAAGGTCTATCACTTCAGGAATCACATAGACAAGTATTTCTATTCTCAACTGTACTAAAAAGCGATAATACCATAAGCTTTGGTGCTTTTGGAGAGCTCCTTTGACATTCACTCTTGACCAGCTTTACAATTAACTCTACCAAATAGGTTATTGTCTGTGAGGCTTCAATATCATACAGTTTTTTGTTTGTTTGTTTTTTTTTAATTTTTGTTACAGTCAATAGAGAAGGGATTTTTTACTTTAGATTTGAAGTTTCATGGCTTTATAGAAAGTGGCTTAACAATAAGTATTTAGTAGCTAGAATTTAACCTTCAGCAGTATACTGATAGCTAAAAAGCCTCAAAGTTGTTTTTTTGTTCCTTGTTTTTTGGTTGATTGGTTGGTTTTTGATTTGAGTATGTTTCCATATCCTTTATTGCATCTTTTAAAATTATATGGTTTAGGACTTAAATTAAAATGTCAAGGGAAATTATATAAACTGGAGTGACTGAGGATTGTTCATTGCTTTAATGGAGGCATTTAAAGAGGTGCAGGACTGCTTTTGACAGAATAATTGATTTTTGTTCTGAAAGTTTGATAAAATGCTCTTGAATTTCTTTCCTTCAATGTAGATTGAAGGCCAAGGACATGGTGCTGTTTTTGACTGCAAATTTTCACCAGATGGGCAGCATTTTGCATGTACAGATTCTCATGGGCATCTGTTGATATTTGGTTTTGGCTGTAGCAAGCCTTATGAAAAGGTAAGTTCAGCTTTTTATTAGGACTGTTTAGCTAAGCTTCTAACTAAAATTAGATTAGTTACGCCAATTCCTGAAACGTAGAAAGTAAGAGAGTTTTGTATGTGTAGGAGATGTAAGTATGATGTCTGTGAGTTCTCCTACACGTACAGTCCTGGCATGGCAGAAACAGCCAGCATCATAACTTCCCCCCTGGGAAGTAGCTAGTGGTACTTTTCTGAAACAGGTGTCTTCTAGCCACTTCATTTACATGTTAATTGTTTGAGCTCATATTACTTTTTATTTCTAAATTCTCAAAATAGTTTAACATTTGAAGGTTGGAATCTATCACAAAGTTTATTGTGCTACTACCAAATTAATGAAAAGCTGAATGTTTGTGTTAAGGATAATTTAATGTTTTATTTTCATTATTAGAATTTGCGATTCTTTGGGCCTTGAGTTATTCAAATCCAAACTCAGTATAGCAGATTGTTTAAAATAAGCACAAGTAAATGAGCAGCCAACACTGCTGACTGTGAAATGTTAGAAAAATGTGTATAGGATTCAGTGTTCCACTTTTTTAATGTATCAGCCAATTCCTTTTTTGTTTTGATAAATACATGTGTTTCTGTTTTCCTGAAATAGCTCTCAAAAATGCAAATTGGCCTATGCTTTTCTTCATTTCTCCCGCAGTTTTTTAAAAGTTGCAATGGTAATTCCATGTTTGTCACTTCAAAGGTCTTTTTTTCCTGCTGTACATTCTTAACTGAAATTGAAACGTAATTCTGTTCATCTTGCTTATCACTGCTGGGAGCAAAGATTCTGACTATTACACAGTTACCTGTGTAACTGTGTTACTTCAGCTGTGTGGACTTAATGGTCTGTTCAAGTTATAGAAAACTTTTCAGGTGGATGCTGCATGATTAAGGAAGAACTTGTATTTGAGAGCTAAGGTTGAAGTTGGGACAATGATTTGCTTGCATGGAAACCAAGGAAACTTTTCTTAGCTGTGTGGAAAAAAAAAAAAATGAGATGGAAAACATTTTGAATGTTCAGTGTAGGACAACGTTGTTTTCTATATTTGTTTTTGTTGCTTGGAAAAACGATCTCAAAAATGGAAGTACTGCAACATGTACTGGTTATAGTAGTTGTACATAACTCTTCTCATTGGGAACTTGCCTTTTTTTCACCTTTTAAGGTGATTTTGGAATATTTCAATTAGTATCGCTTGTTCTTTTCTGTTTTCTGGCAGATTTCCATGTTTTTTCCTTCAAAACTGACAACAAAACTTTCATTTCCTTCTAGATTCCTGATCAGATGTTCTTCCACACTGACTACCGACCCCTTATTCGGGACTCCAACAATTATGTCCTAGATGAGCAGACTCAACAGGCTCCTCATCTCATGCCCCCTCCCTTCTTAGTAGATGTGGATGGAAACCCTCATCCAACAAAATATCAAAGATTGGTTCCAGGAAGAGAGAATTCTGCAGATGAACATTTGATTCCTCAACTTGGATATGTAGCAACAAGTAAGAATGGTCTTGCTAAAAATCTATATCCAGAATTTATCTGTGCTGTGTAGTAATTCTGATTTGAGACAGAGTAAACATGACATAGGTGGTATAAAACTGACATGGTTTTCTTGCATGCTAGCAACTATCATATGTATTTGTGTTCTTCAAGGATGCTGAAATGTCCCACAGTGAATACTACTACTACTACTACAAAAAAGAAAATTCGGTGACTCAAGTGGATGTCTTTTTTTTTTTTTTTTTCCTGGATCTGACATACATTAACTGTGCTTGAGTTTTAGACTCCATAAATGTCTCACTTGGAGTAGGTAACTCAAATAATTTCCAGAGTTGTTCTGCAACTGACTGCAACAAGAACATATATTTCTGTGATGCGAACAAAGAAATTAAATCATTTGCTATATTAAGTTAATTATCCCATTCATGTTTGTCATTCTGTTATGCTTGCAAGGTGATGGAGAAGTGGTTGAACAAGTTATAGGCCAACAGACAGTTGATCAGGATGAACAAGGTATGGAGCCCAGCATTCTTGATGGTATGATTAGACAATTACAACTACAACAAGATCAAAGAAATGCGGCAGCAGATCAAGAACCTGCTTCAAGTGGTCTGCAGAATGGAGAAGGAACACCTAGAAGAGGTTAGTGCTTAAAGGCTGAGGATGCAGCCTTGCTGCATCTCTGTGAGGAGTGAAGTGGAGAGGGAAGTGGCAGGCTCTTTGAGGTCACTGATGTAAGGATGCACAAGAACAACACAGTGCTTGTTTGGGGTAAGGGAGGGGAGGGGGAAGAGGTTCACAGTGAACAACAGGAAAAATTTCTTTACCGTGGAGGTGACCAAACACAGGGATGGGCTTCCTAGCAAGATGGTTGATGACTCATGCCTGTGAATGTTCAAGAATCATTTGGATGATGCTCTCAGTTGCATACTTCAACTTTTGGTTACTCCTGAAGAGTCAGGCAGTTGAACTTGATCTTTAAAGATCCCTTCCAGTTGAACCTCATCCATTCTATTTCCAGCAGATTTTAACTTCGATGTTGTTTTGGGGCTAAACTTCTCTTTGTTTAATTCTGTCTGGTTAAGGTTTTCTTCGCTAAAGCATTGTTGTTCCTGTGATTAAATTACAAAACAAAGCCTTTCACCATTGTTCGAGAGCTAACTGTATTTATTGTATTTTTATATATATATATATATATATATATATATTTATATATAACTGTATTTATTGTAGAGTGCTGTGTTTTTAGCAATATATGACATTTACAGGATCTATCCTAATTCTTCTGTAAGATTTTCAGGATGAACATTTTACCATACTGGAGTCCCTTCTTCCTTCTTCGTAGATTTAAACTGGACTCTCTTACAATACGTGCCTGTAGTTTCAATTATATGCAGTCAGTTCCAGGGAAACTGCTTTTCAGAACCTCAGAACTGCCTGAAGTTGTTCAGAAAAAACACATGTTAACATTATACTTGCTTTCACTGCATTAAAGTAATAGTATAAATGACCATTTAAAAAGCACATGTGTTTTGTCACTATTTTCTACAAGACAAATTCCTGAAAATGATCCCTAGATTTCTACATGGTGATCATGGAGATAAGAATAGGGAAAGTGTTGGGTTTTTTTCTTATCTGTAGTGAGAAAAACAAGATTTTAATTCTGTGTAGTCCAAAATAAATGGTTTTTTTTGTATATTTTAGTATTTAGAAGACCGAGTTTAGACATCCAGTCTCCTCCCAATATTGGTCTGCGCCGTAGTGGGCAAGTTGAAGGTGTGCGGCAAATGCATCAGAATGCTCCACGAAGTCAGATGGCTACAGAGCGAGACCTTCAGGCCTGGAGACGAAGAGTTGTCGTACCAGAAATACCACCAAGCTTACTCAGGTCTGTAAACAGCTGACTTGGCTGCTGATAAAACTAGAGAGAATGCATCATTCTCTTACTTCTAAATCGAGTACTGCTATCTGAAATAGGTTGCTATATGAATTGAAATAATTGAATGGACAGCTGTGCTTAAAGCTTTTAACTGTTAACTCCATTCAATGAGATGAATGGAAAATTAGTTTAATAAAGAATGATTGTCCCATATTTTTTTTCAGTACTTTGAGTTCTCGTAAAAGACAAATATCTGAGATTCTTGCTATTTCCAAAAGAAAGGGAGGTGCAGGTGAAGTATGCATATGCAAAAGAGTTTGGAGAAATTATGCTTTTGTGAGACTCTGGAAGGGCAGTGTGTTAAGACCAGAAACAAACTGAACGCTTGATACATTCACAGCAAGATTTGTACTGTAAACTTCAGAACAGCAGAAGTTCTTCACTGCGGAAGTAATTAGCCTGCTTTGAAAAGTACTATCAGTATGCATCTGTGAAAAGAACAAATAATATACGTAAATTTTTTTTTTAAAGATACAGCCATATGTACTGCCACATCGCTGAAGAAGTTTTTGAAAGACTTTCAGTCTTGAATACTTGGATGTAGAATGATTGCAAAGGGAAGAAAGTAAATTAAAAATGGAGTTGAAGCAGTTTGTTACATTCTGGTATTTTTGAGGAAGTCTTGTGATGTCCAACTTTTTTACTTTATCTGGAAGTCAGAGGACTACTGTTGTAGGCATTTGAACAACAATACAAGTCTGGAATTAATGAAATAGAAGTAGATGCTGGGGCTTTTTACATAGTTTTTTTCTTTTTTTAAGAGAATGGATTGTTTGATTCAGTATTGTTGAAAGAGATGAAGCATTACACTTTCATGACTTCCTTGTAGGAAGCAGGAAAAATATCGAATTGCAAAAGGGGAAGAAGAGAGAGAGCTTTACCAGTCAGAGAAGAGAAGGAAGTCATTCCAGTCATCCGAAAAGGTATGCAGCAACTTCTAGGAAAAGCTGGTATCCTGCATAGTTTTGGGAGAAGTCCTGTTTTAAACAAAGAAAGCAGACATTTCTGAAGGTTTGGTATTCGAAGGTTCCTGGTGATTGACCTTCCACTTATTGCAGGACAAAGTTTGTTTTACTTCTGTGAACACCTAGATTTCATTTTATTTTATTTTTTTTATTTCAGTTTTGCCTCTTTTCATCTAGGGTATTTAGTAGAATTTATAAAGATAGGGTTGTTTTCAGGCCATTTTGGTTTTAACGCAGTTAGGAGCTGAAAGGCAGTTGTGCAGGTCAGTGATAAAGCATTGAGGAGATGCAAGAGAGTGTGTTCAAGATCTTAAATTTGAAGAATTATAGGCTGCGTTCTGATTCTGTGCTTTTTTTACTTTAGATAACAATGTTTTGTGTATGATAAACTTCTTTCACAGTTGCTCTACTTTGAACACTGCTTTCATTGTCAGTTTTTTGGAAGTGGTCAGTAAGAAGGAAAGATAGATACTGGACTAGTTTTGTAAGGTTGTGGCCTAATTCACTATATTTTGCAGTACAGAACAGCCTGATGAACAACTTGAGGCAAGAACTATACTGCATGATTCCCATAATTGGGAGGAGGCGAGGATTTCTGTTCTTGATTCTGTAAATATGTATAAGTGACATGAATTGACTTGTCGCTTGCATTAGTAAGGTACAATTTAATTAAACTTCAGATTGGGAACTGGAAATTTAATGGCTTACAGTAGAATTGTTTCTTGTGAAAATGAATTGTGACAAGATAAGTCTGTGATGCAATGAGACCATTTCAACTGTTGCATTTGTCAGTGCTTTTCGATACCCTTTTGAGCCTCACAAAAATGTTTGCCATGACATATTCCTGTGTAACAATTCTTTTTACTTTCTAAATAAATTAGAGTGACTCTGAGTCTTCAATAATACAGTCTAAACGTAGACTGCATAGGCGGAAATATCCAAATTACCGAACACGGAACAACATTGAACAGCTTGATTCTTCTGATGAGGAGAGAGATGACTGCTTTGGTTTGATAGAGCAAGTAAGCTCTCTTGATTTCATTATTTTGAATTTAAGTTCCTTTAGTTTCATAGTATTGTAACTTCTTTCTTAAAACAAAACTCCTCTTCTACCAGGGGAAGCATTTATAGTAACAACAGTAATGCTTACAGAAACTCTAGTACTTCTCAAACATCATTATTTGGTGCCTTAATAATGATAATCTATCCTGTCAGTTTAGACATTCCTAAACTATGTTTGTTGAGAACCTTCTTAATCAAATCCACAGACAGGCAAAACCCTGATATATTGTTGAGATTGACTTAAGCTGAGATTTGGGTTTTGGCTGTTTTTTTTTTTTTTCCAACTGTTCCTCTGCAAAAACCTTTGAAGTCTGTGTGTACACCAAAAGTTGATTTGCTTTGCACATAAGGAAATAGTTTCAAAAGGGGAAAGGAGTTGACAAAGTCAAACTTGTTGGACCAGTCTCCTGTTTTGTTAATGAAGAATGGTGAATGGAGATGTTCAGGACCTAAGATAATGCTCTTGTAATATGATTTTTCTCTGGAAAAGGACTCTTGTCTTGCGAGAAGAATAATAAACACTTCAATTAAAAGTTAAGTTTTTCTCGTTTTGGTAGCAGAGTAGAAAGGGAGCTGACAGGAGACATCTGTCACCTGAGAAATTTCAAGTACTGAGGTAGCAATAATTGTACAAATATGCAAATGTCTAGTAAATGCTACACAAACTTAAATATTTTTGAAGTGAAACTTCTGATATCCAGCTTTCAGTACTTTTTGTTTCCTATTTTGTAACATTATTAGGCAAATTATTTATTGCAGAGTAACCACAGAAATCAATTTTTCAAATCTCTTATTATGGAAGTAAAAAAAAAAAAAGAAAAAACTAATACAAACATGAGTTTTGATGTTAAATGTGGAAAAATAGGTTGTGCGTGTTGTTTGTTTAAGTCAAATACTTGTAGGATGAAAGAGATCATCTGTGCTACATGAAAAATATTGGTCTTAATGGGGAAACTTGCTCTGATGGACTGACAGACATTATCAGTTGGACTAATTCAGGCAGTATTAAACTTGAAATTGCAAGTCAAACCTTTTTGGTTGTTGTTTGACAGTATACAACTTGGGACATATCAGTGCATTATATTTAGTCGCTGCAGTTATGGAAAACAATTCTTAACATGAAGTTAATGTAGATGTTTAACAGCAGGAAATTACTTGTATTGTAATACATTTTGATATACCTGGATTTCTTAGATCTGCATTTAAATATTAGTATATTAAATATTAGTACTGTGCAATCGCTTAATATTAAAATCAGAAAAATCACCTGATTCTAACTTGCAAATAATAGTAATAAGAGAAAAATATTACAGAAATGCTACTCCTGTAACTGAATATACCTATGTCGTGTGTGGATGAAAGACCCGATAGCTTTCCTTGACTTGTTCCTTTTGCAATCACTGAATTCTTCCATTGCGTTCTAGGTGGGCAGATTTTATTCTGAGTTCTACATGCTCTAATTACAGCATCATCAGTCTGCAATTCAGCACAATGGAAATCAGCCAGCTAATTCTGATAAATAATGTAAATT
>JAOWBP010000001.1:90755069-90769925 GCA_028571105.1 Tragopan temminckii | reverse complement strand
GTTGATTTACAGGCAGTTCTCTCACTGTACTTGTACTCGGATGTTTATATTTTGGTACATCATTGGTTTTATCGAGGGTGGTTTTACAAACCAGTTAAATGGCTAGTTCAGTTTTCATACACGTATGTCTGTAAATAGTCCCATTAATTTTACTGTTTCTTAACAGACATTTCAGCAGCTTTTGCTGGTCCAGTTGACCTGTGTACATATCCCAAGTACTGTACCGTGATTGCTTACCCAACAGACCTGAACACTATTCGAACAAGACTAGCCAACCGATTTTACAGGTTAGTACTAGCAGCAGAAACAAGACAGAACATGGCCTTCGTTTGTACACCGTGAGAAGATCTAAATGTTTTTTGGCCTTTTTTTTTGTAAATATTTTGAAAACCAATAGTCTAGTACCTGAATTCATTATGTGTTTTGTAGCAACGTTCATTTTTTTTTAAAGTTTCTTAATTCTTAAGGAAATTGATTTCAGCCTATATTGATACAGTTTCCAGAGTTAATGCAGACATACTTAAGTGTAGGGTTGATAAGTTCTGATGTGCAGCGTATCCATACCTCTAACAGAAATTAAAGGATGTTGATCATCTGGATTTGTGCTCAGCGCGTCTGTAAATAAAATGAAGAGATGACAATACTTGTTTTCTTCCTCAGTGAGACTGAAATGATGTCTTGGGAAATGGTTTGAAATTCTGTAGATGAGGAAAACCTGAAGTATGGCTTTCATATTTATAATTCTTTATAAATATAATGACAAAAAAGCTGTGTAATTGTGCTAGCTCACTTCTGTAATGTTACTTTGTAGCAGTTTCTACAAATCTCTTCTTTACAGAGGGAGGGGATGTATGACCGGTGAGTTGGTCTCAGAGCAAGGTATTTTGCAGACATCATGGCTGAGGTGTATTTGAAAATGTGTTTTGACCAGACTTGTCACTTTTTTTTTCTATTGCTTGTGTCTTGTTTTTTTCTTAAGAATTCTTAATATAGTACACAATTTACACCATTTGACAGGACTTTTCCACAAAGGTGGTGAAGATAGCCTTTTAAAATGCGTGGAATTTTAAGGAATCCTTGGAATTTGTGATCCTTAGTTCCATTATTTCAACGGAATTTCATAATTCAGTGGTATTAAATGCTGGCACTTACTAGGCTAGTTGAATTAATAATTTTAAAAAAGAAACCAAAGCTTTACAGGACTTTGCAAACTTGCTGCGAATTTCTTGTCAATAATGAATAGGAAAATGAATTAACAAAGATGTGCACTGTTGGTTTTGCTTCCGTGAATTACTTTTGTGAGCTGCTTCTGTGTTCACGTATTTGTGTATGTGAACACGCTTGGGTGAGTGAAAACTTGGAGACAGGTGTAATGAACATTAAAGTAAGGGACATTTATCCACATTAGATTAGGACAGATAATTAATGAGAGAGTTTCTGTAGTTTTTCAGCTTATTATTAAAGGTGCAATGTTTTTTAATTTTAAGGAGAATCTCTGCATTGGTTTGGGAAGTAAGATACATCGAAAGCAATGCCAGGACCTTCAATGAACCTGGGAGCGCTATTGCTAGAGCTGCAAAGAAGATCACTACGCAGCTCTTGAAGTTTATCAAGTGAGTGGTGTTTTACCTTACATAGTGCTTGAATGCTTGTGCTCTAAAACTGTGGGGGAACATAAGATCCCTTTATTAAGAATTCAGTTCTTTTGATTTATTAATCTTTTTCAGTGCGCTGCAGAACAGATATGTAATTCTTCACAAGTATTATTTTAACTGGGAAAATACTGAAAAGTATGTTGATATAGAGATTTGATTTTTTTACTGGTATATACAGTATGAAGATGTCACTTGACTTGAAAGTACATCAGTCTGTAATGTAAGCCCATGCAGAAATCCTGACTTGAGTTCAGCTGGAGGTTTATTTTGAAGTTGGTGTAGGCAGTCTAATTTCAGTAGATTAAATTCCTAATGCTAAATTCACCCTACTTGGCTCACTAGTTCTAAAATGCATAGTATAGCAGATTTCCATATTTAACATTACTTTAGTGATATAATCACCTTATGATGTTTATTATTTCAGATTATTCTTACTTGCTTCCAGTTCTGTAGCTTTTGGTTGTGCCTGGGTTTGTCTTTCTAGAAAGTGATAGCTATGTTTTGATATTATAGTAACAAGAGATTTAATTGCATTACAGTGATCAAGACTGTACAAACATTTTTGACCTGTGTAGCACAACAGATGATGAACAAGATTGTATTGATGCTGATGATCTGGTAAGCTTTTTCATATGAGTAATTGCAGTAATGCATTCACAGTGGTAAGAAAATACCACTCACCTTCAAGGTTTCATGGCAAAATTGCTCAATTTTTTTTAAAATAGAGATCCTTGTATGTGTATCTATATTTACACAGTTGAGAGGAAGACTGAATATATCAGGGAATTGAGGGATGATGTGGGGATATGCTTTAATTGAAAACATTTTTAATTGTCTGTACTTGCTCAGAAGTATAATGAAAAACTTTGTGCTATGACTGTGGCCGTCAAATAGAACAATTCTGTGTTTTTGTGAAATGTTTTTAAAGCATGTTAATATGCAGTAATGTAATATAAATATTTCAAGACTGTATGAATAGCTGTCTTTCCTTGTATTTTTAATTATCTACATCCTTGGTTAATTTCTAAGGCTAAAACTGTCACTTAGGCAGTAGTAAATGCTGAAAGTTAGCAAACGCTGAATTCCTGTGTACCCAACTATGAATCATACATGAGCATTATGTGCTTCTATGAGGATTTAATGAAACGTATTTACCTTAAAACTAGAGATAGCATTCACTTGCAGGACAGTTCTTGTTGTGTTCAGTGTTATATGTTTACTGACACATACCCCAAACAGCCCAATCTGATATCTTTTTTGCATTTTAATTTCTAATTCAGCAAGGCTTCAAAAAGTTGCAGACTGACTCCTTTCCCTTCGAGGTTAATATAATAGAAAAGACATTACACTGAGCTGTCTCGCTACTTCAGCATCATCTTAGTACTTTCACATTGTAAAGCTTTTCTTTTTACCAGAAGTAACTTGATCACAAAGAATTCTGTGCCCTAAATTCAGGACAAGCAAAATGCAGAAAGTTTTAATATTTGTCAGTTGATTTACTCTTGATATTCTGTCATTGAAGTTCTCAAAGCTGGTGGGTATCTTCCTGTTGCAATTTCTATTTGGG
This sequence comes from Tragopan temminckii, assembly GCA_028571105.1. Classification (NCBI taxonomy): domain Eukaryota; kingdom Metazoa; phylum Chordata; class Aves; order Galliformes; family Phasianidae; genus Tragopan; species Tragopan temminckii. Next base: position 90,766,703 of record JAOWBP010000001.1, on the reverse strand, counting down.
GTTTTTCCTGTATACTATGGACAGGAGCTCAAGTAGGAGCCTTCAGTGGTGGGATGTCGTTAGGATCTTATACTTCCCACGACACACTGTGCTGTGGTTTTGATATGCTCATTTCTTGTCCAACTGAAGAAAAATAAGATTAGAAGTCTATTTCAACCATCATATAAAGTCTAATAATAATCTGAGCACACAATTATTTTAAAATTATTTATAGAAAAAAATAAATAACGTTTATTTTGTGCAGGATGATGAAAAATGCCGTCCAAGAACATCATATAGAAGAAGAAAAGTGAGTTGGCTAATCTTTCCCATTTATACCCAATTCAAGTTTGCTGAGAAAAATTGTTTAGCAGGCTGTACTGAAATACTGTGGGACTGATGCTTTGTTTTGTAACAAATATATATTTTTTTTCCCTGACAGTAAAAAGAAACTAAATGCTCTTCATAAATAGTTCATTGCTGTTTTAAAACACCTATACTTGTTCCATATAATAGTCAAGGAGAATCTTTCTCATAAATTTGATGTCGATGCTTTTCAGTGTGACAGCTTTCAATTATCTGGCTGATGCTGAGTGAAAGTATTCATCAGCTGAGATGCTCAGAGAAAGAAAACAAAAATATTTTAACAGTGGATATTATTCAGATTTGTTAATTTGGAAGATATCGCAGGAGATATTTTTGTGTGCTTTCTGGTACTAAAAAAAAAAACAACCACAAGGCAACAACTTGAAAGGCAAAACCACTATGATTTGTCAGTTATTAATAAACATTAGGGAAAGAAAACTGCTAGTTGTTTTGTTACAAAACAATACCTGGAAGTGCATTTTTGCATGTGGTAGTGGCTTAGGAGCGTATTTTTCTGATACAGCGTGCCCTTGTGGCCTGAAAGGCCAATGGTATCCTAGGGCACATTTTAAAAAAAAAAAAAAAAAAAAAAAAAGTGTGGCCAGCAGATCAGGGGAGGTGATCCTTCCTCTCTGCTCTGCCCTGGTTGAGACAACACGTGGAGTGCTGTGTCCTGTTCTGGGATCCCCAGACAGGGATATCCTAGAGAAAGTCCAGTGGAGGGCCACAAAGATAATTAGGAGCAGTTTCTTGTAAGGGGGATGCTCCAGGCTGAGACCTGGGACTCTTCAGCCTAGAGAAGAGAAGATTGAGATGGGAACCTATCAATGCTTACAAGTATCTATAATATGACAGTTAAGTTGATGGGGGCAAACTCTTTTCAGTGGTGTGCAGCAGTAGAGCAAGGAGCAACATGCAGAAACAGGAATACAGGAAGTGCTGTACTAACATGACGAAGAACTTCTTTACTGTGAGGGTGACAGAGCACTAGAACAGGCTGGCCAGAGAGGTGGTGGAATATCCTTCTCTGAAGATATTTCAAACCCACCTGGTTGCTTTCCTGTGAAACCTACTGCAGGGAACCTGCTTTAGGTGATCTCCAAAGATTTCTTCCAACCTCTGTGTTTGATACTGTAATTCTGAAATAATTCCAGTGAGATGAAGTTTTTCAGGCAGTATTTCAATAATGTTTTTTCCTGGCTTTTTTTCAAGGGACGGGGGAAAAGAGGAAAAAGCGTGAAAAATGGCTATGATGAAAACTGCTGGAAAAAACAGTGTATGGAGCTTGTGAACTTAATTTTCCAGTGTGAAGATTCTGAACCTTTTAGGCAGCCAGTTGATTTGGACCAATATCCTGTAAGTTGTTCCATTAACTTTGTAAGATACAAAAATTGTTTCTTTCTTCTAGTGTTTGGTATAATAAGACCTCCACATTTCTCTTGGAGTTGTTTGTTCTTTTTTTGGCTTCAGTTCTCAACCGTTGATGCTTATCCGCATCAAGATAAGATATACCAAAATATAAACACAGCACAGAACAATTGTGGAGCAGTGGAACTGTGTCTACAAACACCTTGAGACTTTAAATGAGTTACCTGTTTTGCATGTAATATTAACTTTAAGGACTAAACTAAAACAGAAGAACTGATCACAGTCAGTGTGAACTCCTTATTTGTAGTTGCATCATTTTCTTGCTACCCCATTATCACTGCTGGCATTATTGGCATTATTGCCTTTGCTGTCATCTGCATGTTTTGGGAATCTGTCTTCTCTTTGATGCTTCCCATCCAGACAGAACGTAGGTCTCAGTTCACGTGTGCATCTGAAGTACGGATTCTATCCAGTCTGTTTTGTATTTTCTGTTGATGCATCTTGGAGCATCTTAATGCTCTAGTGGTCCCCCTTCCAAATCAAATATTTATATATTTATATTATTATTTATATTTATATATATAAAATATTTTGTTGCTGAAAACCTTCTGTAACTTTATCATGTACTTTTTTTAGCAACTTACCTGATTTCAGAGGTCTCTCTTCTATAAAATCTATCTTGCTTTGCTGCAGTATTGGTTTCGAGCTCTTTATTTGACTTTTAGGAAAAAAGAAAACAAGCTCCAATGGGAAAAAAGTCTCTAAAACTCCTCATTTAGAAGAGAGAAAGACAGAATTGTGGAGTTCAGTTTTTTGTTTTAAAATTAAACAAGATCAGTTTCTCATTGTAAAAGGCATCAGTGAAAGGATTACATGCAGATCTACAGTCTTTTTTTCATTTTGATCAGCAATAATACAGTTGCCTTGCATGTTATTGTTACAAATTAGTTGCTATTGAGGTAAATTGGGAGAAAAGAAACTGAAGAACTGTATGTGCAAGTATGTGGTATTGTATCACATCATGATATTTAATAAATTCTGAAGATTATCTTGAAAATATGCAAGATTTTATGTAATAAAGTGGAGGCTTTAAATCAAGTAGTTTCAGCAGAAGCTTAGCTTTCTGCTGTGGTAAGTACTTGTTTCTTGAGCCAGTGGTTAAGATAATCTTAGCTCCTGTTGAATTCCAGAGGTAAAATTCAAGATTATTATTTTTCCTCTAACAGCTTCTTGAACTGCTCTTTTTTTATGCTTTATCTAGGACTACAGACATATTATAGACACTCCAATGGACTTTGGTACAGTGAAAGAAACTCTGGAAGCTGGAAATTATGACACTCCAATGGAACTGTGCAAAGATATAAGACTAATATTTAGTAATGCAAAGTCTTATACTCCAAACAAAAAATCAAAGGTAGATGTTACTATTGGGGGTTTTACGCTTCTCATAATCCAGCTAGGTGTTATTTTGGTGTAATTTTTATTTTTCAGTATTTCTATAAAATTTCTGGTTAATGATGATGGTAAGTGGTAATGGTGAGAAGTGCAACAAAATATTTGTATGTCTGCTTATGTCTTACATAACACTATAGTACATCGTACAAAACAAATTTTTTTTCTGTACAATTTCTGATTTTAGAAAAGTTAGTCTTGGATGAAAGGTTCTGTTATTAACATAAACTACTTCCTTGCTTAGATTTATAGTATGACCTTGAGGTTGTCAGCACTATTTGAAGAGAAAATAAGAAGAATTGTTTCAGATTTTAAAAATGGTCAGAAGCAGAATGAAAAGATACGAAGAAACCAGAGATACACTAGAAGAGTTCAGAGTCAAAGCTCAGCGCAGCATCCTACGAAAACGTCCAGGTAACAAATTATGAACTGACTATATTCACTGTCATATTTAGTAAGAACAGAACAATTGTTTTATGAAGTTGCTAGCTAACTAACTCCAGTGATAATTGTTGGAATGATTTCTCTTGCAGTAAGATAAATGTGCTTAAAAGGAGTTCTGTGGTAGTGTAAAAATTGCCTGTGGAACAGGGAAGAGACTGAAGAACAGAACAGGGATTTTTTTGTTTACGCTTTGTTCTAAATAGTTCAGTGAGAAAATCAGCTTTTAATCTGACTAGAATAATAAAACATGTTCTTGCTACATGTATATTAGTTATCTTACTATATGCAGAAGAAATTTAATCCTATGGAACTTAAATTTTTTTTTAATTGCGTAGCATTCTGCTGGCTTCTGGTTGATACGATTTACTCTTGAATTGTTAATCTGTATATGGGATGAAGTGAAACATAATACAAAAACAAGCGTGGTAAATTGTTGGAATTGAGCATATGTTTTTCTCCCGCTCTCCGGCCTTACTTGTCTGATAGTGAAGGGACAGTAATACAGTTTTAAGAATAAAACTAGAAGAATATCCTTCTGACGTATTTGTCTTTATTCTTTTGTGCGTAAATGTTGGATTACACTGTAAGCATATCTGATGATGAACTTGAAGTTTTACTTGGTGTTTTTCTTGGGTTCTCAGTGTTTTCCAGCAAAACAGTTTAAAGATTGTTACAAATACACAACAGTGTAGGCAGGAATCTTCCTTTGAAACACCACTTCTTTTCCTCTCTGTGAAGAACTGTATGTGACTTGTTTACAGTTCAGTGGTGCTTTGTAGTACTGAATCTTTGGGAATTCTTGGAGAGTGTTGTTAAACTATTATGCAGGAGAGCATATATGTCTCATATGTCTTTAAAATATCTGAAAACTTTGGGTTGTAAGCAACAAACTGACAAAACAGTAGTTCTGAATGTAAAAATAAGCGATGTTGTTTTGCCTAGTAGCCTCTGCATTGCTTATGTATAATGCATGCCCTTTCCCATCTAGAACACTGTGAATTTACTGTGATCAAATAGGACTGAGTGTAGCACTCTAGAATGTAATTTAAGGAAGAATCGAATTGGTGACTTGCTCTCCAAACATGCATTTTAGACGATAAACTCTTGAAAGATGCTGTTTCATCGTGTTCTTGGAACTCAATTTATAGTGGAATAATGTTAGTATGCATATCGCATACTTTGGGATATATGTGCAGCTAACAAGAGACTGAATTCAACAGAAGTTGAGGCTGTTGTTTACCAACAGAGTGCAACAATAGGATGACATAGGTATAGAAGGTATTTAGTGTGTTACCTTTGGTTTTGTGTAGAGATAATGTCTTTTCTTGTTTAACTTTATTAAGAGCATAGGCTATTATATTAATAAGAGCAGTTAATGCTTATTTTGATCAAAGTTAAAACTGTCCCAAACCATATTAGATTACAAAACTAAATAGCCTTCCATAAATGTAAAATTACGTGGTATATAGTTAATTAAGCTTTCAGCGAAAATTATTTTTAAAACACTTAACTATGTTTTTTTAGTAGTTTTACAAGCTGTGCTGATTCTATTCCTTTCCCTTTTCAGTAGAAATTTCAAGCAGAAACCATTAAAGTCTCAGGCAAAAACTGAATCTGAACAGGAAGATTCTTTTAGTCAACCTACCTCAAGCAGAGCAGCCTGTGTTGCAAGCCATAAGACAAATGCTAGCAATTACAACCATAGTTCGTCTGGAGAGTCCTCTGATTCTGCATGCCTGACATCCTTTGAAAGGAATGGAAAAGTTAGATCTACAACACTAACAAACCGTTCACCACTGTCATCAGGTAATCAATGAAATCTGTTCCAAATGAGGGTTTTCATCTTTGTCTTACCTACACATTGCCTACTAATTTTTCTTTTTCCTTATAATTGCCCTATTTGCCCCAACTGTGTTCTAAATTAAAAATGCGAACTTTAACAATGCAAAAACTTCAGACAACATTTTTATGCACTTCACATTTCAGGCAAATCTTTGTGTACAGATCTTTGTGTATTTTTACTTACTAATAAAAAGTTCTGTGTACTAAAGAATATTCTACTGTAAAATCTCATAGAATGCAGTTGATTAATTTCATTAATGAAAAAAACTTATTCCTAAGAAGAAGTCTATTGCTACCATAGTTTACTTTGACACAGAGCTGTCTTGTCTGCATATGTATCTATTTTGCAGTCAAACAGACAGTACTTTTCTACGGCTTTGTATGGAGATTGAAAGCAAAGCTGAGTGAGTAGGACTGATGATAAGTTGACATATAAATCTTTATGACTTGAAGCTCTTTAACCAAATACAGTAATAGAATTTTTCACTTCAGGCAGCTGTTCCAGGAAAGTGGTCGTGGTGAATGAATGCCTCTTGAGAGGAAAATGTGGTGCATTTGATATAAAATAAAGGTTATACACCTGTGTATATTAGATTAAGTTCCCAGAATCATAAAATCTTTCCTGTCTCCTTTTTTTTTTTTTTTTTTTTTTTCCTCCCTAAACTTTGCAGTGGTAAAACTTCGGCTTCTTTCAGAGAGCAAGGATACTAATCCTGGTAAAAGAGATTTGGCAAATACTTCAAGTTTTTTAAGGTGCTTTTCTCTTAGAGATGTTTTCAGATAACATAGTTATATTTGAAATATTTGAATATTTGAAATTTAAACGTGTCCCAAAGTAACTTATCACCAGACACCTCATGAATGTGGAGTTGTATATTTTGTGGAACTGTCAGTTCATGTGTGCTAGAGATTAAGGCATAAAAATGTGAGGAAATAAGATTTCCTGCATGAGCAAAATGCACTTCCTAGCTCAGTATTCTAATTGAGGATTTAATTTTTTTAGCAGAAAGTGAAGTAGAAGGTTCTTTAGCTTCGTCTACATCCTCTTCATCCTCTACAGAAGAGAGCTCAGAAGAGAGCAAAGAAAGCTCTGTGGCTCTTGTGTCACCTCTGCTACACAATGGTATATGTAGAAGAAAAAACATCAATTGTAGGGTAACCAGAAATCAAGCTGCTCAAAGAAAACAAACAGGTAAGATTGAAGTAGTTGTCTTCTGGGTGGTCCGTGAGCCAGGTGTGTGTGTGTGTGTGTACACACATAGAAAACTAATTGTAATTAGTATTTTTTAACTGTTGTGTGCTGTAATACTATTTGTTTGATTACTAGTAGATCTGTTGCTCTCAAAATGCTGCTTTCTGAACATTTCACTTTTTTTTTTTTCAGTACTTAGGGTAGGGAGGGTTGAAGCCAAGAGCTTACTGAGAGAGCATCTCCTTGAAGTGTTTTGTTTCTTAAAGTAGAAGCACTAAAACATAAAGCAGTTATCAGAAAACTGGAATGAATCCAAAATTTGTGATATAAAGGTTGGATGTGGCTCTGGGCATCCTGGTCTTAGTGTCTGGTGACTGCCCATGGCAGGGGGGTTGAAACTAGCTGGTCTTTGAGGTCCTTTTCAACCCAGGCCTTTATATGATTCTGTGATATAGCTTAATATTTTTTCTTGTCAGATAACAAAACCACCTATGTACTACTAGGGGAAACGTGCTTTGTTTGTCGTGTCTGTGGATTGAACCTGTTCCAGATTTGATAAGGCTGAAAAAGCAACTACTCTTGAACATAAGATTTTAATCCCTCTTCTGCTTCACAGGTACACTTCCCCAGGAGAATGGGAATACAAGAAAAGCTGTCAGGAAACGGTTATATGAAAGTGATTCTGAAAATACTTCAGTGATGACATCCGAGTCTCTGAGTAATAGTACAGGGAGACATAGAAAAATCCCACGCAGAAGTGCTACTGTGGCTGCTACTAAGTTAAGACTAATGAGTGATGTGGAAGAAGAGGTTTCAAGCTCAGAAAGTATTGGTATTGGATGCAAAAATAGAAAACTGCCTCACCGAAATGCCTCAGCTGCAGCCAGGCGAATGTTACTGGAGGGATCTGAGGATGATGCAGGTTTGAAGTCTGAAAGTGAAAAAGAAACAGAAGAGCAGCTTACCAAGAGGAAAGTTCTTTCTCTACCTACTTCATCTGCTGTACGAAGAAAATTCGTTAGTGAATCTGAAAATGAAAGTTCAGATTCTGAGACAGATACGCAGATGAAACAGAAAACCTGGCAAAGCAATGGCCATAGGCAGTTACGAGGGACAGCTCTTTCTGTGTCTCCCGAAATGAGGAGTCCTACACAAGGCTTTTCAGAGGAGGACTCCAAAAGCCATAATTCGGAGGATGGGAGCAATCAGAAAGCTGAGCAGTCAGCGTCTGCAAATAAGTTTGTTGTGAGCAACTCCGAGGATGAAGCGTGTTCTGAATCAGATAGGTGGAACGCCAGAAAATTGTTTGGTCTGCACCTTGTTGCTCCTATAAAAAAAGCAAAAGTCTTAAGTGATTTGGAAGACACAGCAGAATCTGAAACAGAAGACAAACAGGATGGGAGAAGTGTTGTTTCAGAAACCTTGGTGCCATGTAGAATTACAGCGAGCCCTAATTCTGGACCTGGTGCTGATTTCAATGACTTTGCTGATACAGAATCTGAAACAAATTCCAATCACAGTAATTATTTTGACGCTTCTTCAAAAACAAAAAAGAGGAAGAGAAAAGGAAAAACAAAAATCTTCAGAAAAGGTAAAAAAAAAAAAAATTTTTGAGTTAATGCGTCTTAACCTCACATACTGACTCGATAGAAGAAATTTTAGTATGGGTAATGAATGGAGAGATTTGAACTCTGTGAAGTGTATAGTGTTCCCTGTTCTAAAACAAGAACAAGAAATCAGCAGGTGAACTGTAGGACATGGTGATGCTGACAGTGGAACTGAGAGGTCACCAAAACAGTACTGAGGAAACTGTTAGTTTTACAGTGGCAGTTTTTCAGTATTTAGAATTAGTGATGAATGCTGAAAGTTCTTGAGCAATTCAGGGTTTACATTTGTCTGTGAAAAAGTCATTAAGTCACTGTTGTTTTCATATTTAATCAGCACTTCCTTCTCTATGCATATATATTAGAAAATATATATGAATGAATTCTCTTGCATGAAGTTCAAGGTATCTCAGAAGGAGGAATTTGTTCTCTTTCGTCAGTCTGCTCCTTGTTTTAAGAATTTCAATAATGAAAATCTGAGTTTCTGTATGAAGTGATAGTTCTTACTTTTGATTATTGCCTTTTGCTGTTGAGAATTTCTGTGCTAAAGCAGACATTTTCATTTCAAGTAATTTGTAGTCTTTCAAAATGAATTTGATAATGTCTGAATTATTTTTATTTCCATGGCATATTCAGTAATCTTTAACTTGATTTGCCTTTTGGATTTTATTGTTAGTGATAAGTAGCGTCCTTTTCAAAATAGAGATGTATTTTGATGCTGTGATGGTAATGTTCTAAAGCTTAGACTGGCTTTTCCCAGATTTCGGATTACCAGTATTTGAAGTTTGGGTGTGATTTTGGCGGGCGCGTTTTAAAAACCAAGAGAAAGACCTGATAGACACAGAACCAAGACAGTGAAAGATGTAGGACTGAATTGGAGACCTGCTTTCATGTGAATGAGGAGTTTATCATTTTCCTGTGCGATGCTCCTGATAAGTACCTTTTGGGCATTCTGTTTTCTTTATCTGGAGAGTTAGAGGTTCCCACATGGTTCTGTCGAAGTGTTAGTTGTCTTTTATATGAATTGATTAATCGCTCTGGACAACGTTTACAGTAAAACATGTATTTGTTATTTCAGTTTTTCCACTCTCTAATTTGGCATACTACCACTGGCAGTCACGTAACTATTTTCAGTGTTGGCAGATGCTCTGTAGCTCATTTTGCTCCTTAGCTGGTAAGGGGTGCAGCAGGCATGTTATTAGCACAGCCTAGTTTACTGTGATTTACCAGCAGGCACACATATTCCTTTCTCTTGAAGAGGCTGATAGTTACTTGTAAATAAGAAACTTATCGGGTTTGTACTTGTAAAAGCTATTTGGGTACTGTTGGAGTATATATATGCTTTTATTTAAATACTTTAGTATTTATAGAACATAAATTCATTTGGATATTTGGCAGTACATAAGAGGCTGCGTGTGTGATATTCCTATCCAGTATTGCAGCCTGGACTCCCAGGTTTAAAGTTTGATAGCACGTACTACAGGACTGTTTGTCACAACAGTAGACCAGATAGATGAGGCCTTTATATCTTGGTGTCTGTCTTGTAAATGTTTTCTTGTGGATCCTAATTTGTGGCTAATGGAGTTCTTTATTTGATCCTCTCTGTCTGTACAATCTGTTTGTACCTTTGCAGCATTTAATGCATGATATTCTTGTGTAGTTTCATTAAACTTGTCTCTTTTATTACTGTGATGTATGGAAATGTTGCAGTTACTCCAGAGTGGATTTTAATTCTAGTAAGAAGCTTTAAGTAAAAAACCAAAGCTTTATGCAAATTTACTGCCAATTTGACATTGCGTGCAAAGTACAGGTTGTATAGGTTTAATAGTCTGGTAGTGTGTTACATAAAGTCTGGACTGCTGTCTTGTGTAGAACGTGATGTTACTGTCCTTCAGTCTTTCATTTGGTCTCATGAATTAGCTGCTGAAATGTTTTTTTAAAAAAAAAAAAAAAAAAGCGTAAACAATTTATCATAGTAGAGCTGTTTTTTTTTTATCTCTAAGACTACGTCTTCATGGCATTTTTTCTTAACATAGTTGAGGGAAAATGCTGTCCTGTCTTAACTTCACAGATGATGTACTGGGGAACAAAGGTGCCTGAATGACTTGTAACAGTAGTAACACACAGTAGTCTGGCAAGAAGGAGCCAGGCACTGAACTTCACTGGAGTTTGTCTCAGACAGTCTCTGAATAGCTGTCATTCTCAAAAGACACTAGGCCTTTAGATTCAGTAGTTGAAATAGCATGAGCAAGACAAGCTTTCTTCATCCCTCCATTTAAAAAAAAAAAAAAAAAAAAAAAAACCATTCACTTTAAACCTCCTTCTATTCAAATGTTAAATTGAAAAATATTTAGTGGCCTACCTTTCTGTGAGGTAAGATAAGAAAAGCTGCCATGGCTTTTCCATCCGTCTGCAGAGTGTACAGGTAGAGAATCATCAAGGCAGTGGGTTCAAACTATGGCAAAATTGATTGTTATTTCTATTATCAAGAGGTAATAGGCCAATATAATGTAATAATTTCCTGGTGCACATCTTGTTCGTAAAATCAGTAAAGTTCCAAAGAAATATGAGATGGACATCAATTTTGAGAAATGTGAACTTTTGAAAAGACATTCCTGCTAAATAACATTTTTCCTCTGTTGAATCTATGCAAATTTATTTCAGGAACTTTTGCTTTTAATTTTTTGCAAGTATCTATTAGCAATTCTGCTTTATTTAGAAGGTAAAAGTTCAAAGCATTTATTTTGGTAGCATCATTCTTAGTATTTATAGATGGAATATTTGTTTACAGTCCAGTATAAGAAGTGCGTGCTATATTAAACAAAGAACTAGAATGTTCACTTTTAAAAGCAGTCTCAAAGAAACCAAATGGTTTAAAGTGCTTTCTGTGTAAATGAAGGAATTCTAAAGTAGTGATATTCACCGTAGACTTGTGGCTGTATAAAATTCTGTAATATTTTTTAAGAATAAAGAGTCTGAAATTTGTAATAATTCATTTTGAAAGATCAAGTAAAAACAGTAATAGAAGTTATAGCTTTAATGATGGAAGTAGGAGTACGAGAAAGGTTGTTGGCTAAGTTGGTAATTTGTAAGGCAGTTTTTACAGGGGGATGCTGCAGAATGTTATTGTACAACCTTTCATCATATCAAAGCAAAAGACTAATCTTGGGAGTTAAAAACATGCTCAGGACTGAGCATCTGCCTGTATCCTTAGTAAAATCTTAGGGTAGATTGCTCATAATGGTTGAAATAAAAACATGTATTTGCACATTTCATTAAATGTGGTCGTTTTTATGCTTAATAAATCAGCTGTTTCAGGAATGCGAGTTATTAAAAGGAAATTTTAAATATTTTGTTTTGTAGAATATACATCTGAGGAGCCTGGAC
>JAOWBP010000001.1:90703170-90731819 GCA_028571105.1 Tragopan temminckii | reverse complement strand
GGAGCACAAGTCTTATGAGGAGCAGCTGAGGGAGCTGGGATTGTTTAGTCTGGAGAAGAGGAGGCTCAGGGGAGACCACATTGCACTCTACAACTTCCTGAAGGGAGGGTGTGATGAGGAGGGGTTTGACCTCTTCTCCCAGGCAACAAACAGGACCCGGGAAAATGGCCACAAGTTGTACCAGAGGAGGTTTAGGTTAGATATGAGGAAAAACTTTCTCTCAGAGAGTGGTCAGGCACTGGAATGGCCTGCCCAGGGAGGTGGTGAAGTCGCCGTCCCTGGCAGTGTTCAAGAGGCGTCTGGATGAGGAACTATGGGATACGGTTTAGTCTGTGGTAGCAATGGTAATGAGAAGATGGTTGGACTAGATGATCTTACAGGTCATTTCCAACCTTGTGATTCTATGATGATGATTCTATTTCCTTAAACACCTCCAGTGTTGGTGGCTCCAACACTTCCCTGGGCAGCCTGAGCCAGTGCCTCACCATTCTTTCTGAGAATAAATGTTTCTTAATATCCAAACTGAACCTCCCCTAGTGCAACTTGAGACCGGAGCTGAGTACAGGGAGATGATCGCCTCACTGCTCCTGTTGGCTGCACTGTTTCTGATACAAGCCAGGAGGCCATTGGCCTTTTTGGCTATCTGAGTGCACTGTTGGCTCATGTTCAGCCGGGTGTTGACCAGCACCCCCAGATCCTTTTCCTCTTCAGACTTTCAGCCACTTTGCCCTAAGCCTGTAGCAATGCTTGGTGTTGTTGTGACCAAAGTGCAGGACCGGACACTGGGTCTTGTTGAACTTCATCCCATTGACCTCAGCCATTGATCCAATCTGTCCAGGTCCTTCTGCAGGGCTTTCCTACCCTCAGGCAGTTTGACACTCCCAGCTTGGTGTCATCCACAAACTTAAACTGAGGGTGCATTCACTCAATCCCCTCATCCAGATCCTTAATGAAGATATTAAACAGGGTTTGCCCCATCACCGCCCACTGGGGAAAACCACTCATAACCAGTCGCCAGCTGGATTTAACTCAATTCATCACCACTCACTGCCTGACCCTCCAGCCAGTTCTTTACTCAGTAAAGCGTGTACCTGTCCAAGCCATGGATTATCAGCTTCTCCAGGAGAATATTGTGGGGGACAATGTCAAAGGCTTTGTTGAAGTCTAAGTAGACTGCATCAACAGCCTTTCCATCATCCACCAGGTGGGTCACCTGGTGAGCAGGTAAGGTTGGTTAAGCAGGATGTGCCTTTCATAAACACATGCTGGCTGGGCCTGATCCCCAGGTTGTACCACACCTGCTGTGTGCACTTCAAGTCAGATGGTGGTCTAATGGGAAGGGTGGAGTCAAGAGCTGATCTTCAGCCTTTACCCAATGGATAGCTGTGGTATATGCACTGCACTTGACTTCACATCCTGGGACAAGATGGTTTATTTTGATTTTCCTCTTACTGTGTCCGTCTGTTTTTAGCCAATCCATGGTTCCTTGCTCCCATAGAGTCCCTCCTCCTCCTGACTGCTGTTTGATACAAGCACAGTCTGAATGCTTTGCTGAATTGGGACCTTTTTGTGGTGGAGCTTAAGGGTTACCATAGGGAACTGAAGGAGTCATCTCATGAGGAATGTACTGGCTTGAAGTATGATAGGTAACACAGCTCTCTGTGTTTGTGTAGCCTTTGCTTAGCCAACATCCTGGAGTACAGCGCAATTCTGCGTGTCTCCTTTCTGTGAGAGCCTAGCCAACATGAGAAAGGACAATGGAAGGAAAGTGATTCAGGGGTCCTGTGACCTCTTTGGTTACAAGGATGTAGCAGTTACTGTTAGCGAACCAAAAACGTACGAAATGGATGAGTCAGTGTCCAATATTTTCAGGGGAGTTAAAATTTTTGGGAAATCACAGAGACCAGGGAGGGCTTACTCCAGTGTTTCAAACACCTACTGGAAGCATCTAAGGGGAGTGACACTTCTGGTCAAGGTAAACCTGATGCTATAAATGCATTCATTGTACCCCTTTGGGTGGCTGCATTTGCAGGGTTCTCAGAAAACAGAAGGAAGATGACTATGGATGTTTCAATGAAGATAATGTGTTTGGTAGCCCATCCTGATGGGGAGGAAGTGCTGAACTCACTCAGATTGGACTCAGCATCCAGTACTTCTCCTTGTCTCAGTGGCAGTAAAGCAGTTCTCATTCTATTCTTTCAAACTTTTTTGTTCCTGCTTGTCTGTCTCAGTCTTCTGCTCGCAACAGTGCTCCTGACCATGATTTTTCCCATCCCTTCCCTTGGTGGCCTGATAGCTGCCCCCTCTCCCTCTTTTCTCCACCACTGCTGCCATTCTTGGGGCATGGGTGTGCTTGTTCCCTCTTAGTCTCCCTGGGCAGCTGAAGATATGCAGCCTGCCTGGAAGTTTGTCCATATTTTTTTGTATCCCATTCTGTGGGAGCAGCCCTGGGCCCAGGGGCAATAAAAATATTTAATGGAAAGAATGTACTCTATGCTGCTGATTATTGTTATTTTTTTAGTGCCTAACATACACTATTTTTAATAGCAACGATATTTTTGAAAGCATGTGTAAAGTGGGGCAGGCAGGCACCTCATTTTAGTGCTATAAACTTTCCTTTCTGTACCGGAGTAAGAGCAAACAGTGAAGCCCTTCACTGGTTTAAATCAGTGTAACCTCTTGACATCTGTGTCAGCTCCTCCTTCACCAGCACTTGTACTATAACCGATGGAATAAACACAGCAGTGGAGAAGAGGTGTAGCAGCAAGCCTGTTTGGCACTGACAGCACCAAGGCTTAACCCAGCAGTTTTGTTTGTCCCCCCCCTCCCACCATGTACTGTTTGGGGGCTTTCAGCATTGCAACCAAAAACAAATGTCTGTTGTACTTCTCTTTTCGCTGCATTGCAATATAATCTGCAAAAGGCCTGATGTTCACCAACTTGTGCAACTGTGGTGTAGGCATCCCAGCTAGAGATGCTACCCGTGGTTGAGGGGCTGATGTCGTTATACCTATGAATGAATGATGAGTGGCAGCTCCAGAGGAGAGTGAGCTGCCTGCCCCAGTCCCGGTGCAGACATGGCAGCCAACTATGGTGAGCCCAAGGACTAGTCCCTGGGGCTGGTGGTAGGATTGGCTGGGGCCACCTCCGCAGCAGATTCCTGAAGATGAGGCCCCAAGCCCCCAGACACACATTAGGGAAGAGAGGAGACCAGAGGCTTCCAAGGGGCCCCACGCAGGCTGTGGCTTCAGGCCCAGCTGGGAGAACCCTTGCAGTGCCTTAGTTCCAGCAAACTGCTCATCCTTAAGGCAATGCAGTATCAGACTTCCCTTTGGTTTTGAGTGCTTTCCTCAGTTGTATGATCAGATGATGAAATTCAGTTCCAGAAACAGAAAAAAAAAAACCCACACTATTAGAAACTGAAAGTAGATCCATCTGAGGTTATTGTTCGTATAATCAACCTGCATTTTGAGAGTTGCCTGAAAGAAAAGTGCTTTCAAATAGTTTCCATACAGAAAAGTGAAAACCCCCATCAATGCAGGGCCATTGGGAACAACTAACTCATGCTCAACGTATATGGAAGGGAAACATCAAGAATAGCCTTCAGTTTCTCTAACTGCTGTTTTTCTTGGACTGCAAGGTGCGCTAAATGCTGCCGAGAAAATGTGAACTTTCTCCAACACGCTGAAGATTTCGGATTCGGGTCTTTCATTGTCACTCTGTGAGTGCACTTATTTACTCATAGGGCATTTTTAATACAGTGCGACGGAGACATTAAGCTCAAGTCTGGTCTGGTACTCTGAAAATAACTCACCATTTGGGAGGAGAATAAAGAGTGTTAATCTCAGTTCCTTGGCTGAAATTCCTAGTAAAGTTTTTACTTCTTCATTCCCAAGAATAGGTGCAGTGTTTCTCAAGAAATAATTCATATTCAGAGTGTTACTCTGTATATAAAATTTCAGTGCACCAGCGCACAACTAATCCTTAGAAGGAAAGGTTGCCCTCAAAAATCTAGCCAGCTCTGCAGTACTTAACGTATATGGACTTGAAAGATAGGCAAAATGTTGAAAGAATTAAGTGGAATGTATTTCAGGAGGAAAAAAACATTAAGAAAACTCTGGGGTAAATCTTTTACAGATGGCAGACAGCTTAATTGCTGTGGTAAACTTGTCTGACATTTCTGGAAAAATTTGGGTGCTACAGTAATCCATGGAGCCCAGTGGGCCCAGTCTTAAATGACTCATGCACATCTTAATTGCAACTTGGTTGCTAAAGTTTCACCCAGGGTATTGGGAGTGAGTATTTTCCTTCTTTATTTTTTTCTGTTCAACTCCTTTTAACCAATTTAAAAGTTGTACATGTATTATTTGGATGGGAAAGCAATAAAGGCCTCAAACGAAGTGAATGAGGCTACAGTATTCCTCTGAACCAAATGTCTTCCTGGAAAGCTTTATGCTGTACACAGCTGGACAAACTTTAGAAAAAAACCCACGCATGTAGTGGTGTGGACCATAGTTCAGGACACAATGTTAATAGCAGGAGCACAACCTCTGGCTCTCCATCGCAGTGCATGTGTACTTTGCTTTGCTCCCATACCAGCGATCATGTTAACATTCAACGCAGGCACATAGCACAGTTCTTCAGCAAGTCACGGAGGCAGAAGCCACTCACTGCTTTGTCATAGGCTGTCACTGTGTGTCTGAACGGACGTGGCTGTGTTGAGCTAGACTGTAAAACTGTAAAACTCACGGAATCGTGGAATCACCAAAGTTGGAAAAGACCTCCAGGTCATCTAATTCAACTGTCTACCACTAATATTTCCCCATTAATCCACTGTCCCTTAGGGCAACACCTAAATGTTTCTTTAACACCTCCAGGGATGGTGACTCCAACACTCCCCTGGGCAGCCTCATCAATGCCTCCTCGCTCTTTCTGGGAAGAAATTTTTTCTAATATTCAACCTGAACCTCCCCTGGCACAACTTGAGGCCATTCTCTCTCATCCTATTGTTAGTTATGTGGGAGAAGAGGCCAACCCCCACCATACCACATCTTCCTTTCAAGTGGCTGTAGAGTGATAAGGCCTCCCCAGAGCCTCCTCTTCCCCAGCAATCCCAGTTCCCTCAGCTGTTCCCCCATCAGGATTGTGCTCCAGATCCCTCACAGTTCTGTTGTCCTTCTCTGGACAGACTCTGGAGCCTCAATGTCTTTCTTGTAGTGAGGGGCCCGAAACTGGACACAGTACTTGAGGTGCGGCCTCACCAGTGCCGGTACAGAGGGCTGATCACTTCTCTGTTCCTGATGAGAGGCTGACTGAACCTTACACATGATGGAGTGTGATATTGGCTCCCATGTGGGGCTCTGTCGATAGCTGAGGGTCAGTCTTGATCCCCGCTCCATTTGGTTCACCATATTGTGGCTTGGTCTTAGAGCTTTCTTTAATAACTTTCTTCTACAGAGGAGATATTTGTTGTAATAACAAGTAGTGGAAAACATTTTCTGCCTTTCCCAAAAGAATACAGCTGTTGTGCAACTCAGAAGCTCGTCTGTCAGCGGGTACATTGTTAGGGTGCTCTGTGATGGGGTGTTCTGCATTACAAATGCATGTTTGTTTTCCGCTGGATCATTAACACATGTAATATATGGCAGTTGCTGGAAACTTCCTGAGAGAAATTTGTCACAAATCACGTTACTGGTGTGCAAGTGTTTGTGGGTTTAGAGTTCTAGTCTGTGTTCTGTTGTTTAGTCATTTTTGATGCTTTCTGAGGAATCACATTAGCCAGGCTGATGTCATTGTTCCTCAATTCATCCAGCTCTTAAAAAAGATTTTTAGTTTTGTCTGTCTCCAGTAGTGATTGCTTCTAACGGCAGAACAGTGCTGACTATGCTCTTCCTTTAAGGGTGGATATGGATCTGGTCTCTCTCACTTCACATTTCTCTCCTCTGTGGGCGGTCTTCTGTGGAGTGAGAGATACCCCAAAGGATAATACAAATTCAGGCTGAAAATAAACCCACTAGAGAGCAGGGACAGGGTTACACACCAGTGCCCTTCCTCAAAAACCACAGCATTTTAGAAAAACAACTGAATATTTCAATCATGTCCCAGTTTGACCTGTTAAGATATCCTATTTTCAGGCTTTTTCCTCTGCCAGATGAGTGGCTGGCATTGTTCAGTGCAGGTGTGTGCCTTCAGGAGGAGGCCAGCTTCCTCATGGACCACTGAACCATGACAGTTTTTAGCCTAGAAGGCAGCTTGGTCACGGTGTTAGCACAGTACCAGGTCTTGGGCTGCAGGAGCACAGCTGATTTTTTTCTCAAGGAATAACTTCAAATAATCAGCACCTTTCTGGATGTGTTTTTTAAACATCTGAGCAGCCTGATGTTACATCTGCTAATGTGTTCACAACTGCTCTTTGCAAAGCTGTCTGTACATGCTATTGAGCTACAGCTTTCTTCAGGGGGAACGGCACTAGGGAGTTTGTGGTCCAGTGCAGAACAGGTGTTTGAGCATGCTGCCTTGTGCTTTTATTCCCTGAATGCAAGTCATAACCTATTGCAGAGCAGCTGGCAAAGCCATCTCAGCTCTGGCACCTGGAATATCCAGTCTGAAACCTTGCTCCTAGTGGGATTTTCCCATTGCCTTCACAGATGGAGATGTCTGGAAGTGATTCCCGCATGGATCTTGTGATAACTACGGTGCTACTCCTCTATGACTGAAAAAGGCAGTGAGTGTGGAGTGTGTGAATGGAGCATTTCTTGCACTTCACTCGCTTTTCTTCCGTTGACACTTCTACTGATGGGTGGAGAAACTCTTCCAGTTGGTGTTTCCTTCTATCCTCTGAATGTGAAAAGAAAGTATGACTGCTGAGCTGGTGTATGGTGTGACCACCATACAGCTCGCCTACAAAGGAAGGCTGGAGAGAATGAGATGAGAAGTGCCTGTTGTAGCCATAAAAGGATAAGGAAACTGCCTCTTTGGCCACCAGGCTGCTAGGAAATCTCTTGATGAGCAGTGTTTTGACTCAGCTGGAGCCCTGCGTGAGTTCCTGCAACCCCTCTGTTAGGACCAGCTGTGACATAAAACCACAGCTTCTCTCAAAACACTGGGTAAAACACTGCAGCCATTGCAGTAAAGGGATGCTTTGGTAGTATTTTGGATAGTCACTGATTTCAGAGTGGACTGATTAGGCTTCTACAATTTGTTTGCCCCACCCACTGAAGGTAATCTAGATTGGAGGGAGGCTCTACCATCAAGGTCTCCAGCTTACCATGAAATGAGATGGATCCATTACTTTATCCCACAAGCACGAGACCAGAAAGATCTCATTCTAAGAGACAGTCATTTTTCTGTTTTATGATGATATTGTAATTTGTGCAGTGGGACACATCATGGAAAGATTAGTGTCCCTTTGAAGGAATCTGGTCCCATGTTTGTGGAATAAGAAACAAATTTAGCAACTGGCTTTCTCCATCATTCTCTCTGAAAATAGAGACGGCGAGTATCTCCAGAAGCGTGCATTTGGGTTTAAAATGGGTAATGAGTCTGTTGTAAGAACATGGGAAATGTGGGTGCCTTCACGTGTATCTTTTCTGTAAGGAGACAGAGAATGCTAAAAAGTTAAGAGGAATATTCAAGTCACTCTACCTGATTATAAAAGGGTATTTTGAGACCTAATTGACAAAAAGGCAACATTTCCTCTTTTTCTGCCTCATGCAACATGGAAGAAAATTGATCCAAGTGCTTGATATGTGCTATCTGAGAGTTAAGAGAGGATGTCACAGCCCTTCAGCATCACTGCATTCTGGTTGGATATTAGGAGAAATTTCTTCTCAGTAAGAATGGTGAGGCAGTGGCACAGGTTGCCCAGAGAGGTGGTGGAGTCACCAACCCTGGAGATGTTCAAGAAAAGAGTAGATGTCACACTGAAGGACATGGTTTAATGCTAAGGTTGTAATGGGATGACATTTAGAGCAGATGATCTTAGAGGTCTTTCCAACCTTAATGATTCTGTGATTCTGTTTCATTCAGAGAAAGATGAAGGACCTGGAGTGTGGAAGCCAGGTTTTCTTCTTGCAGAGCCTCTCCTCCCTTCCTCTTTTCCACTATCAGGGCACATTACTCCAGTGTTCCAGTGTGCATAGAGCACAGGTGAGTGCAGAACTCAGAGTTCCCACAGTGTTTGTCTGTAAAAGATGGCAGGAACCTGATATTGTTGCAGCTAGTTTCAGCAGTGTGGTGCAGCTCCTGACAGAGGGCTGGCTGCTCACTGATGGGGTGAGCAAAGCTGAGGTGCAAAAGGTGTTTAGGAGGCAATGGAGCAGCAGACTTTGCTTGGGAATTGGGACTCCTCAACCCTAATGCTTTGGTCTTGATATGGTGACAGCCCTGGTGACAGCCAGAGACAGATTTTTGCTTTAAAAATTGTGAGGCATGTAAACAACTGATTAGTAAATCAATTAATTTTCTCATCTAGTGTTAAATAACAAAATTGAATAACTATTCTGCTAGTTTAATCTGCTAAGGTTTCCTCTGCTATTGGTTTAATCTGTACAGCAAGTGACACAGTATATGACATTCCTGCTCCCTGAACATGTTATAAAATCAGATTTGCTTGAATCTGTAAAACACAGCATTTCAAACCTGATTGCTGAGCAGCTGTTTCTCTCAGAGTCCAGAGACCTGCAGTGTTTCCCAGAGGAAACCCATGCTACTCTCCCTCTGCCCAGGCAGGCAGTGTGAGCACGAGGCTGGCTGTGTGCTGGCACTGAGCCCTGCTCAAAACATCCCTTGGAACCAGCATCTCCAGCTTCATTTTGAGTTGTGAGAGATAATCGTATCATCATAACAGTGCCAGAAGCACGGTGTGGAGGAGTAATGCCAGTCATTAAAAAGAGAGATAATAGGAGTAAAGCCCAGAAGCCTTCAGAGCTCCTTTCCCCTGGCTTACAGCCTGCCCCGTGGCTCACCTTTCCCATGGCATTCATGCCTGAAGCCTTTTGCAGTCTGTTGCTACAATATCTGTAGTTATGAAGTACATAGAAATCCCAGAAAGAGACAAAGCAAAGGGAAGGTAGTGTCTGCTGAAAGGAGGTACTTTGAGGAGTACTTCAAAGGGAGTCTGTCTGCCAAACAGAGAAGAAACAATGAGATTAGTTGTGCTAAAAACCAAACCAACTTATCTACATTTAACACGTAGGAGTGATTTGGTTCTTTACTTTTGCAGGTATCATGTGAATTCGATTTAATATGGAGCAGATTACGGATATGTGGAAACCAACATGTGATCCACTGTAATTTCTATGTGGAAATAGGAGTTGCATTGTGCTTAACTTACAAAGAGTGGGCAAAATAACATATTTGTGAGTGTATTTCTGGTGCAAGGTCACTTAGAAAAACAGTCAGATCAAAACAATGGCAGAAGATTTAAGTCCTGTTTTATGTTCATTAAGGTATTTGGTTCAGCTCTCTCTGCTCTACTGGCAAGTTGCAAATAATAGCCTTTCATCCTGCTGTTTGCCTGTCTAGAAAAAGCTCCTTTCTTTTTGTATGTGCACTTCCTGAGCATATTTGACTACTGGAGTGAATAGGAGCTCTGTAAATGAAAGCACAGTATGATTCAGCTCTCAAAGGTGTAGAAATTTCTTCTTTAGATACTCAGAGGAGTAAGTTCTGAGTTGTTTCTTCCTGTATGTCCCCAAAATGCATTTAGCTGACAGCCAAAGTTTCTAGCCAGATAATGAGTGTATTTTTCAGAAATTGTACACAGAGGATTTCTTATGGGATTTCTTCAGTCCCTTACTATTTTTAGAGTTACATGCAGTTCTCTCTCAATTATAATAAGACAGCAGGTGCTCAGTGAAACTCAGTGATTTTCAAATGTCATATGCCTCCTTGTTTTACTGGTAAGATTGAGAGGCATTTTTCTATTGCTGATTAAGCCCAATAAATAAATAACTAAATAGTAATTTCAGCACAATGGAAGGTCTCTGTGAATCAAGGCCAAATGTTAACTGATTCAATAGAAAAAAAAAAATGTTGTTTCGTGGAATAGTGAAGAAATTTGAGTGTGAAGGGACCTCCATCCACGTCCCCAGATTTGTGCATGATTAACTGCAAAGCCAGATTTGATTGCTTAAGGTCTTCCTCAGTTGAGTTTTGAAACTTTTCTTTGGAACTGGAAGGCAGAGGTTGCAGAGATTCACAGATTCATAAAGGTTGGAAAAGACCACTAAGATAATCTAGTCCCATCATAAGCCCACCCTCACCATGCCCACTGCCCACGTCCCTCAGTGCCACATCCACACGGCTCTTGGACACCTCCAGGGATGGTGACTGCACCACCTCCCTGGGCAGCCTGTGCCACTGCTGTCTCACTGCTCCTGAGAAGAAATTTCTACTGATGTCCAACCTGCACTTCTCTTGGTGCAACTTCAGGTCATTACCTCTAACCCTAAACACCTAGAGGTGTTTGCCATAGCCATCTGCAATGGTCTGGTGATAGGATGCTCTTTCTGGACGGGCAATTGGGTTCTTTGGGTGGTGCAGAGCCGTCATGTCCATAGAGTGAATAAGAAGTTCTGGTGAACAGCTGGACCCTCTCATAACCTTGTTATCTCTCTTGAAGTGGAGGTTTCATCAGTTGTTTCCTTAACAAACTTGGGCTTTTTTGACTTCCAAAGGACAGACTTAGTTGTGTGTTCAAACCTAAGCTTTAATACTCTATTAAATTATTAAAATGCTAAGAAAACACGTGCCTTTTCTTCTTATACTCTGTGTACAATAGAAACGGCTTTCAAGCAGGATTTCAACAATCTTCTTGCTTTGACATTGAAAAATTCTTGTGCAGAGCTGTAATCACTCAAGAATTGCTGTAATAAACCATTCAATTTATAGAAACATAAACAATATTTATGATAGTGCTTTGGACAAAATCTATGCGTAGGCCTACGTTTAAAAAAATAACAATGAAGGAAGAACATGACGAATGGAGAAAGAACAATATGATGACTAAAGCTTTGACTGTCACAATGGCCTCAATGAACCTACATACTAATGTTAAGTGATCTTTTGTTTGAGACTCTAGGAAAGATACCGATTTTCAGGAACTTCTAATTACTTCTTCACTTTTTTTAGCATAATTTTGTTAAAACACCTTATGCTGATCACCTCAAAACCAAAGACTTTTAAAAACAGGCCTTATCCACCACTTTTCTCTACAAAATTTTTGTTGTTTCAGTATCCAACAGCTACCCATGTAAAATGATTGATCAGTTTACAGCTATTAATTTTTTTTGCAAAGGTTGCTGCGTCTCGCGATATCTTTATCACAGAAAGAACTCTTTTTCTCCCCATCACATTTTAACTTTATGTTCTTCCCCATCTCAATTTCATTATCATGTTTTGTGGAAAACATGTGCTGTAGAAATAAATGCTCTCTTCAGTGGAAAAATAGAGGTTTACATACGGACAAAGTGATATTTATTATTTTCTTCCTAATGAAGTGCTTGACATTTTAACAGATCTGTTATAGAGAAAAGTTCAGTGTGGTAAGTGTAAGTGTAGTAACTGGAGAATGTAATTACTATTCATACCCATCTTTTCCTATCCATTCCTAGCTCTGCCCAGTTAGTTCTTTGAAGGAAACTGCTCCATGGTCTCTCTCGGCAAAAGTGAAATTCTGTTCTGTGAAGTTTGGACAGAGCAAACACAGCTTATCCTTTCAGTTGGAAGACTTGATGATAAACCCTATGTATGAGTATCACTTAGAAACAGGCAGAAATATCGCTCTTGGCATATTTTGTGATGATCGTCAAACATGCAATCCAGCTAGAAGATCAATTCAGAAAAGAATGAAAGCGTTGAATGTTCAAATATGAAAGGTTGTTTGGTCTTTCTTAAGGGTGCGTTTGTCCTATTGACTAACACCATGTACAAGGAATCACAGTGCAAGGTAAAAAAAAATTGCTGAGTAAGTAGGTCCTTGCATTCAGTAGGTTAGGCTGATTTGATGATCTACTCAAAGGGAGCTGGGGTCAGAGCCAGGGGGAAGACAGCTCCTGTGGTGTTGTGGTCACCAGGACGGATATTTAAAAAGTAGCCTGTGGTTTGGCTGAAGTGGAGTGAGAAAAAACAACCTGCTCCTTAGTGTTTCCTGAAGGGCCTAAAGAAGTAGCTAGATTGGAAGAACAGGTAGCTCACACTAAGATGAAAGCAGAAAGCCATGGTGTGAAATGCAGACCCAAAATAACCAAGGGGAAGAAGGGGAGCTCTGACAGTAGTTGAAAGGTGAATGCCCTGTCGGTTATGAAGAAACAAGAGAAATCTTAGGAAGAGGAAATGCATACTCTAGGTTAATTGCAACTTGAGCAAGTAATTGAGGAGGCAAGCCACTGAAGTAAAGTGTTACGCATTTAGAGGGGTGCCAGTGGGTCTGCCACAGTCCCACTTCGTGCACAGGGAGGAGCTGTAACCATCCATGTTAAATGGCCTAAAGGCCAAGCTTGCATTAGCAAGTAGAGGAGAGTGGAAATCAGGGATGCCTGTGTTCATTTGGAAATGTGTTTCTTTGGTCTGGGTGATTACCCTGACCAGCTCTTCAGTGGTCCCCTGTGAGTTAAGATCTTATCTGAAGGGAAAACTTGACTTCATCTCTAATATTTCTAGATACCTGAAATCACAAAGGACTAGTAGTGAGAAGTCTTTCTAAGGCCACCTGTGTACCAAATAATATTGTACTAATTTTTGGTGAAAAAAAAAAGTCAGATCTTTCAATTCTCTGCAGTGATCCCCACTCACAGGTCATCTTTTTGAATAAAAGTGTATGGTCCCTCAGCAGAAGAGTCTGGGAAGCCACAAGAGAAGAGCATTGAAAATGCAAAGGTGGCAAGGCCTGTTTTAGCATTCCCAGTTGTTTTTGAGATAGATGTGTCTGTAAAAAAGATCCTTGTCTCTATAGCACCTCATGGTGGAGAGCAGGAGCTGATCTGTACCTGTGTATAAACCACGAACTTCATGATCACACATTTGAAATGAGAGAGAGAGAAGGAGAAGCCACTTTCTACCAGGTATGAAGATCTCTGTGCACCCATTAGAAAAGAGTGCAGAGCCTTGTGGGCAGGTGAGTACTGCAGCAATAGTCGTGGATCTGATGTGGTCTCCTGATCTCAGTAGGCCAAATCTGAGATGCTGAGCCTTTTTTTTTTTTTTTTTTTTTTTTTTTTTTTTTTTGTGACTGGAAAGCTTATGATGCATGGTTATGGTTACATTCAGCACATCTTCTTTACCCCAGTAATGGTTCAAACATCTTGTTCATGGGCCTGTAGATACTTAGTCTTGTAACATGACAGGACAAGGTGAAGAGGTAGGACCAATCTCACACTTGAAGTTGTTGGATAACAGTTGTGTAAGAGGATTTGTTGTGGAGTGATTAAGTAGTTTGAAATAAAGCCCATAGGAACTGTTGTTGAATTTGAATACCTCAGCAGTTGATTATTTCAGGCTTCTGAGAACTGGTAAAGATGAAATAAACATCCATTGTCCATTAGGTAGAAGCAGGAATTCTTGATTTATTTTGCAGTTAGTTCTTTTTGCATTCTGGAAGTAAAACAATTATTTCTTATTCCACTTGGCATGATTTGATGCATGAAAATATTCAGATTGATGGAGACAAACATGGACAGTCAATGATAACTGCTACAAAATCATGGAGAAGATAAGGCACTGTTTTTCTGGAAACCTAATGTGTACTATGTGTTGATTTGAATTTCTTTTTGGGATTGTGACAAAAGTTTAGAAATTACTGTTTCTGGATGTTAGTATTTATATTACAGAAAAATATCCTGATTTGTAATGAATGCAATGCTGACTTGGCATAGTGGCAGCCTTTTTTCACAAGTTGCTTGGGTTCCCAGGTTAGATCAGACCTCAAAGAGCAATATGTTTTGCAGTCTCATCTCCAACTCACTAACCTGCTGTGTAGGAGAGGAACCTCCAGACAAAGCTGAGAGGTTGGTGCAAACAGAAAGGTGTTTGCTGACTTCAGGGAATTCACATTCTAATGCCTAAAGGGAGAATATGGCACGAGACCAAACTAGGACCTGCTGGATCTGTGCTTCATAGATTGACTTAAGGGTGGCCCTGAGTGCAACAGTGCTGCCAGGTTCACAAGCATCATGGAAGTTCCTAACCAGCCTATGCAAGAGATGTCCACAGTAGGAAAGAAGTCTTATGAGGATTAGCTGAGGGAACTGGGATTGCTCAGTCTGGGGAAGAGGAAGCTCAGGGGAGAGCTTCTCTCTCTTTACAACCATCTGAAAGGAGGTGGGGGTGTGGTGAGAGTCAGCCTCTTCTCCCAGGTGACAGCAATGGGACAAGAGGGTATTGCCTCAAGTTGTGCCAGGGGAGGTTCAGATTGAATATTGGAAAAAAAATCTCGAAAGGAGTGGTGATGCATTGGAAGAGGCTGCCTGGGGAGATGGTGGAGTCACCGACCCTGGAAGTGTTCAAGAACTGTGTGGATGAGGCACTAAGGGATGTGGTTTAGCATTATGGGTTGTAGGTGGACAGTTGGACTAGGTGATTTTAGTGGTTTTTTCCAACCTTAATGATTCTTTGAGTCTTTGAAACAACCAGGCTTGGACACCTCTGAGATGCTTTTGAGTGCTGGCAGTAAGTAAAACGTGGTGAGTATAGGTTTTGCAGCCTGTAGAGGCTCCAGCCTTTGCTCTGACTGGGCACGTAGCAACACCATCAAAATTCACCCTGAATATGGTCTGGAGGCTCTAAATATTTCCCTGAATATAATCTTTTTTTCCCTACTTCTGCCCTCCTGACTGTTTGAGCAATCTGTCACTATTCATCATCAGCTCTAATGTACACCAAATTGGAAAAGAAGATGACATGCCACAGATGTAGAGGAGATATTTATTTATTAAACCTTTTAGTGCTTAGCCTCCCTCTCCCTTGTGAGCTGACACAAGAGAAGAGCATGAACAAAGAACTGAAGGTCAGTCAGGCCTGTGTGGGTATCGGATGACCTCCCTGTTGGTGTTTGCTGAGTTGGAAGCACTGGATGGTGTTGAAGCACTGAGTCTTTCTGTGAGTGAGCTCCGTGAAAATGTAATAGTAGGTACTGTATGCTAACTTGAAACCTAATGTGTTATTACTGGCTTTTATATACCTGGTTACCCATGGATAAAGCTATATGATATTTATTATAGCAGGGCAGGATGGCTTTGTAATCTGAATATGCTGCATTCACACTAGTGACTTGAACAAAGTGTTTCTTCATTTCCCCAGCCATTAATGGTTTTCTCATAAGAAACCATGAAGTCAGTTTTGTTGTGTTTGTCAGCTGGGTTTTGACTGTGTGTATTCTGTATTCTGTTCCACAAAGGAGTTATTCAAAACCTCCCCTTCAGTCTTAATTAATAGCAGACCCTGTGGAAGGCGAGCCCTGTGGGGCTGGAGAAGTTCCCGTCTGGTTTCCATTTAGCCTGTGGCTGCGAGTGGAAGCACGGCTGGCTCCCAGCACAGGGACCTCGGCTGCTCGGCTTGCTCTCACCAGTCCGGAGAGCACCAATGATGAAGGCAATATTCACTGACCAGCCTCCAGCCCTGGCTTCTCCTCTGGGGTACCTGAGGGCAGAAAGTAAGTTTATGCTAGCAGAAGAGGACAAATATCCCAGATGGCCCTCCATTGCTACCACCTCTAACGATACTGCCTTCGGATAAAGGCCCATGAGTGTCTTTTGGAGACAAACTTCCTATCCACAGCATTTAAATCTTCTAGCTGTTAGCTGTGCTTTCATTCAACTCTCAGTCCTGATCCAGGATTTCCCCTCTGCCGTCTGAATTCCAAGGTCTTGTACCAGGGAGCCAGTCAACACAGAGGGGTGTCATGGTGTTCCCACCATCTTCACATGCAACTGTATATTTTACTGGAACTGCAAAAGTCAGACGTGAAGAAGTAATGTTTCCCATAAAAAAAAAAAAACAAACGAACAAACAGAACACCCTATCCCTAGTAGATGTACATAGTGTGCCATTTCCCTGGCTGGCTTAAACTTTTCAGAATCTCTACCTACCCTTTTAATTTATGCATTTGATCTGTCTGCTTTAAGCAGACATAAAGTCGAGAGCATGTCTCTATTTCCAGAGGATAATATTTTTCTTTTGAGTTTGGCTATGGAGGGCTCACTTCTGCATATAAGTTACAAATAGCAGGCTAATAAAAGCAGGCAGCTCCGCCAAACATTGCACAACATCACGCCAGCATGAAAGATGGTCTCACATTCACACTGTCCTCCAAAAAACTGCATCTGAAATCATCAAAAAGTAAAAAACAATAAAGAAATAAGCCCCCTCCCAAGAAGAGCTTTATGCAAATACCTTCTCTCTCAAGGAGACAGTCTCCTTCGAATGAAGGCTTGCATGAGTGAATGGCTTGCATGAATGAAAGCTTGAATGAGGCTTGCATCGACCCATTGGTTTCTGTCCTAAGGGGAGCTCATTCCTGCCCTAGCTGAAGTGAGGCCACAGAGGACAGAGAGAAGATGCAGAACTGAAAAACACACCAGGACACTCTGGCCAAGCTACCAGAGCTGCAGCCAACACTGGGGCCTCTTCTCCTGTGGGGTACAGAGAGCCGGATGCAAAACCAGGAGGCGAGAACTCCTGCATGGCCCTCACATACAAAGGCTCGTATTGTGTTTGGTGCTGGGGTGAGAAGCAAGGGGAAACGTACTTTCTGCTTCAAACAACTTTTGATATAGTAGATTAAAATTCATCTATAAAAATGCCTCAGGATATGCTGATGGCATGGTGCTAGCACAGCATGTAGCTCCAATCATCTGTTATTTGGCATTTTAGTATCTTCTGAATATATAGATGAGAATTTCTGAGCTTTGTAGGAAAAGTGGTTGCTGTAAGAGGGTAAAACTACAAAAAGGGCAAGCGGAGAGCAGAAGCAGCACAGGACAGTGGCAACTGTTGGGAAAAGGATGCTCAACCATACGGACAGCCTTGTTCCTCCACCCTGTATACTGAGTGGCTTCCCCGACAGCTTATTGCAGGCTTTGGGATTGTACATGTTTATGAAAAGCTGAGGATAGGATCATCTTTGGCAGGCACCCATCCATCAGCACTTATAAATTTGGACCAATTTATTGAGAAATACAGAAAACGGCAACAACAAAACCCAAGGAGTAAAGCCACTAGGAAGGCCTACATTGGGTCTCTTTGCCTGCAAAAAGAATCTTTGAAGAAAAAAGAATTTTGGCAGGTGGATAAGTATTGAAAATGTTTCCCAGTGAATGCCACCTGAAAAACCCAAAGCAGAAGGCTTCTCAGACTCATTGACATTCTTCTTATCAAAAAACTTCAGACATTGCATGTCCTGGCTGGTGCAGTGGTACTAATTGCCATCTCTCCCAGATCAAGAAAAGTATGGACAGGCTCACCACTTCTTCCAGTCAGGCTGTTTGCTCTTGGTCTGAGAGTGTTTTGAGGGCAAAGTCCTTTGGGTTTTATGGACATCTCTCACTGTCATCCTGGCTGCACTAAATGCAGTCTGAGCTACTAAAGGAAATCGGGCTCCATTGCATTAATGCACCATGGCTAACTGCTCACTGATCTCTTGACTGCTGAAGTTAAAAGGGTTTCTAAAGTAACTGTACCTTATGTCTAATTATTTAAATTGCTAGGCAGATCTAATTAATTATTAGGCAGCCAATTATGTTGTATCAAAAGCTGATGAGAAGTGAAAGAAAAGTAAAAGAGAGTGGGTTTAGATTAGACATCAGGAAGAAATTCTTTACTCAGAGGGTGCTGAGGCAGGTTACTGAGGAAGAGAGAAGCTGTGGATGTCTCATAACTGGAGGTGTTCATGGACAGGTTAGATGGGCCCCTGGGCAGCCTTATCTAGCAGGAGGTATCCCTGCCCATGGCAGGCAGTTGGAATCAGAAGGTCTTTAAGGTCCCTTCCAACCCAAACCATTCTGTGATTATACGATTCTGTGAAAGAATTTTCAACTAAAATTATTCTAAAAGCAAATAAGGAATGCTTACTACAAAAGGAGAGTGAACTCCTAGAAACCATGGTACAAACAAGATATAGTGAAAAAGTATGCAGCAGCCTCTCCTTTTAAAGGCTCACAGAGAGTGTTTGACACTTGGAACAACAACACCTGAAGGCTCTTCATTTCAGAAAAAGGAACTTGCTTCTTTCCACCTCCACCTTTCCAATAAAAGAGGAAAAAATCAAGTAGGAAAATTAACAGTTTTCAGCAAAGGAGTGCTAGTTTTCTTAATGAATGCTGCAGAAAAGATTTTGAGTACCCACTTGAAATCACTAAATTCAGAGGGGAGAAGTAGCCTCCATCCTTGACCTGTTTCTTTTGCACCCACTCACATAATTCAGACACACAGGCTCTGTTGCCTCAACCAAGTAATTATGGGGGCTAACGGTTTTGGACATTGTTTAGATGTAAAAGTTCTGCCTGAATAATTACACAGTCCAACCCTCTTCATGCAGGCAGTGCACACTGGCAAAAATGCTTTACCAATATATATTGCAGGCATGGTGAGCAACATAAGATGTACAAAAGAAAATCTTTTGTATGTTTGAAGGGCTGATTCTATATTAGGGTTTTTGCTGTCATTAAAATGTTGCAAGAACAACAACAACAAATTCACAACAGCTATAACTGACCACAGTTATTAGACAAAAGTTTAATGTGACCATTTAGCATGTCTTACAGCATCAGCTTCAGTTTGGAGGATGTGTTTACGAAGGAGTAGTGGCAGGTGAGTTGCCAGTCAGCAGTGCTGGGGCATTTGAGGTGAGAAATGTTAAGAAGAAGGAAAGGCTGAAACATGCTGGTAGCAGAGATTTTACAGTCAAGCTAAATCCCACCATTGCAAAGCTTTAGGAGTAACTGGAGTAACTAATAGAAGCATTACCTCTTTTTTTTTTTTTTTTTTTTTTTGGTGTCATTCCATCTGCAACGAAATGTATTTTGTAGTGAAGCTGGAAGACAGGGATGGACAACATGGCTCTGGCCCTGCTCAGCTCAGCTGGAGTTCTTGGGGCGTAACAACGTCTTCTGAAACTGATCCTCCCATCAGCTTTTCTCCTTGTCAGTAACATCCTTGAATAGTTGTTGATATTCAGCAATAGAAGAAGAAACATCTTCTATCTGAAAAGCAGGCACTGCTCTAAGCGATTCTGTTTGAGCAGTGTTGGTAGAGAATATGAGGAACTCGATAGCTTGTAAAAGCTTTTAAAAAGCAGATGAAGTATCTCCCAAGCAGGGCTAACAGGTGATGTAAGCTGCAAGTAGGCCGTCGGTGGATAACAAAAATGATTCCAGGATTATTACAGAACACAACTAAAGGTGTTTCAAAATAGAAGCCAAACTGTTAATATTTCAAAACGTTTCTCCATTCCATTGCAGTCCTACTAACTTCCACTAGGTTTCAACCAAACTTTTGCTGCAGACCACAGCACCCAGCAGACAGCTCTGAAGAACTCTTACCAGCAAGAAGAAAGGTCATGAATTTCAGAGAAGGAAAAAGCCTGGCTAGAAAACTGATAAAGCAAAAAATTCTGTAAACAAGACAAACCCCATGATAACAAGAAAAACAATTTGAATGAACATCTGTAATCATAACTATAAGTCATTTGCCAGAGCTAATAAAATAGCAGAGCTCTCTCTTCAGATCTGTATGTTAGGCTGCAGTGTCACTGCTAGCACTCAGCTGGAAGAATGAAATGATGGAGTTGGGGTGCTGAAGAGAAACCCCAGCCCCACCCATCAGGGCCAATAATCGCTGCGGGATTTGGCCTTCTCTAATGCCTGGGAAGTGTTGGCACCGGCTGAACCCAAAGCTTGAGTGATGTTATTCTTGCCAACGCGTGTTAACGTCTCTTTCAAGACAAGTTTAATCACATTCTCAGCAACAGTCGTGCAGAGAAAGCACTGAAAGCCTGGAGGAGATTTCTGGAGCAAGGTACCCTTGAACTGGGGCTGTCCTTGAGGTACAGCACCAGGACTTTCTCAGGGTCTGATGAGACATGGAAAGCCCTCATCTGCTCACCCAGAGAGCTCCACAAATGCAGAGCCCCACTGCAGTCAGCTCTCCTCTTAGGAATTTCGCATCCACTGCCAATTTACTGAAAGAATGTTTGTGTGCACATGCTTGGCTCATTATGCTGTGATCAGCCCTCTCCTCCTGCTGGCCCCGCCATTCCTCCCATAACTGGGTAGCTGGGCTGAGGCCAATGGGATAAAGTTCAACAGGACCGAGTGTTGGGTCCTGCTCTTTGGTCACAGCAACTCCATGCATCACTACAGGCTTGGGGCAGAGTGGTTGGAAAGCTGTGCAGAGGAAAAGGATCTGGGAGTGTTAGCTGACAGCTGGCTGAACACAAGCCAGCAGTGTGTCCAGGTGGCCAAGAAGGCCAATGGCATCCTGGCTTGTATTGGGAATAGTGCAACCAGAAGGAGTGTGGAAGCGATTGTCTCTCTGTACTCAGCAATAATGAGGCTGCACCTCGAGTGCTGTGTTCAATTTTGTGCCTCTCACTACAAGAAAGTCACGGAGACTCTGGAGTGTGTCCAGAGAAGGGCAGTGAAGCTGTGAAGGGTCTTGAAAACAAGTCTGATTGGGAATAGCGAGGGAACTGGGATTGCTCAGAATGGGGAAGAGGAGGCTCATGGGAGACCTTATCACCCTCTACAACCACCTGAAAGGAAGTTGTGGCGAGGTGGGGGTCGGCCTCTTCTCTCATGAAACGAGCAATAGGATGAGAGGGAATGGCCTCATATTGTGCCAGGGGAGGTTCAGGTTGGATATTAGGAACAATTTATTCTCAGAAAGAGTGGTGAGGCAGTGGCACAGGCTGCCCAGGGAGGTGGTGAAATCACTGTCCCTGGAGGTGTTCAAGGGCTGTGTGGATGTGGCACTGAGGGACATGGGCAGTGGACAATATTGGTAGTAGGCGAATGTGATCTTAGAAGTCTTTTCCAGCCTTAATGAATCTATGATTCTGTAACAACACAGCAGTGGGTTTTGTGATGATTAAGCTTGATGCTACCTGTGAGTGGGTTGTGCATCATCTCTAATTAAACTGGACAGAAAGAGAAATCTGGTTGGAAAAGAGAAATTTTGTTTCCATGCGAGTGTTTGGGAAGAAAAGATGATGGATAAAAAAATGTCAGCAGGATGTTAGAAAAATACAGATTTCCAATTTTGCCAGTGTGTGGCAGTGGTCCTTTAGCAATTGCAGTCATATGAAGCAAAGGGCCGTTAAGTTTCACATTTTGCTCTGGAGGCCAACTTGGAAGAGGACCCAGACAGCCACTCACTGGGCGTACATAGGATTCAAAATAATCTTTGAGACACCAATTAAATGCAAACATGTTTTTAAAAAATTCGTTGCAATATCCACAGTAGCTTGACCTGAGGTGTGACAGAAATGAATTGCCAATAAAACCTGCCAAGGAAGACCAGTTTAAAGGATGCCTTTAACGCTTTTCACAATAAAATAGTTTTCACAAGCAGCTCATATATCTCCCAGCCTCCCTGGGATGTGTTGCTGCTGGGTGATTCTGGAGTCATTAATGGATTGCAAACTCCCCGCCCTGCTCCACTCCCTGCAACCATCTTCAGATAGTTGTAACAACTCAGTGCCTTTCCAGGACGATAGCCTTCTTTGAAATGTGCTTTGAAATGGGCCAGGTTTGAGTAATGGTCAGAACTGAAAGTTGCTGAGTGTTGGATATCTCATTGCTTTTCGGACCTCTGGGAAAATCTGCCTTGGTTACAACTCCAGCTCTCAGTTGGAGGGTACTCCTTCGACTGGCACCTATAATATAGAGAGCTGAGCATGAGGATGAGCCCGGATCCATTAAGGATGAAATTTGAAGCTGTGGTCTTGAGGACATCCAAAGCAGCTTCTGCTTTGTCCTGGAGCACCTGGAGCTCACCCTACTTGGGGTCAGAGGGATGGGGCAGAGCCCCGCATGGGAGCCACTGCAGATTCTGTCCACATGTAGTCCAGGGATCCTATTGCTGGCCCAAATGCTCTCCCGTGCTACATCCAGAGGCTATTGCTTGCAAAGCAGAGACATTGATAAGATCTGTGAGAGGATCTGCATGACCCACTGCAGCCTATGTGGCTGTCCAAACCAATGGGGCAAGGAGGAAGGAGCAGGAGTGGGATCAAACTTGTTTCTTTCAAAAGCACTTGCAAAAGTGCCTGGGAATCAAGGATTTGCAACAGGAATGAGAGAGGAAAGTTCACTGTTCTTCTTGGAGGAGGGAAGGAAGGTTGACTGTTTCTGTTGGCCCTACCTGCTCTTCTAAGGGATGCCTCTTTTGGACACCAGCTGGTGAATAGCTGCACTGAAATAGTGAGCAAACCAAAGCAAATTTGTTTTACACTTTGTTCTCCTTTATTTTTGTCACCATGCACTGTTGCCACTGTTGGGTGATAGGGAGGGGCCGTGGCTTTTGTGGTTGTAAACAAGAGCTCCATACACAGCCCTAGGAGGTGCTGGCACTGTGTGAGTGGGTGTGTGTGCCCTCCTTTGGGACAGGTGCACAGGAAAGCAATGAACGAAGAACAATGGGAGCAAAGCAAAGAATTGCCAAATTGAGAGCCAGGTTTGCACTCAGTCTGTTCATATGAAAGTAAAATGGTAGCTAGTTGCATGGGCAGTGTTTACAAGTGCTTCTGGGTGCGTACAGAACCCTTGGTTTGCCTCAGACAAAGAGCTTTATTGCTGAGTGCTGAGGTTAACTTGGTGTTCATGTGGTGTGTGCCTGTCAGAGACCCTGTGCATGTTCAAAAAGAGGCAGTGACAGCTACCATGATCTGAGCCATCTGTCTTTAGGGTGAAAATCCAGAGGAAAGACTTCATAAGAAGAAAATATCCAAAATGCTCATTCTGAAACTCTTTTCCTCCCAGATCATCCTGTAGGAAGGACATTATGTCCCTCTGCCAATGGCAATGATTCCATTATCTCCAACATAGCTTTACTGCAGTGATAATCGGTTCAGAAGGAAGGAGGGCAGTGCAGAGGGGGCAGTAAGGATGAGGACTTCTAACATAGGGATGCCTGGTGGTGCAATCCTGGCACTTCAGGAATTGGAGCATGAAACCACAGTACTTTAAAAAGCAAGTGCCAAAAAGGGAAGTAGTTTGTGGGGAAAAAAAAAAGAAGAAAAAAAAAGTATTTGACTGTCTGTTGTTCTTGAGGAATGAGGAGCTGATTCTTCTGCCTACTGCAGCTGGAACTACCTCAGCCTTCTTCACTCTGTTTGTTTATCCCTTGAAGACGGCCAAACAAGGAGCCTCTTGGACCTTCCCTGGTTTTGATCGTGGCAACTAAAAGAACATCACAGGGTCAATGGGGACTTGCAAGTTTGCCAACCCAAGTGAGAACGCAGCTGAAATACTAGGGTGGTGCCATAAACCTGCCTCAGTCCCCAGAGCTCTCACTGCTGCAAGCCAGTGGCTGGGACTCAGTGCTTTGCTGAGAGGTACCTCACTCTGCCCATCTGAGTGACTGAGCGTAGTAACACTGAGCTTGCCCAAACATAGATGGCGCAACAGTTTAACTAATCATTAAACTGTTAATTGCAAAACTGTGGCTGTATAGCTCTCCTTCAACCAAGTGTCTGCATAGGCGCAGCTATGCTGATTTAGGAACAGTGATGAAGAGCTGGGGTGTAAGGTCACCTCTAAACCCATGGCACCTCCAATGAAAACAGCATCCAACTGCCCCAAAATGGGTGGTTCTGCCTGGCCAAGATCCTGTTTGAGCTGTACTTTCAGATGCAGGGTGAAATCAGTCTTATAGCCCTGCCAGAGCCCTCAAAACCTCTCATCCTTACAGCAATTAAGGGATTTTACTCTCATAATCACCCTCTGATAGGGAAAGCATGTGTTCTCCTGTTACCAACTGTAAACAGATCTACAGGATTAATTAAGTGACTAGATTAAGGTCATGCAGGAAGCTGCGGTTGAACTGGAAATTTCAGGCCAAGCTTGCAAACCCTTGCCTGGCTCCCCATTCGTTGACCAGCTGCCTGCCTGCAGGATCACAAGGCAGATTTGCATCTTCTGAAGTGCCCATGCTGGCTGTTCCTGACACTGGGGAACTACATCACTGTCTTAAGTTCCTGATTTCTATTATTTGATCTATTACATATCTCTGTGTGTTGCATTTGCCACTGTAAGAGATCATAAAGGACATAAAAAGATATAAAGAGATAATATTGTATCCCCAGACACTATGTGGTGTGATTGTGGCAGCGGGAATACGAAAACCATGCTTAAAGCACACACATTTTAACACATTTGCCTTGCCAGAGTGACGGAGCCCTGGCATAGGCTGCGCAGAGGATGTAAAGTCTTCTCCTTGGAGACCTTCAAAACCCAACTGGACGTGGGCCTGGGCACCCTGCTCTGGGTGTCCCTGCTGAAGCTGGGGTTGAGCCAGGTGGACCCAGAGGACCCTTTCAGCCTCAGCCATTGTGTGAGTCTGCATGGAGTTTCACTCCTAAGTGAATTGGTAGAAAATTGGGTGGGAGCATGGCTGAATGAATAGGGAGATAACTACTGTTGTGTATCTTAGATTTTATTTCATTTCCTTTTGCAGATGTGTATTCTCATACCTGTGTGTCAGTGTTGAGTATTTTGCAATGCAGTTTTTTCTTGGTGTGTGTGCAGATCCTTCTGCTTTGATGGAGCGGCACCAGAGGCGTGTTTGCCTCACAAAGTTTATTTTGAGAGCGTCCGACCTGAACGAAGATGGGCACGCCACAAGCTCCCACTTGTTGCTTGGGCAGAAGGTGGAATCCTGGGGTGCGGCATGCCAGGAAAGTACGCGAAGCCTGCTCATAGCTCATGAAGCTGACGTTTATCTGAAGGGCATTCATTCTGCAAACCCCACCCCTTCCCCTAAGAAATAAAGAATTTCCTTCAGAGTAATGCTCCATTCTTAAAATCACCCTCCGCGTTTGTGAAAAGGACGAAATGGTTATAGGTGTGGACACATCAAATAAGCAGCTCCTAGTCACTGCAAGCTCAGTACGACTGCTTCTGCTGGGCTGAGGAAGGGTACTGAGCCCACTGTGCAGGCAGCCAGGAGCTCCTGAGTCCTTTTTGCCCTGCCCCAGTCTGTGCAGGAGGAGCATGGATGGACCAACTGGTTTGCTGTCGTTCTGTTAGTAGCAGCTGGCATTCCTGTCAGCCTATGGTTTTATTAACGTGGTGGCTGTTCTGTTTTTGGGAGAATTTTTAACTGAGGCATTTCACAAGGTGTTAAAATGATTCAATAAAAAGCATGCAAAATGAATCCCAAGGGAAAAAAAACAAGACCTATTTAAAACAAACTTTGCCAAAGTGAAAATGGTATTTCATGTAATAGCAGAGTACATAATAGAGAAAATTTGCTTAAAGGGTTGCCAAGGTTAAATGGTTTCTTGGAGCAGAGAAAGACTCACTAAGTAGAGGGATGGACAGAGATTTATGAATAACAGCAGAAAGAGCAATGGCTGTGAAATGAAGCTGTACAAAGAAAAGAAGAAGTAGGAAAGGAACTCAGATATAAGAAAGCAGGCTAACAGTAATAATGGAGAATGCTATTACCATAAATATCTGCTATTATCATAGAATCAAGGAATCATAGAATATCCCAAGTTGGAAGGAACCTATAAGGATCATCGAGTTCAACTCCTGGCTCCATGCAGGAGCACCCAAAATATCTCTGCATGTAGTTAAGGAAATTTGCTGAACCATTCTTGCCTTCCGTTTGCATGTGCCCATCACACCCATTAAGTCAGCTGGACTGAATTATCATAGTGGCTCAGAGTGATTAGTTCAAAGCTCCAGGTACAAGTACTTGCAGCAGCAAATGGCAAATCACACAGTGTTAATATTAGCATGGAACTTATTTGCCTTGTCTGCCAGTCAGGAAATGGAAACAATGGCATGCAGTTTTATGCAACTAACACAGCTTAATTGCCAATAACAAGTACTCACAGTGAACTGCTTAAGAACAATTGATGGATGCTGACTGAAAAACTGTATCACTTCAAGGCATGAAAACGTGCTTGGAAGTAGATACAGGCTTGGTTTTTCTAAAGATAGAAAATTGAGGTGGCACTGGCTAACCTGTTAGATACAAACATCTTCAACAAGCAGGAAGCAAGCATAAGAAAGGGGGGGAGGGATAAGGAACCAGAATCTGCAGCACAGACTGAAGAAAAATGATTGATAAAGGAGGAAAGAAGGGAATTAGGAAAACTGATAAGAAAACCGGCAGCAGAGTTTTGGCTGTGCTCTTTGTAACTTCAGAAACAGTCAGGAATTGAATAGCTTGTTGTTTTGCCAGTATTAATGTTAGGCTGCAGCGTGCCCCTTCCTCCCTGATGAATGAACCTTCTGTGATGTTTACTCTTTTCTAGCTCTGCCGCATCGCTGCATCATTTTCTCTGCCTCCACAGACGATGGATAACCAAAGATAGTAACGCTTTCTTACGCAGTTCCTTGACAGCTGGTGGTAAATGACCTGTGTCCCTGCAGATGTATTTATGGTTCAGTTACTCTGTCATTTGTGTTTCTCTGATCCCAACTCTTATTATCTCCCAGATGCATTTGTCTCCCAGGCTCCTGCGCCTGTCACCTGTGTAGCAACTGTAGCTGCTCAGGGCTTCCCTCATCCCTATAATTCACCATGACCTGAACTCGCACAGAGATCTTGTGCCTCTGTCTCTACCCTCACTTCATTTCTTTCACTCCTGTGTATTTGGGAATTTCTAAGGCTTTTTAAATGGTCTTCTTTGTGATCTGCCTTGCAGCCCTCTTTGCCAGTCCTGCTTTGTAAGTAGTGAAGAGCAGTGCTGTTCCTGAGATGATTTTTGGGTTGGTTCTGCACGAAACCTACACCAACACTTGGGAAGTGCAGACAAAGTGGTGCTGCTTGTTGGTGATGAGTGCATACCAGCAAGACATGTGTGATACCTCCAGCTGGTGGCAGAAAAAAGGAGAACTGCTTTGATGAAGTATTAAAAGATTTTGCAGATTCTGCAGAAAATTCAATACAGCCAAAATGAAAATACCTCTCTGGTATACAATGGCAGCATTGATGCTATTTTACTTTAGGCGTGTATCGTAGGCACTTTGGATCACACCCCCGCCTTTCTTGGTCTTGTTCTTGACTATATAGGGAATTTGGTCAGCTAACTTTGGTCCTGAATCACAACCACAGCAGATGACTAACACTGCCCTAAACAGAGCTCTTCAGAGTAAACCCTCATCATCTCTCCCGGGTGCTCTGCAGCTGGCAGAAGTGCTGCCCACAGGCATGGTGTGGGTGACCTCGGCCATGCAGGTGGCTCTGACCTGTCCCCACTGCTGCAGGAGATGTCTGGGAGAGGAAGGTACAAGAAAAGCAGTCTACTCCTGCAGGTGATCTGTGGGTGTCCCCTCCACCCAGGAGCACCCCAGAGATCCTCCTCAGCCCCTCAAGATCACTCTCCTTTCAAGCCCCAAGTGCACATCCTGGACAAGAACCAGGGGCTGCTGCATGGGCAGTGTGCTCAGTGTGATCAGCTCGGCTGCCAGTGGTACTCAAGAGGAGGTATTTGGGGACGTATAGCTGCTGGGAGCAGGCACAAAGCAAGATGCCTGCCTAACGTGAGAATCTTTCCACCATGGGTGTCTCTGACCTGCTTCTGTGCCAGTGCTTTCCAGCAGCATGATCACACCTTCCCATCCGCCTTTCACCTGGCTTTCCAGCTCTTTTGTGGCAAGGATGCAATTATTTAAATTGCTCTCTGTAGTTACTAGCAGGCTGTAAAACTAATAACTTGAAGCGGTGCCCTGGCCTGGATAATGTCCTGGATTCTGAAACAGTGAACTCCAACGAAGGTAAAATTGTAGCTGGTGTAGATGTGCTGCCAAATTTTTGCTGAACGACCGAAATGCCAGAAATGCTCCTTAAAAACTTCCTGACACTTGGGTCCATCCTCCTCTTTCTCCTTCTTCTTGTTTAGTGGCTGTGGCAGTGCTGCAGCAATGTGGCTGGGCTGTGGGCGCTGTGGGTGTAGGAGGACGGGCACAGGAGCATAGCTCGTAGAGCACTTCAAAAAGCCCTGTGCCTTGAACGTACAAACAGAGCAAGCTGTTGAACTGAAAATGTGCTCTGTGTAAGTTTGTTGAGAAAAGAACCCAGAAACTTGAAAGTCACAGGAGGGCGGCCTATTGAGGCTTTCCAGCTGCAGACCTCTGGGCGCTCAGCCCAGCTCCTCCCACCAGTTCTGTGCTCCAGGCTCTGGCTTGGAGATCCCAGGGTACAGAAATATGCAGGGCTGCCACGGCGACTTTCTTCGCCATTCCTGGAGTCATGTGGCAGCTGATTCTTACATAAATAAGAATCAAAGATTCAAATGGGCGGGCAGCTTAACCTCACCTATTCCATATAGCAGCAGACCACTGTTGTCTTACATTTTGGACCAGATCCAGCTGGTGCTCTGAGCTGAAGGAGCACAGCAGTGGGAGCTGAGAGATTGCAACCTTCTCCCGCTGCCATGCTCCACTCGCTGTCTGCATGGTAGCACAGCCACCAAGAAGCTC
>JAOWBP010000001.1:90685880-90697182 GCA_028571105.1 Tragopan temminckii | reverse complement strand
CCTCATGTTGGATGGCATCAAACTCTGAATGCTGCACAGAGAGGACTCTTTCCTCCCAAGCCTGCCAGCCCAGGAACCTCAACTTTTGTGAGTTCAGGTGGGGAAAAATATCTTAAATAGGTTATATGCTTATTGTCACCATTTCACACCTGTGGAACTCTGCAGAACTGCAGGCACCAGGCAGATGGAAAACATGAAGAGTATATGAGCTTCTCACAGGGAAACAGGAAATAGGACAAAGCTGCTGTGCTCAAAATTTGCTGTGAAAGAAGACAAGGAAGAGCAGGCAAGATAGTTTCCATTCTTTCTAAGGAATTTTTTGAAGTCCTCAATGTAGTTAAATTCTTTTACTTCAGAATACATGGTTTGCACATATCTTTGAAATCTTGTGTTTGTATTCTGTGTACTACTTTATACTTACAAATTTAAGCTCACATTCTCTAACTAGAATCCTTTGCAAGCAAAGCATAGACAGTGGGCTTGTAAATGCCTTCAAAAATCTTTTGTAACTTGAAAAACTACTGAAGTTCCAAATCTACCCATACACCTCTATATTATACCACTTATGTTTGTGATGGATAGGACTTAGGAAACATAGTAAAATGGGACAAGTGATTAGAAAGGACTTCTTCAGTCACCCAGTCCAGGAAACCTTGTCATATGCTCCCTTTCATAACTCAAACTCCGCACTAAGAGTAGGTGGCTTATTTGACTCCATTGTCCCAAGGGAGTCTTTTCCAGATTACACCAGTGATATAGACATTTCTTCTAAATAAAAGTCTAAATATGTTGGTGGCTGATGTGCATCCATCTGATCTCACGATTAAGCTGTCCTTGTGTAAGTGCCTTTCTTCAGAGTTTTTGTTTTCCTAGCATAAGCTATTAACATATATATTCTTGTAACGCAGACTTCGTTTTCCTTGTGATAACCCTGATAACTTTTCTCCATCACCACTCTGTGTCCCTTGGGAATTCATGTCACTTGAGAATGGGGAACCTACTATTGTACCTGTTATTGCAAATGAGAGCTAACCAAAACTTGTACAGCAGTATTACTGTTTCCCTTTGTGACGTATTGGTAGCAGAGATACTTTAAAAACATTTTAAGGCTGAAGTTCTCTCTTTACAGCTGCACCGTGTTATTGTTCATAACTGCCCTTAGCTCAGGGGAAAAAGCTCAGTTGTTGCTAGCTGATGAGTTCTTTGCTTATAGTAAAAATGAAGTAGTTCCCAAGTGTGTGAGCGTGTTTTTATGCTACTGAGTTTCCTCCTTTTTCTGTTTCTTTGATTCACAAAGTCCTTGTGGAACATACTCTAATCCTCTGAATAATGTTTCTTCCCAGTTTTGTGTCATCAGCAAATTTTATTAGCACATGCTGACGTTCTGAGCCAATGCTATGAGAAAAAATACTAAGTAAGATCAGTTTTGGAAACAGTCCTGAGGAAGTACCTCTGTCACTCTGACTGTTTTCCATTTACCTCTGCTTTGGTCCTTGTGCCCTCAGCCAGAGCTTCACCCATTTCAAAATTCATGCATCAATCTCTGCTGTTTCTGGGTACATTCATATGCTACCCTGCAGCCTTTTTGGAAATCAAGAGGAAAGATTTACTGCAAAGCTCGTATCAAAAAAACAGGCTGCCAGATTTTACAAGAGTGATCCGCCTGTGTTGAGCTAGTCTTGTACCTTACTGCACTCATCTCTCTGCCTTCAGCTGCACCTGTGGTTTTCTTCTTTCAAACACTGGCTTCTGTGAAGATCTGGCCTGAAATGCTCAAAACCAGATCTTAAGCAATGCTTGTATGAAGCTATATTCTCCTGTTGCCCGTGATCATAGAATCACAAAATCATTAAGGTTGGAAAAGACTACTAAGGTCATCTAGTCCAACCATGAACCTATCCCCACATGGTTTGCTGTGTTCCAAGCAGTTGGCATCTTCTCCACACTCAGTGGTGGGAGCACTGGACAGCAAATGTCAGGACACAGCTATGTCCCCATTCTTCAGCTGTAGGCCTACACCTGTCCAGCACAGGGAACCGTAAGCATTACAGTGCTTATGTAAATAGACCATAAGTGTCAACAATCTCATTTTTGGAGAGGCAGAAAATAAACAGTCTGTTCCGTCTAATCTCCTGATTTTCTGAAACCAGTCATAAATAAAAACGTTTAGTTCATGCACAGTCTTTTTATGACATACAGTCTACATAAAATAACATTTACCTCACGTTGTGATGATATAGTACCTTTTCCAAAAGAATACATCTGTGTCCAAACTTAACCTCTCCCTCTCCTAATGTCTTCATTACCATTTATCAGTATGTGGTGTACTGCCCAATTAGATATGTGTTGCAGTAGCTTAAAGGAATGAGAACAGCTTTATTTAACAGTTGGTAATTAACAGTGAGTCTCTGAGGAGAAAGGCTTTCCCTGATCACCACTGCTTATTTTTTAAGATGCAACTATGAAAGGTTCAATGAGGTGAGGGAGCAGAACCTACAATCACTAGCTATTGTGTGTTGAGGTGTACATTCAAACCAGAAGTGCAAGAATGGAAACCACGGTGACACTGAAACCCAGGTTAATCTATAGTGACAGTGAAGACCACCAGCTCCAGTGCTGGTGGAGATAAACTAAACCCAGTACTAGGGATGAGGGATACAAATTTACCGAACTGTTGAGACCTTGGCCGTGTGACTACTCCAAGTCCTTGGGTGCTGATGGTGTGAGTGATATGTTGACTAGCAACACAACTCACAAAAGGCTCCTGGAAATAACAGGCCTTGAAATTGTGCATGCCTCTTTATCCCATCGTGCTGTAGGATTGTTAGCCAAGTCAGCATCAAAGGAAGTTTATTGCTTTTCATATGCAGCATGGGAAAGCTGTGGGGCTTTGATTGTGCACTGAGGAGCTTGTAATAAGACAGCTGTGCAATATCCATAGCAACTACTTTTAAAAGCTGTTCACTTCTTTTCTGATGAAAGGGCAATCTACAGTAACATCTTAAATCCAAGGAAAGGGAGAAGTTCCTATAAAATAAATGGTGGGGCTTACAGCAGCCTTGAAAAGCATCCTTTATCTAATGATGTTCCTGGGTAACAGGTATAAATCAAAGAGTAAAGTGCAAGTATGCTCCTAAAAAATTATCTGCCATGGTATAGGAGAGCGCATGAATGCTTAAGGTGGTTATCGTGCACATAAGTAGCGTATACTTCAGTCAGCGCTTAAGTTAAGCATTGAGAAAACATCATAAAGGAAGTAAGACAGCAGTAACACTAGGATGCTTACCAGTCAAAGGTTCTATAACAAAATTTGAAGACTAAATTAAGCTCTTATTGATGGACTACAGGTGTTACTGTTCCAGTCTCACATGAGAGGGGTTTATGGGCGTTTGTCTTTCGGGGAAGTTAAATCGGAGCTAGTGTTTCTGAAATGTTTGTGTCCATTGTGTATTTAAATACTTTTTCACTGAAGAGGAGGGGAATATAGCTCAGTTTCAGTTCTGACCCATTACAGATTTGTTGGTTTTATAGTTTCCTTTTCTCAAGTATGAGCACAGGCTTTTTCACTGAGTCCACTCAGTGGGTGCTTGTTGAATAGCACTGCTCCTCTTGCATCTCTCAGAAACAAACGTTTTGCTTTGTTGTTTGATTCTGCAATATTTTCCTTGCCTTGCTACTAAGGAATACCAATAGGACAAATTCTTCTTTGGAAAATTGTCATGTATTTATATGCTTGATAGCTGAAAATAATAAATTGGGTACATCTGTTAGTTTTCAGAGCTGGATAGTTGTCCAACTGCGAAGCAGTGACCTTAGTGGGTTTCATTATCTGGCTGAGAAGTCATAAAAAAAAAAACACAAAAAACCCTGCAGAAAACAAGTCTGACTTGAACATCTGGAAAACGAGGAGTGGAAAACAAATGAAAGGGCCTGATGTATTCTGTGCCAGTAGGATTTGCAATCCAGAAAGAGATGCAAATGACTAAGGCTGAGTGATCTACTTTCTGTAAGCAATCAGTGTGACAGACTTAACCCCTTTTTTTGTTTGCAAATTATCCCGAATTAAGTGCTGCTGCTTACAGATGTGTTTGCTATTTGCATACACTTTGTGAATAAACTTCTGCCTGTGTGTTAGTCATGCAATGTTCAGCATGACTATTGCTTGAGTGTTTGTTGTTTATAGGGTGTGATTCACCAGACCTGCAAAGAGCTCTAA
Organism: Tragopan temminckii; assembly: GCA_028571105.1. Lineage (NCBI taxonomy): Eukaryota > Metazoa > Chordata > Aves > Galliformes > Phasianidae > Tragopan > Tragopan temminckii. Next base: position 90,692,966 of record JAOWBP010000001.1, on the reverse strand, counting down.
GGAGGGCTGCAATGAGCATTACTAGAAATATGTGTATGAATGAATATTCACAAATTGTGAGCATGTTTGTGATGCGTTTCATCTCCTTGCAAACAACCATACTTTGGAATAAAACTTTACTTGTACAGAAAAAGTACCCTGTAATTAAGAACATTAGGAATGGGAATGGTTGTGGAAAACTTGAAGCCATTTACGTCTGTCTGAGTTTCTCTAACAGTGTCTTCTATCAAGCCAACTGGCAAGTGGCCAATCAAGGGCAGAAGGGTGTGTATGACAGTGGGCACAACCTTGTAATATGCTTGATATGGTTCTTGTGTTGGCCTCTTGAGATAAGCGCTTGGGCCTCCATCACAGAGTGCTTCCCAGTTGTTATCCATTATTTTTCCCTGTCACTGCAGATTTACCTTTAGGCTAACCAATGCTCTCTGCTGCCACGGCCTTGGTCTCTTGTGGGATCTCTGTCCTCAGAGTTGCTGCAGCAGGGTTTGCTCCTGTTGTTGGGGCAAAGGCTGTGGCATTGCTGGGGTTACAGACTGGCAGGGTGGGTGGCCTTGGTGCATGCTGCAAGAAGGAAATTTTGGGCTGTATGGTCTCAGGCCTGGTTACATGACCTGTAGGTCCTTCCATGTGAGTTCAGTGAATATCCTACCTGCTTTAGGTCAGGTTATTGTTTGGTTTGCATTGGAAAATGCCCAGTGCCCACATATTGTGCCCACAAAAAGATTCTCGCCTCATTAAAAAAATAACGAGCTGCCGCTTGGCTGTCCCATACTGGCAAAATGACTCAGGTCGAGTTACTGGTGAGTACAGAGTTGAAATGTTTGCTATTTCAGTGCAAAATATTAACAAAAATTTCACTGTGTTTCCCCTCTCTTAGACTACCCAAAAGGAAGACCCCTTTCTCCTCTCAGAGGACCTCTGGTCTGGTCCCTGCTATACCTTGCAAGTGCAAGGACGGAGGCAGTTCCTGAACCCCAGGCATGTTCTGCCTTATTGAAAACATGGCATAGCCAGAACGTAAAACTGGGGTTATGAAAAAAAGGCTGAGTGTGAGGAAATGGCAGGAGCAGACTAATATTAGAGAAGTTGCATGGACACATTGTCTTGCTCTGCAGAGCTCAGGGCTCCCAGGCCATGTAAGAGTATAATGACTACTTCAAAAAACATGTTTTATGTCAAATATAAACAGTCTGTGCTCTTGAGATGCCTCCCTTCCTTGTCTTAATCTTCATTAGGAAAACACAATCAATTCTGCTTTAAGGTGTTGTTTTTTAGGGGGGGAGGGGGAGAGGGAAGGGAGGGAAATAGAAGCTGAGGAAGCTCCTTTCTTTGTTAGTTTTAAAGCATGAAAAGACAAGAAAACAAAACACATGGTAGAGGATCTGTTGTAGCCCCGGCAGTCCCCTTATCTTTCTTTTTCTGCTGACTTCCTGCTCTGAATGCTTTGGCAGCTTTGAGGGCAGCATATAAACTTTGCAAACATGAAGGAATTCAAATGGAACCCTGGACGTCATCACATTTTCCAAGTTGGACATAAATCACAGTTTGTTATGGTTATTCTCTTGAGAGGCAGAACATGTGCAAGGAGATAAGAGCTTGGAGGAAGGAGAGGCATAGGGTATCTCAGAAGAAAAGAAAAGTCAGTAGGAAAGACCCAGTAAGAAATGTTTTGACAGTGTCAATTGAGCTGAACAGACATTGAAGAACTGGTGTGAGTTCTCATTGTTGCAGGGACATCGCCCCACCTAATTTTAAGTACGTTTGCTACAGAGCTGGCAGGGAACTCTCTCTCTTGTCATTCAGATTTTGTGTCACTGAAAGTGGGATTTTCCTGGTGAGACAGTATTTTCCAACCACAGTAGTGCATGATTCATTGTCCAGATCCTTAGGTGATATAAATAGACACAGTTTCTGCCAGCTTCAGTGGTCTTGCACTGACTTACATCAGCACAAGAAACTTGGGATGGAAAGTTCCCATCAGTTTGCCCGCTCTCTATCCCAGCCACTGCCAGCTACATCAGTCCAGGCCTGAGTTAGAAAGAGTTACAGAGGTGTCCCCAGCTAATGGGAAAACTTAGTTTCTCTTAATGAGCTGAAGGCATAGGCCTTTTCTAATACTCATCCTGTGTTTTCCTGTGCCTAATCCTGCTTTGCTCTTAGTTTGAAGCCCTTTTTTCTCAACTTCTGGTGCTGTTTATATGTTTGGGATGCAGGGTGTTCTGCTTGCCCACTGCAACAAAACTGGACACCCAGGGTTTACTGCTTCAATGCTTTTCAGAGATCTGAACCATGGGTTTGGCCGTGAATTTAGCTCTTTTAAATATTAATCTTTTAACTGGAGAGTTGGCTGCTTATCTGGTGGGAGGTTAACCTGAGAAACTGCTCTAGAAAAGAAGGTAATTATATTTATAGCTTGGCTGCATTGTGTGGAATGCAAACAAGGGTTAAGTGGCTGTAATTACCTACGCAGTGTGCAACGTGTCTGTCCTATTCTACAACAACAGGAGCAAAGCCAGCTGAGGACCTGTTGCTTTGACTGCCCGTGGGTTTCCAAGAAGCTTCCACCCTGCCACTTTTCTCTGCTTGACCAGCATATTTCATAAGAATAACATCCAATCGCTGTGTTAAGTGGTGCTCAGAGGTGTTTTTATCTCCCCTGGTATGCTATTATTTGCTCCGTTATGATGCCACAGAATGAACAAGTTGAACAACAGGTTGTAAGACATTTGTTATTTTCAGACATATTTGATGAGGCATTTTTTGCATCCCTATTATATTTGGCCTCCAAGGAAAGGAGGGATATGTATAATTTGGCTGAGCTTGTTTCTTTCACATGAGCAATGACGTCAATAATCTTCCTTAGTTCCAGAAATAAAATACAATGAGACTTGCTCTCTTTATGCTATGTACATACGTGTATATATATGACATATATGGAGATCACTAGATTGCCAGCATGGATTTGGTTTGGGCAACCAACATTTATTGCAAGCATATTCAACTTGCGATTGCAGTCCTACGTGGTGACCCTTAATATTATCTTCCATGTTGAAGCTATACCAGTTGAGGGCAGTGGGTCTGTGCTGACATTGCTGGGTAATGCAGATTCAAGGCTGTGGGTAGAAATGTGCTGCAGAAGTTGCAGAGCCCCCATTCAGTAGTTGCCATAGGGTTTGTCTGGATTCCTAGGCCAACTCCGCCTGCCCAGAGTCTCAGCGGGGCATTGCTGCCCTCCCTGGTGATTTCTTCCTGGTATTTCCCTTTTGACTTTTTATAGCTTCCAGCTACACTGTATCTTGTCAACACCTCAGGCCTGGTTTCTCACTTTGTCTGAACTCAGGAGAATGTGGGACTGTGATGGGCAGAAACTCTTCAGCTCTGGCCCCAGCAGAGGAATACGTGCAATGGATTTCCCTTCTGGAAAGGATGGGAAGGCCATCCCATGAGAGATGACTAGAAACTCACAAGACAGTTTCTCATGGGTGTCTGGTGAGATGTTGATCTTTGTGATGTGTGGGTTTCCCCCTGCTTAGCTATGTGCCATTCTATTTTTTTTTTTTCCTTTTATACTCCTTCTCTCCACTTTTTTTTTTCCATATAAAGAATGCAGCAGTTATATGAGATGGGGCCTCATCAGTAACTCATGCTCTTTCATGCTTAGAGCCTGCCATGTAAATGCTCACTGCCTGGGCCAGATGGGCTGATGTGCTACCTCTTTACGTTGGGTTTTCCAAACTTAATAGAGAAGCCAGCACCAAGGATGAAGCAGTTTGAAGACTTGGCCATGTTAGCGGGCAGTCTCAACAAAGACCCTCAAGAGAGATGCTCCAGAGCCTTTGGCTCTGCTGTCTCTCTTCTATACCAAGGTGGATTCTCCTATTGAGCTCCCTGCATTAAACATCTTCACGTTGCCTCACAACAGGCATCCAAGCTTTCCTCTGTCATTTGTTTTTCTCATTCATTTCAGAGGGAAGGTAAAAAGGGGGAAAGAATTGTTACTAGGCAGAAGTCTGACCTCCAACTATTGGTAAGAACATGGACAAGTGGTTTTGTGAAGGGTCTCAGGAGAGGCTTTGCAAGTAGTGCCAGGGCTAAGTGGCCAGCTCCAGCATCATGCTAAGACTCACGGAACGACTGATGCTGTTTTCAGGGAGCTGAGATAGGTGGCTGGCTGCACACGATGTCTCTGTTTGCAACATGACGTTTTCAGATCTTGTGTTCATGGGAAAAAGCTCAAATTGATGACCACAATATGCATGCAGAGTTAATAAACTGAATTAACAGAATAGTATTAAGTTTTAGAAAGCTCAAAACTTGAGCTGTGGGTCATGATTTTTGTGCTATTACTGTTTGTTTGTTTGTTTGTTTTCCATTCTTTCTTTCGGTCTGGCAGATCTGCAGGCATTAGTCCTTGTCTTGATCCAGTTAGTCACATTGTTGCTTTCAAATGTTCTGGTTGCCTAAATCCCTGTTATTTCAATTGGATAGCCTTCTCATTTGGCTCTGCACTGCTGCAGAGGGTGACTGTGTTGTATAAAGGCTGTTGGGTCTGATTCTCATTTACATTCTGGCAGCAGGCGCCTTTCCACCCTCTTGATGGTCCCTCTACTCTGCTGGAGTGCTCTGTCTCTGCAAAGGATAGATCCAGGAGGTAGCCTTTCCCATCGCATGAGGCTGCACACTCTCTGGACCTGAACCAGATTGCAAAGTGCCCTGTGATCTTGCTGGATGAAAAGCTGGGCACAAAATGCCAGCTGGGATTTATTTTTGCAGCTACAGATGCCTTGGTTCCAACGCCCGCTGCCATCTGCTGAGGGACTCCCACTGGTGTCACAGTGTTTGTGGGCACTGGCTGAGGATAGTGCCTGCCCTTCGGTTCACAGCAGCTTTCAAACAGCTCCGTTCTGCATTTGTCCCAGTCTAAGGCACCAGCAGAGACCCCTCCTGCAACTTCTTTCTCTTGTGTTAGGGAGCTATCTAATAACATAATAAGTGGTTGTCCCTGCAAATTCTGAAGGAACATTCGATTGATTAATCAAGCTGTGTTATGCACAACAGTAGTGTTACTGACATTGGTCACGTGCCTGTGGTTCACGATGTGTGCCTGTATCCAGAATAAAATTAGTAGGTGTGTCTTATAAACAAAAAATAATAATCCTATGAGTCACAGTTAAGAATTTTCCCTTCTGTATAAAGTACTTATTAATCTGGAATTTTAAATGAGGGGAAGGGTGGCCTGGAGACAGTTTGTGCTCACTTGCTGCATCTTCCTGCAGCTGGCCATGATGGGTGATCACGAACGTGTATGCTGGAGCCACCAGTCAGGTTTCACAGCTCTTTTGGTGTCAGCTGCAAAGGGAGCTCCAACAGGGTCACTTGTGATGTTACCAACAACAGCAATAAAAAACAACAAAGATCATTTTTAGAGCTGCTGCTGACAATTTCGCTTCCTGAATGTGGGGGCTTTTTTTTTGGTTGCTTTTGCTCATCTTGGTTTTTAAATGGATCTGAAAAACCCATTATTTCATTGTAGAGGTGGTTGCCCAGAGCTGTTGTCGTCAGATTCTGGCATAAGTCATGTGACAAGCTTCAACTACTTCTCTGGGAACTTCAACTACTCTTCTGGGAATGCTCTGCTCTAGAGCCCAGGCTGACATAAGTCCTGTGATTGCCCTAAGGGAAGGCGCTGTGTCTTTATTAAACACAGACAGATATCAACAACAGGTCAGAATGTAGGTCAGGGGAGCAGCTCATAATTTTGTAACACTGAAAAAATGATGCTGTGCTATCTGTCCTCCAGAAAATGATCTGCCAGATAAGATAGCGACAGTTTCCCTGTCAATTTGGTCAGAAGATCTGTGAGGCCATTTGATAAAGCTCCTGTTGTGATTGACCTAAAATGCTGGAAACATCTCCAGTTGCTTTCAGGCTTTTTGATCAGTCGGAAGCCTCTGCCAGATCTCCAGTGTGGCAAGGAGACTGCTTCTACTCTCTTCACACCTGGACCTCATTAAATTAATTTTGGTAATGGCAAAAGCAACTTTATCTTGCATCTCCATCGAAGAAATGAGCCCTCTGCATCTCCAAATGAAGACTGAACTGCGGAAGTCTATATTTCTCTCACCATGCCCCATGACAAATCAACTGCATACCTCTTGATCCGTTTAATGATGCTGCTTGAGGAGATTTCACAGAGGCAAAATATTGGGAAATAGTAGCACTGTTGCTTATTTATCTCACAGTAGACTCAGTGTATTAAATCACTGCCCCACTAAAAGCCTGTCTTTCTCCAAGACCCCTTTATACGAGGTCAACTTCAGCAATTAAAATGGCTTCTAAATCTTTGGTTGTATTACAGCATGTTTTTTTTTTTTAAAGAATGCCAATGTTCATCTTAGTGCCATAAACGTCTTGAGTAATTGAGTATTTTATCTAAACAGAATGAGAACTGTGGAAATTATTTTTAGAATTTGAGCTTTAAATAAACAAGACACTTTTAAACATAACTCCATTTTAGGTATTGGGATGTTTTTGTGGATGTAATGGCTATTTTCAGTATGTTCTCTGAAGGCTCTTCTTTTTAAATGCGATATTTTGCATTTAAATTGGAACAGTATGGAATTTATGTGTACAGAATATATTGTGAGAGGTCAGCTCCTCTTGAGAGTAAATATTTGTATATATGTGGGTGTGTGTGATGTGTCATGCAAGAACATTGTGTAACTGTAGGAGTTAATTTGGTTTAATAATCAAGCTGTGAAAATCTAACAGATTGTTCAAGCTCATATGTTGGTTTCCTGGTGTGAAAGGCATCACTTAAGTATATTTGCCTATCGCTATTAAATGTTCTTTATATAAATATATATATATATATGTATGTACCTAAGTAAACATTAGCTGTGATGTTTATGTCCACCAAACTGCTGTTGTCTCACTTCTTAGCTGTGGAAAAAAAATTGATGCTGTACAAGGAAAGTATTATAACACATATAGACACTGGTATTTTCATGCTGTTGTGTGGTGCTTTCAGCACTGCTGACTGTCTGCACCAGTGGCAGGAACAGCTCATTACAGCACTGAGCAGAA
>JAOWBP010000001.1:90571282-90581905 GCA_028571105.1 Tragopan temminckii | reverse complement strand
TAGTGATATTAATCATACCTGTGCACGCAGATTACTAATACATGCAAAGCAATTTTGACCAATTCTTTATATAATTCCGTAGTTCCTTTTAGAAACATAATTGTAATGCACACTCAGGCCCGCTTTATGTTGCCTCTCCCCAGGCCTTCCTGAGCTTTTCTGAGGCAAATTAGAACAGTCATTCACAGCAGGTGAATTAGTGAGGAGATCACAGATAGCAGTCAATCTGCATCCCCTACTCAAGGGTGAGACTGTGTAGGGCTGAGTAATTCAGTTTTGCTTACATTTTCAAGTGCTGTGACCACTTGAATGACTTCCATCAAAACACAGTAAGCTTATCACTTCTGAGGCTGGATAAACTGCTTTTTGAGGACTAATAAAAACAGAAATATAGAATCATATTATCATGGAAACATAGGATCATAGAATGGCTTGGATTGGAAAAGACCTTAAAGATCATCTAGTTCCAACCCCCTGATCTGGGCAGGGTTGCCATGCACTAGATCCCAGGGCCCCATGCAACCTGGCCATGAACACCTTCAGGGACAAGGCAAGGCCTCATATTAACGAATTGTAAAAAAAACCTAAGCCAGAGCATTTTAGAAATTGTCTCAGTACTACTGCAGATAGAACACTTTTCTTCGTAGTATCATGAGATTATCTGAGGATTTGAGAAATCAGAAGCAGTTTTGAACCCTGGTCTCATAAATTGTTCTGCCCCTCAGAGCTGCTCCACTGCTTGCTCGCATGTCTTAGCTCTGACGGCACATGCCTTCCCAGATTAACAGGGACGTAGCATTAACAGGAGGGCATGGCATTCCTCAGTCAACCTGGAGATTAATGTGCTTTTTTGGAAAGCACATTTGACTCCCCACAGGCTGCAGAGTGTGTTGTTTCCAGCCCTTTCATTTCCTTGGAAGGCATGGTTGAACAGTAATTAGCTGGGCACCTCCACCTGCTATAGTGCTATTTAAAAGAAATGTTTCTGAATTCCTTTGATGAGGAAACAGTCTGTTTTAGCTGTACTCTGAGCATGCTTGGCTGGTGGAGCACTCCAGAGGATTAAGCTCAATTTCTGACACCTGTGGAGTTAAAGTGAAAGCTGAAGACACCAGGGAAGAGACGTGCACGGAGCAGAGGGGTACCTAGACATTCCAGATCAGTGCAAGAGATGGGCATCCTATCTGGGGATTGTGGAGGAATGTTTTGTGGGGCCATAAGCTGTATGGCCCTTTCTTAAGATGGCCCTTTGTCTTGGGATAGTTTGTGCTGCCCAGAGAGGTTGTGGATGCCCCATCCCTGGAGGCATTCAAGACAAGGCTGGATGAGGTTCTGAGCAACTTGGACTAACTGTAAGTGTCCCTGTTCACTGCAGGGGGGTTGGACCATATGACCCTTAAGGGTCCCTTCCAACTCAAACGAGTATGATTCTAAGATTCTGTGGTACAGCTGTCTCTTGAAAGCACTGCGGTTTCTGAGGAACAGAACTTCCTTCTGGGCCTCACCTTCCCTGTCATGAACCTTTGTATTTCTCAGTTCAGCTCAGGACCAAAACCAGGCATGCAGAAGCACTACAAAAAAAAAAATGCAGCTGGAACATTCTTGGCATGACTTGACATGCAGGAGCATAGAGATGGGGAACCTGATAGGTTTCCAGACTTGCCCTGCTGATTCAAGAAGTGCAAGCAATTGGATAAGCATCTGAACTTTTGTGTGTTTATCTGAACTGAACTCGAACTCCAAGCCACTTCAGAGTTTCCCTAGTGGTGGCTAATAATTACTATGTAGAATGCTTGTTAAAATTAGAAAGTAATATTAATCATGAATTAATTCATAAACAAAACCCTCCTGGGAATTGTGCTGTACTGGGAGTTTTGGAGATATTCCTCTCAGCACAGAGTCTAAAAAAACTTTGGATGAGAAAAAAAATTAAAAAAAATTGTTAGTTCTCTTCATCTTTAAAGATTGTTGGGACACTAGAAAGCTGAAAAGACTGTTGGGGAACTGCGAAGCTGGAAAGAAAGCATATTGTACAAATACATAGGTGGCAGCTCTGATTCCAGTTCTTGTATGTCTTTGTATGTCAGCATCAATACTACAAAGTTACCTGTCACAGTGGTGTGAAAGTTAGCGTAAGACCAGCTCACATCCAATCATGCTTAAGGTAGAGATATGTTATTAAAACGAGGGTAGCTATTAAACGCTCATTACTGTGAAAAATGTGTTTAGGATCCCGCCTAGGAACAGTATGGTTGGCTTTCTTAGTAAAGTACATTATTTGATTAAACAAATAAAGCCTGTTTGGTGATGTAGGCTTAGTTGTCATTTACTGCCTCTTTAGTGACGTTAAACTTTAACACAATAACAGCTTGGTGAACAGAGAGAACTGTTTCCTCCCACATGGATAAATATTGATCTCAGTGATAAAGAAGAATAAACATTCTGATGGGGTGGTATGAAAGAAATTGAATCTGATACAGGTTTATTTTTACTGAGTAGTAAAAGAGAGTTAGTCTTTCAACTAAGAACAGGGAAGGGCAAGGGAATGGCTTTATCAAAATGGCGTTTACAGGATAATAAATACTCTGACTTCAAACTCTAATATTTGCCAATTGGCTGTGCACAAAAACAACGAGATGGCTGAGGTGAAGTTCTGGTCACAGTCAAATAAGTGGCAGATTTTAGAAGAGCCAGGTATTTGTAGCTGGAGTGTTATACAGGGGGCACTCATGCCCCGTGGAGGTCTCATTTGATCAATCTGCTTTCTTAAGTCCTTTCTTTGACAATATCTTCTCAAAACTAAGTATGCACTTCTCTGCCGTGCTAAACCAGGCTCTGAAATTGATGATGAGTCTGACATCTTAGAAAAGTTTGGATTGCTAAGATACAATGGACTTTTGTTTATCTGAGCTTGTCTGTATGATTTCTTGGTGTCCATTCCATCACCTAGAAGAGGCAGCTTTCTGCAGAGCCCCTTTGCTTCACTGAACTCAACGTGAGGAAGTGTGGCCAGGGCTCAGCAGCCATGCTAGGAGCAGGGAGGGTGACATGATGGACACGATGGAGTGATGTCCTTTTGTCATATGTCACGTTAGGGTGGTGAAGGAAGATACAAATGAAAGCCTTGATGTCTTCAGGTTGGAAAAGCAGGTGTGACTTGAACTCTAAAAAAGGGTTAAAGCACCAACCATACCTTCAGGAATGAGGCATGTGGACTCTTGGGAGGAGGAAGTATTTTGGGGAGCGGGAGGTAGGAAGTTATCCATCTGATTGAAAGTTGGTGTTCACAGTAACTATGTCAGAGTTAGTCATCTAGGCTCCATCTGCAGTCAATGTGGAGGTTCAGACACCTGTAGAACATGACTCATCTCCTATTGCACATATCAGATCAGATGAATTGCCTCCTGCTGGTTTCTCTCCACCAGCTGTGAAAGGAGCCCTGTGTGACTTGCTATCTAAGCAGGTATCTTACCTGTTGGCATGTAAAGGTAGGACACACGAAAGCCCTGCCTTTGTTTTGGAAGCTAGCCGTTGAAGAAATGTTTTACACACTTGTAGAATCAAATCAACAAAGCTCTGATGTGATATTCAAACTGTAACTTCCCTGCTCTTCTTATGGCTTTCTGTGCAATCTTCCAGACAAATCATATCTATCACTTTTCCTAATAGCTCATTTGAATGATGCCTAGTCATACTCATCAAATCTGACTTTCTACACAGAGCTTGTACTACTCAGTACAATGTGTGTGACAGCAGCACACTGCCACACACAGTGATGTGGTGCAGACATCTTTTTGTTGTATAGGTCACCTTAGAGCAGGCATGCCCAACCCTTGGCCCATGGGCCGGCCCAGCCTGTCCTGCCACTGCCAACTGTTCCACACCATTGAGATGGTTGCTCTACCCCACTATGGGGCCCAGCCTGGCCCCAATTCCTCTTCACTCAATGTGGTCCAGAGAAGTGAAAAGTTTGGACACCCATGCCTTAGAGGAGAGTGCATAGTCCCAGTCCCTTAATATCTTAGCACCTTGTGAGCCTTAATACATTTTTCTTTAATATAAAGATGTTACCTTCCCCTCCTCTACCTCCTGCCTGACTATTCCTCTTGGCTTATGAATGAACTAAGGACAGTAAAGCTTACTGAGGAGCTCCCTTGGCTTTTGGACTATACTAGTAGCTCCGTTTGTCTGCCTTCCACTCTCCTTACAGTTGTGCAGTTAAGAGTCTACGAACTCCAGGTACCTCTGAACTTTGCCTGCTGACTTGTGCCTCCTCCTCACGATGCAGAGAGGTTTTCCAGCCCAGTTACTCTTAGCTCATCAAGAGCTTTCTGACAGTCAGTAAATCACATCACATCCTCTAGTCTTGATTGGAGCTTCTGCTGGCTAATGTCAGATAATTAGTGCAAATATTCCATTTCACTATGACATATTAAATGAGGTTTTAATCATTGCCATAGATAACTGTAGGGCAAGGCTGGAGGGGGCTTTTATGCCTTAGACATGGATCTGTGTGGTAGTAATAACACATGTGCACTCCAGAAGTCCCAGAAGTGATGAACTGAAGAGGGAAGCAGTGGCTTGGAATCAGCAGGTCTCTGTATAGCAAACAAGCTCAGTGGGATTTGGCTTTGATGGGATTACCTGCCTGCACTTATCTGTGACAGAAGGTGTGGCTCCTGCCTCAGGAAGTTTTGAAATGAAGATTTTTTTTTTCATAGCTATTCAAAAGTCAGGCAGAAATGTGCAGAATAAAATAATCACTTCTCATTCCAGGTTCTTCCGAGTTGAGTCTCATTCTTTCTTAATCCTTCAGATTTCTGTCCCTGGGGATAGGTTCCCTTTCAAGTGCAGTAAGAATAAGCCATATTTCTGTTCACTTTTTCAGAAGAAAACACCTTTTCCTCTGAGCTCCTCTGTCTAGATTATCCAACTCCAGTAAATCTTTTCTCCTGGATTTCCTGGGATGTACACAGTTGTCAGAAAAGTGGCATGTTGAACTCCCCATCATGTCTGGCTCCATCCCTGGTATGAGATTGGTGTGAGTCCTGAATGCCCTCTCCTATAGTCAAGTGCAGTTTGCCCCTTCTGTATAGTCATTAAGGCTACTAGGGCAGTGTGGAAATTCCTCACCTACGTCCTCATTGTCAGCAGGAACATCAGGAATGCACACGCAAGTGAAAACAAGATTATAAAACCTAGGGTTGCTTATCAACTCTACTGTACCATTACTGACCTGTATCTGAAATGAAAAGGGAGCTTCCTATGGAGATCATGGATCTTCTCAGTCTCTGGAGCTGTGGTGCAGCACACGGCCTCATCTCCATGTGCGCTCAAGAGGAGTTCAGCTCAGCTCAGTGCTACACAGTGCCACACATGATGTCAAAAGGGGAAAAGCAGAAGGCCACAGGAGGTGCCAGATGTAGCTGCCAGGACATCAAGCCTTCCTGTTGGCCTTTTGTTCCCCATGCCTGTTTGCCACTTCCTGAGCCTTCATTTGGCATGAGGCATCCCACCTAGCAAGAAGTTTCCCACTTTCTAGGGCCACGTATAGCTTTCCTAGGCTGCAACTCGAGTATTTTGTTCAGTTTGGAGCCCTTCATTACAAGAAAGACATTGAGGTCCTAGAGAGTGTCCTCAGAAGGGCAGCAGAGCCGTGAGGGATCTGGAGCACAAGTCCTATGGGGTGCTGCTGAGGGAACTGGGGTTGTTCAGTCTGGAGAAGAGGAGGTTCAGATAAGACTTCATTGCTCTCTACAACCACCTGAAAGGAGATTGTGGCAAGGTAGGAGTCAGTCTCTTATCCCAGGTAACAGTGATAGGATGAGAGGGAATGGCCTCAAGTTGTGCCAGGGATGTTCAGGTTGGATGTTAGGAAGAGTTTCTTCTCATAATGATTGGTGAGGCAGTGGCACAGGCTGCCCAGGGAGTTGGTGAAGTCACTGTCCCTGGAGGTGTTCAAGAACTGTGTGCATGTGGCACTGAGGTTAGTGGGCATGGTGTTGGATGGGTTGCTGATTGAGCGAGGTGATCTTAGTGATCTTTCCAGCCATAATGGTTCTGTAATTCTGTGATTCTGTGATTCCTATACACAAATACTTTAATTAAAATTATGTCATTTTTCCCAGGTGTCTTGAAAAGATTCTGCCTTGTCTTCCTTCATATTTTCAACATTCAGACAGAAAATAGCTCTCCTGAACAGCCTCTCCTCTGTCACTGCCGTCACACACTTGTTTCCCTTTGCCTCTACTGCAGGCTTCATCTTTCCCTCTTTGCCTCTTATTTAAGACACAGAGACCCTGCTTGGGTTTCACATGTCCTGTCTACAATCAGCCTGCTGCTGAAGGGCTGTGTGACAGCCTAGATTTCTCTTGTCAGGGGCTTTTATATTCTTTCTTCAGTCATTTCTCTGCTGCTAGGTTGCATTCAGTTATTTTAGCTAGTTTAGCTGAGGTTGCTTTCTGTGTTACAGAAAGATGATTTAGTTCTGCTGAAGCCTGGCAGTGAAACTACACAATAACAGCCTATATTTTTCATCTAGATTCACTTTCTGTGATTTATGGCACCAGGGAGAGCTGGATTTTGTGTCTTGAGGTGCCACTAGAAGATATGTATTATTTCCTGAGTGTTGATGATTGTGGTGAATTATCCCAGTTCTGTTTTAGAGCTGTTGCTTAGAGAGTTTTTAGTATTTATGTGCAAAGCTAGCAAAGCCAAAGCAAAACAAACAAAACAAACAGCAGTATTTTTTTTTTTTCTGAGTTCATGGATCATTCCAAAGTTAGGTTTGCATCCATAGTGGACAGAATCAATTCTTCATCCCCTTTGAAATCTCTGCTGGATTTGACTTTCTTCTGCTCTTTCAGCTGCTCTGTGAAATAGGTGCCCTGTGCAGTTGCATTGCTCTTGCCCCTTCTCAAGTTTGATCATCAATTTGGCACAGCTGCCTGGCATTTCCAGGGCTTCAGGGGGCCATCTATCCCCAAGGAGTTAGTGTTCTCCAGTAGTGGAGATCTGTAGGGTTCCTGGCCCTAAGGAGGACAGGCCAGGAATCACAGTGCTGCTGAAAACACTGAATCAAAGGTTGAGTGCACATAACACTGCAAGTTGAACAAACCAGCACTGTTCTGAGAGCCTACACTGCAGCATTTACTTGAAGATAAGAGTGAAGTTAGTCCTACCTAGTGATATAATCTAGTGTTAAGACTTAGCTCCAGACAAGACAAATGTTGTGAAATGAAGTCTGGAGCAATCCATGATTTTCTTATCTACAGGGTCTTCATGAGTTTCTGAAACCTCCAGATCACCTGATTTTGATGTGCTTTTCTACTGGATGTGCTCTACTTCACTGTTTTGTCAAACCAGGGATTTGGGGGCTGTCTCTGGGCAGTTTCCAAGGCTTTAGAGTGCCTGTGTCTTACAAGCAACCCATGGAGCTTGTGTGGTGCCCCAGTTTTGATGGAGAAAGATGACCCTCACACGCTGCCTGCAGCTCAGGGAAGGATGGTCGTGTAGTCCCCCTGAGCTCCCCAGTACCCAATGCTTGAAGAGTGCTGCTCCCTGCCCGGTGGACGTGCCTTGAAGAGGGACCTTTTATGCACACTTGATGCTAATCTGAATAAAGTGGCAGAAGACACAAAAATGATGGTTCCTACAGCTGTTCTGGTCTGAGTTCTGTGTAGGAAGGGACTTGGCCCGACAAGAGTTGAGTACTCAGAGAAGATGTTATTGAAGCTTTTCAAACTGGAGCTCTGTTGAGTTTGCTATTCCACTTTGCATCACGGTATCTGGGCTAGCATGAACTGTAAAAGTGCTGTAAAATGAGGAAGGTAATGACTAAATCTGGGGAAAGAAATGACTTCCCCGGGTTTCTAAAAGAGACAAGATTAGCACATGAGATAGATCTCAAAAGCGTGATTTGGTGCTCTTCCTGATAGTGCTCCTGCTCACAGTCCTCTTGTGAAAAGGTGACCTCACTGGGGCCCAATCCTGCTCCGGCTTGCAGCACTGGTGGTCTTGCCCCTGATTCTCATGATGAGCCCTCAGTAAAGCATGCACAGATGAGCAGGCAAGGCTTGCAGAGCACAGTATTCTTTAATTCTGCTATTGAGTGATCCTCATTACATTACTAGCAAATTGTGCAATTCTTCCTAATTCTTCTTAATGGACTTCCCTTTTCATCCGACCAGTCCTGGAGAATCTGGAGGAGAAACAAGGGAGCTGGAGAAATAAGTCTGGCATAAAGACAGCTGCTTAAAGTCTACGTTAAATCAAAGTACATTCATTCATTGTGACTTGTCCACAATGTGGCGATTGAGGAACTTCTGTTAGACTGTCCACGAGTTTCTGTTGGGTGGATTGGCTGCAACAAGTAAAGTGGCACAATGTCAAAGGGAAACATGAACTATTTCTCTACTGGAAACCCCTGTCTGGTAGCTGATAAAGTCTAATTCAACTAATTTTTCCTAAGTTGGGCAAGGATTAGCTATTGAACAAGAGGAACCAAGTGGGAATGACTAACGTCAAAGTGTGCAGAAGTGAGATCATTTGTGAGGATATCTTTTTGTGTGTGATTCCTCATTGGGAAACTAGAAGTAAAAATATTTTTTTCTGAACAAACCAAGAAGCAAATTGTAATGACATTTCCTCATTTTCAGTTTCCTCAAAAAAACTCACAGTCAATCTGATTATTCATTCGGAGACATATTCATAGCTTTCTTTGCATTCTAGGAAGGAAAAAAAAAACCAAATAAATAGAATTTATATTTATACACTTATTTTAATATTCATTCACAAATACACACATATTTGTTGACTGACACCACTGGTTGTACCTTCACCTTCATTTAGAACACTTCTGCTTTAGTGAGGGAACTAGTCATAGCAGTAATTATCTCTTGTAAATCTAAGGCAGGGTAACCCTTCATGTTTTCATTCGTCTAGGATTAAAAAAATATTTTAAAATCCCCACATATATTTTGTAGAAGGGTATGTTGTTTGGAATTGATTTTAAATTTATAGAGAAAATCAGCTCTAATTTCAGAATTTGTCCAGACGATCTTTGTTAGAAGATATGAAGACTATGCTTCCAATCATTTTCCTTCTGTAGAATGCTAGATCTCTGTTTCATTTGCTTTTACCTCTTATTTAACCCAAAGAGGAAAAAAAAAGCATTCTATCAGTATGTATAGTAATGTCAGTTCTTCTTTCTAAGATGGCAATGATTATTTTCTTCTGTAGCTGGGAAGAGTTATTTGCTACACTCCTGAAAGTCCAGGAGGGAGAGAACCAGCATTTTTCATATTCATCAGGCTTTGGCAAGCTTCTGCCTTCCCTGTGTTGTTTGTAACCTGCATTTATTTTATATATGTCTAAGTAAAAAAAACTTCCTTCAGGAGAATTGGGATAAGAAGCCAGATATTCAGATTTTTCCTCTGTGTGCTACATATCTAAAAAATATGTTTGATTTGGGAGTATGTCTGTTGGCCTTCCAAAGGTCAGTTATATTTCTCATTTGTAATGTAGTGAATATTTTTGAGTGCTATGAGCAAAACATCCAGTCAAGGCAAATCTCTGACATTAGACACATCTCTCAAAGTTTGAAATGTCATGCAGTGAAGCCTCACGTGTAATCTTGAATGTGTTGCTGCTACCAAATTTCAGAAGATTTGGCAACAAGATTTTTTGACTTTTCAATATGAAAAAGATATGGAATCTTTTTTTACTGAATTTTTTTAATGATTAAATGGGAAAAAAAAAAAGTAAAGTCTGAACTTTTTACAAATGAGTAAAAATATTTTTATCATGGCTTTGGATTATACTACTTTTCTCCCTCTTCTTATTTTGAAGAATTATTTCTAAAGATGGTGTTCTCCCCATGATTGACCTTTTTTTTTTCAAGGAAGATGAAGAAAAAGCAGTTGCAGCTGCTATAGTTGATAAACATCTACTTCTCAAACACTTTTGCATGCAAGTAACTTGCTGTGTCTATATAGCTGCACCAAACGTTATCATAAAATTATTCATATAAACAGGAGTTTGCATTATAGATATCTAAATTGTTCTGTTTCTGAGTTCTCTCGTGTTTCCCCATCTGTAAATCAGTGACATTGCAGGTATTGTTTGGTCAGTCCTTTGAAAGCAATTAATTTAAAGCAGAATATATGAACATTTTCACTCAGAGGATGGTGACACACTGGAACAGGTTGCCCAAGGAGGCTGTGGATGCCCCATTCCTGGAGGCATTCAGGGCCAGGCTGGATGTGGCTCTGGGCAGCCTGGTCTGGTGGTTGGTGACCCTGCACAGCAGGGAGGTTGGAACTAGATGATATTTGAGGTCCTTTTCAACCCAGGCTGTTCTGTGATTCTGTGATTTTGTTTGTTTGTATGTTTTAATGTATTGATGTCAGAGAAGGAATTCTGACCAACAAAATGGATATTTTCAATTTTCCACAAGAAAATGAAAAGGAATAATAAAGTAGAAAAGTTGAGAGAATAACTTGGGAAAACAGTAAATGGTTCCTAAAAGGGAGTAATCACACAAAATGAGGAAAGGAGAGGAGAGGAGAGGAGAGGAGAGGAGAGGAGAGGAGAGGAGAGGAGAGGAGAGGAGAGGAGAGGAGA
>JAOWBP010000001.1:90537250-90547859 GCA_028571105.1 Tragopan temminckii | reverse complement strand
CAGCTAACATAGGCTGTGTGAGCAGCAAAACACCTTTTTTTTTTCTTTTTTTCTTTTTTTTTTTTCAGCAATGCCATAAAAGGGAAAAATCAAGGAAGGTGCTGTGGAGAACTGTGGTAAAATAATCAGTGGTGCAAGCCATACTGGGGCTGAAAGCAGCCATTCCAGCGAAATTCATCTCTGTGAACTGGGATGCTTCCTCCTATATCCAGAACTTACCATTTTTGTCTTAAAGGACTTTTCTGCGGGTCAGATTTGCCAGATAGCTTGGAGAGCTGCTTCGTGCTCAGTCCGCTTTAATAATAACAACAGCAGCAAAACTTTACAAGATGTTCTTTCCTCTGTGTCTGGCAGGATAAGTGGTTCAGCCAAGGTCTGGCTGTCCAGAGATGGAGCAGGGGAAGGCACGTGGAGGGAGCAGGCCGGGGAGAGCATGGTGGCCGTAACAAGACTTGCTCTAAGCAGGAGGTTAATTGGGGCCCGGCTGAGGATACTGGGAAAGAAATTTGCCTCTGGGCTGGGGGTTGCCTGTGTCAGCCAGTCTTTCTCACTGAAAGCACTAAATTAACTGGAAAATTGAGAATTGATTGAAATATTGAGAATAGATACAGAGCCCACCACATCAGAGAAATCACTCTCAAGGAACAGATTCTGGACAAAACCCAGGATATAAACATCCTTGGAAAAGTCAAAGGAAGGTCTGACGTTCGTGTTTTCATCTAGGGGAGGGGGAGAATACCATCCGGTGCCCAGATTGCAGAACTGGGTTTTATTTTTTCCTGTTGGAGGAACTTTCTCTGAAGAGTCTTCTTGGAAAAGCACGATCTGGGAGACAGAGACACCAGCATCTTCTCCGCGTCCACTTCTATACGTCTCATTTAGTCTGGAGAACTGAAATAGCAAATCTTTGGAAATAGTCTGGAAAACATTTTTCTCCCTTGGAGCAGTCTTCTTTGTACACAAGTGTTTAAGCTAAAAAGAAGAGCGGATGTCATTTGAGCTGACTGAAACAAAATAATAACTTCATCGTACTTCTTTCTGAACCATTTTAGCATATCACTGAGAGAGCGCGAGTGTCACAAGATTGGTGTAAAAACAGGAACCATCAACAGGTCTTAGGGAGAGGAGTCTGGGAGGATACGATGACAGCAGACTTTCATGCTGAAATGAGATTTTTTTCCTCCTTGTCTATCCTAACCAAGAAACTTCTAAACAATTGCACCAGAATATAAACACATAATCTCCGTGATGTGCGTACTGCTAACACTGCAAACTGCCTCTGCTAATCTTTACTTACATGAGAAGCTCCCATTGAAGATACAAACCACTGGATTTGCTTACTGCAAAGGAGGAAGTGTTTGGGGCTGTGTAAGTCAAGTCGAGCAGATGAAAGTGAGTGAGTTCACTGGACTGGGGCCTGCGGACTTGCACTTTCGAACAAGTAGTGTCACATTTGCCTTTTTGCCAGCGAGGAAGCAGAATTGGGCCCTCACTCTTCCTGCTCACATGTTGGGTTTTCACCTTTTCCCTCTCCAGAGCAAGCATCTGCTAAATTTAGAATACATTTTTTAGAATTTCTTTCATGAATACGCACACAAAAATAATTACATTGTAAAAAAGCACAGAAAAACGCAGGCTTTTGAAATGCCATTTGTGAAGCGTTCCAACTATGTGCAACTGGCTCAGTTACTACAGCTCACAATTGCCATCTGAACATCTATTTTTCCAAGCATTTAAGAAAAGTGATGTGTACATTTTTCATGTGTAATTAGGCAGCGTAATGTGATCTCTTGCTGCAGTCAAGCTGCCATGTGCTGTAGCCTCACTGAATAGCTTCCAGATTTCAACCCAATCTCTTCTGTCTAGACTCTACGTTGCTATTTTTTTTTTTCTCTGAGCTTAAAGCAGACTCCAATATAAAATGCCAAAAACAGAAGGTTTTGTCCCTCTTTCTCATAAAGATGTGGGACAGATCTCAGAGGCCCAGACAAGAGCTGGGTCCCAGACTTTCATAAGACACGTGTCGTCTGAAGCTGACATTAAAGATTGTGCAGGCATTTCAACAGGTCATGCACACGCAGGGAAAAAAAATGCCAAAAAATATGGTTTTCATTAAGAAACAGAGTATTTTTAGAGAGGTGTGGTTCAGTGCAGATGAAAAGGAAAGAAAGAAAAATGAAAGCAGCACAAGAGATCCCAAACTGCAACATTATTTATATTGCTGTTGAAATGCAGTGTGTTCTCTTTATGAAGCTGCTTTTGGGAGTGAAATAATATAGACCCTGCCAGAACCAGGTGCATATCATGTAGATTGTTTATAATTCAAGTTAAAGGATAGCAGATTTATACCAGAAAGAACTCTCCGAGGAGACTTTGGAGTTTAAGTGTACTGTCTTAATCTATACATTACCTCCTCAACAAAGAAGATGACTTTAAAAAAATAAAATAAAATACAGTTTCAGTGAATGTATAAATAGTTCCAGGGAATTTTATCTAGTGTGATACGGCTTTAGACTGCTTTTGGTGTTCCCAGCTTTTTATGTGACTCTAAGTTGTTTTATTTCTGTGTGAAGAAAATGGAAAAGATCAGAGAGGAAGCGTTTCCACCAAAAGATGTTTTTGTGCAATATAAGCAGGAGACTAAGTTTTCTTTGACTTGCATTTCTGTTGACTTGTCCCGGGATGTTGCTGCAGTTTGCATGCTCTTCAATGGCTATTTCTACCCTAAGCAGAGAAAGCTATTGTTTTAGCAGAGACAAAGATGTAAATGCTTCCCCTCACTTTTTTTTTTTTTTAATTTTTAATTTTTAATTTCACTTTCTCTTTTAAGAGAGCTTATTTTCTCATCTATACTTTTGTAACAACTCATTTCAAATTTTCTGTTTGCTCTCAAGAAAATGACCATGATTCCATTGAGAAAGTGCCCTTCCGCTTGCTTTTTGTAGAGATGGCAGATTGGCTGGAAAAAACAGGAGCATTTTCACTCATTTCTGAAGGAAAGCGTGCAGTGCCTGCTAAAAATTCCCATGCTTCTGGGGAACCAACTGTTCTTTTCATTAAAAAAATAATCCGCCTACTTCAGAGAACTTTTCAATATTTTTGCCCATTTTTTCATCATGGTAAAATGTGAAATGCTTGAAATGTTTGAAATGATTGTACAAATACTTTCTGATCCATGCAGAGGGAAACTAAAGCCAAAATCTACCTGTTCTAAATGTATCTCCCTGTGAAATTGCAAATGATGACAGTAGTCTCTATTAATTCAATGACTGTGAAATTTTTTTAATTACATTTGAAGTCAAGTGAAATAGATGTGTTTCTTTTTTTCTTCTTCTTATATGTCTGATATCCAAAATACGCACAGGAAGTGGTTTTCTGTTTCAAAGAGCTTTGCAGAAATAAAGCTCAGTAATACTACCACATTTGGAAAAGAGGAAAAAATGAATCTCGGCCTGGAAGGTCTCTCCTTTACACATGCATAGGGGCCAGTAGGTACTACCTGACATCCACAGAATGGCTGCACAGTGAAAGGAAAAGAAATTCAAAGCCAGGTGCCTTGGCAGGGTCCCAGAATGATGTGCATTTGTGGTGTAGATGCCACAGATAGCTATATGCTGCTGCTGAATGGGAATACCAGATTCCCTGTGAACAACCTTCTCTCAGTTTTTCCTTTTAATTTCAATGCTGTACTGATGTGACGTTTGCCATGGTTCATAAACTAAGGCCTCCTTTCACTAAAACAGGGATTTTCTGAGCTGTAAATCAAGTCAGAATTTTGACACACGGACTGAGGTGAGTCTCTACAAGCTTTACATTGGCAACAGGGTTTTTTTGCAGAGGATCTGTCCTAGGCTGTATCAATTTCATAAATCTTAAAGCCAGATGGGACCCATTATGATAATCTGCTCTGATGAATGATAGTAAAAACCATAGGATTTCTTACGGTTGTTTTGTGTCCCTTTCTTGTTATCATCTGGTGCATATTTCTAGAGATTCCTTCTGATATTTTCAAGAACATGGAGGGCCTAGTTCTGATCTTCATTCTCCTCATGGGCATCACCAAATATATACACGTAAGGCGACAAGAAAAGGCTTTCTTCAGCCTTCATGCAAAACTGTAGTTGCCCTGAGAAACTGTCATCCTTCATGAGCTGCATTGTGACAGATCGTTATGTCTGGCACACCTGTGCTACGTGTGTTCTTTGACAAAATAAATCAATTCTTGGTCTGAAGAACCTATTTTCATAGTTTGCTCTAAAATCACAGTGTCAGAAGCATATTTCGGAGGAGAGATATTCTTCTGAATACTTTGCTTTTCCTAATAAACAGCACATGTGAGCCTGGTCCCGTCTTGACCTAGAGACATTTTTCAGTGTTCTTCAGTTAATTCAAGGGCTCAGGTACAAAACTGAGGAAAACATGTCCCTTTGTGGGATAATCCAAAGTTTTCTGAGACTATAAGTCAAATAACAGTGGGGCTCCAACATGCCATTATTTTTACCTCTGACAGAACAAATTGACTTCACTTAACCTAGTCCAAATGTCTTCTCTGGATTAAACATGATATTCCGATTATTAGGAAAAACATGATCTTCAGGATATTAGGAAAATAAATATATTTGGAAAGTGTGGTGAGGCACTGGAACACACTGCCCAGGGAAGTGGTGGAGTCACCATCCCTGGAGGTATTCAAGATGTAGATGTGGCACTGAGGGGCACAGTGGGCAATACTGGTGGTAGGTGGACGGTTGGACAAGATAATCTCAGAGGTCTTTTCCAACCTTAATGATTCTATGATCTGTGATTCCAGAAGTCAACTTCCATTGTTACAGAAGATCACATGTGTAATAAATGTGAACAACAACTGTTTGTGCTGGACAAGACTGAGGGCTGTGGCAGGAAGACACACAGGAAGACTGCCACCAACTTGCCAGTTATGGAGATCTTCATCAAGGTGCTACCTGAGAAGCATTTGTTGTGGCATGCCTGTACCTACACAGATGGGCCGCTTATGTTTCCAGGTGCTGCAGCTCCAAACTGAAAAGAAAGTGGTCCGATTACCATCGTCTTCTTTAGCTATGTAACTTCAGCACTGAAAGTGGGGGTCTCTCCCTTGGCTGTGGTTCCTTCCTCCAGATTCAGTGTCATGTCCAGGGCTGAGTCATCTTCTATAGGGCCTCTCCCTTCTCTCTAGTGAGGCACCTGTACTGGGGCTCAGCCATGCCAAAGAGTGAGCACTGACCTGCCTGTCATCTATGTGCATGAGATTGCTGGGGAATGCAGGATGTTTTTGTGCTGCTGCCAACAGGTGGGTGGGAAAAACCTGTGTCTGCACATGCATATGTTTGCATATAGAACTGTACTTGTGGATCTCCTATTTTTATATCTCTAACTTTTTTTTTTTTTTCTTTCTGGGGCACTTGTTTTTCTGCCTCTAAGTAGACTTTTGGATGTTAGTCTAGTTTTTGGCACATTCAGTGAAGAAATGCTGTAGAAACTTGTGTTGAATTATCTAAATTAAATGTTAAAATGATGTAATTATACATTGGAAAAGCTGGAGATAGGTGTAGAGGAAGAACTAAATCTATCTGCTAGAACCATGTTTCTTAGAGTCTCCCAGTGTAGTATGCAGATCTGGTAGCCAAAGCCATATATCCAGCAGTATAGCTACTTATCTATGAGCACAGGACTGATTCCGTATACCTGAAGGCAAAATCTAGTGTTTTCCTGGGAGCATGACAAATGCAGAAGTCAGAGGAGCAGACTAATAGGAAAAAAGAGAGAAAATTATAACAGCTCACTAATTTAAATCCTATAAACATTTTACATTTTTGGATATTGAAACTGTCTACTTACATGTGAAGTAAGCTATGACCTCTTCAGAGACCACTACATGCCAAATAATCAAAGAGAATGCAAAAATGTAAGGATGTATAAATAATAAGCAAGTAACAATATGGTGTTTAAACTTCTTAATTGCTCTCTACTCAACAACTTAAGCATTTTCCTTTGATCAGACTTGTCTTCATGCATTATTTATCAGCCTTTTATATTTCAACAGTCATCCCAATCTCAATATTTCTGCATGGTGGCTGAATTCTTCACTTATAAATAGATGCCAACTTCAGGAGCTATAGCATTTTGTCACCTACCTTTGTCATTCTGGCCTTTGAAACTGCTCCTTTTTTTTATTATTTTATTTTTAATTTTCACCATGTGGTTGAAGAAGTTAGCAATTCTTAAAAAGATGCCCTGCTCAGTGTTTCTGTGCTGATTAATTGGATGAGTTCTTGTTCCTTGAATCTAGGCAGTGAGGCAGAGAAGTGCCCCTTTAGAGAGGGGAGGAACGATGCCTTGGGTAAAATAGGAAAATACACAAATTCTGCCCCCTACACTCCCAGTCCAAACTGAGAATCAGTAAGAGGCTAAGTTCTGGATGCTGAAATGTGGATGGGAAAGTTTACTTGATGTTTATTCTGGTTTCTCTTGTGCTGATCTTCAGGTCTCGTGTTTATTTTCAGGTTTTGTTGTCTAGACTGGGACTTATCTACCAAAATAAAGGGAAAAGACCTGATAGTTTCGCCATATAATGGAGAGTATTGGAAGGATTCAGGCAAGTATCCCAGTTTTCCCATCAGCCAGAGCAGACATTTGACATTTTAAAATTTATTCCATCATTATCTGTGGCCTTATAAAAACCCCAGTGAAATTTGGGAAGTCTCAAGTCTGGGCCTTTCCTTTGTGTTTTAATCTCAATTACCACTATAAACAGAATATATTTTTACCAAAAATTAAAAATGCAAGCAAACAAATAGTTTCCTTTAGGCCAATTGTTTAGAAATCAGTGTGAATTGTTTTAAATTGATACAGCAGTTCTGAATATACTAGTGGTGTCGAATATCCTGGAGAACAATATCCTATTAGTCCAAATTCACAGAGAGAATCACACAGAATGGCCCAGGTTGAAAGGGACCTCAAGAATCATGAATCTTCAACCTCTCCCTGACACAAGTAGGGCCACCAACCTCCACATTTAATACTAGATCAGGTTGCCCAAGGCCCCATCCAACCTGGCCTTGAACACCTCCAGGGACGGGGCAAATTCCTTATCTAAGCACGCACCTAATCAGGTGAGTCCCAGTTTCTCTCATAACAAACCTTAGAGCTTTTAGCAAGATATGCTCTTTCTTCCCTGATAAAAAATGATTCTCACATAAGAAGGACACTAGTGAGCTTCTCAGAGATGACCACATTGCTGTCATCCTTTCTGGTACTTGAAAAAAAAAAAAGTTGCCTGTTAACACCTAGGCAACAGAATTTATCAATACAACTGTCTATCTCTCTTGGTTTAAATGTCATTTTTGCATGAGAGAACCTTTATCAGTGAGTGTCATCCAAACATGTGATAGGTAATATTTACAAATGTGCCCTCTTTTTTTTGCCAGACTAGTTCATCTTAAATGTTAATTATTTTTTGTTTTACTGAAAAAAAACAGATGTTGTAATTGCATTTTGAAGAAAAGAATGCTGAACAGTGTAAAAAATAAAATAATCTTCCCTGCCCTCATCTTGTTTCATTCTGAAAGGAAAACATCATTAATATATCCTATTTTATTTTTAATATCTATGATAATGAATGTTACTAGCTTTTCACTAACACCCCTCTTTCATTCGTTCTATTTAATGAATTGGAGTTGAAATGCCTCTCAGGTAGATGAGACTTAAAGACACTTTTACAGGCACTGGAGCTGCAGCACAAAGCATGAGCACTTTCATAGGATCACATCCTGTGTGCAAACCCACATGGTTTTGTGACCTTCCCAGGTGCAGCCCTGGTTTCTGTGCTGCATGTTGCAGCCTATCCAGCTGGCTATTAAGCAGAACAAATCTCAAAACCTCTTCAGCTACTGGTGTGTAGGTAATCCGGGTGTTATGGTACACTGATGAATCATGAGATGTATGTGGATCCCTGGTACAGTTTTTGCCTACTGTGGCACTGCCATTGCCCTCTTGCAGCCTGTGGCATCCAGGTACACCCCAGCAAGCTCTGCACCATTGAGGGGCCCAGGCCCCAGCAAGGAGATGACAGGCGTGCTGACATGAGAGACTGCAAGTTATCCATGACAACGATAAATGCATTTTCATAGGTCCATAGGACTCATAGGAAAAGAGCTGGTAATGTTTTTTCATCTTCCAGTTGTGAAAATTTTTGATCATTTCAAACCTGTATTTTGAAAACTGTGTTTGAGGAGGTGGAGAATGATGTGAACACTTTGTCCTTTCCATTTCTTACCAAGAGGCAGCATCTGAAGTCCTGGTCTTCACCTGCAGAAGCACCTGGAAGTTTCATTATTCCAGAACTGTGTAAGAGGTGTTGTGTAAGGTGCTCTATCACAGAATCATGGAATCATCCAGGTCAGAAAAGACCTTCAAGAACACCAGTCCAACCACCAACCTGACTTAGGATTATAGAATCATAAGATCCCAGAAAATCATGATTTGGAAGGGGCCCACAAGGATCATCGAGTCCAGCTCCTGGCTCCAGAAAGCACCACCAAAAATTCAAACCCTACCTCTGAGAGCAGTGTCCCTTGATGCCAGGGCACGCTGCTGGCTCAGGTCCCTACCAGATCCCATCTCTAAGCCATGTGCCCATATCCTATGTTTTGGTGGCTGCTTGTTTGCAGGAAGTCTGCTGCCCCTGCCAGCAGGAGTGGCTCAGGGCTTTGCTTTGAAGACGATGGAGAGCTGCTACCCCTCTGTGTCATTCATACTGACAGGAAAGATGCATGGTGCGCCTTCATGGGGTTTCATGCCCCTGTGTCCCCAGGGGAGGGATGGCCCTGTCCCTGCCTGGTCATGGGGCTAAGCACCCATCCTAACCCAGTTCCACCAGTGTTTTGGGGAGTCACTCATTTTGGGGCTGCCTTCCTGCGAGACTTCTCTGAAGAGTTAAGTACATTAGTGCGAGTAATCTCACTCCATTACCTTCTATAAAACAGAATCTGTGATTTCCTCCCTCGTGAGCATTTACCATAGTGCAACGGGCTACTATTTTCATATTCAACTCATTGGTATGCCATAAAGTCAGCTCACGTTCTTGGCCCTGAAGCGCAGAGCCCTTGGGGTGGGACAGAGGCTCAGGGCTGTGAGGAGGGCACGGAGCATAGGCATCGCCTCGCAGCCCCATCACATCTCTCCCTCTTCTTTGAAATCGACAAGATTCAGCAATTTACAAGGCTTTTTAAAATCTGAGATGAAGCAATTAAATCTCCAGACTGGAGAATGTGAACCTTTAAAGGCCCTTTGCAGAATATCAAAAGAAAGAGAGGATTATATTTAGCAGGTGTGACAGCCCACGCAGGACATTTCATTGCGAAAGGGCCTGACACGAACCAGGAACCAATACTTAAATTAATACAAAACATCTTGGGGGAAAGGTGTTTTCTTTTCTTTTTTAAGCATTGGGAAATCGTAACGCTTTCGGGCTTCTTCAAAAGTGAAAGGTCCAACTATACAGCAGTCATCTGGCATGTAAAATAAAAAGAGGGAGGGGATAAAATGGGGAAAGGGGCACCTAGAAATGCTTGGGACAAGATTGGGAGGAGATATTTTGCTTTTCTGAAGCTGTGGTTTTAACACTCAGTAGGATGTTGTCTGTCCCCAGCAGGGAGGCACCGGCTGTAGGGCAGGTGGGGGGAGAGGGGATGCTCCCTGGCCACAGAGAAAGGACTGGGAGGTGCTGCTGTGGCAGGATCCACTTTTGGGGTGCTCTGTCTCTTTGCTCTGCTGCTCTGAGCTGGGCATAGGCCAGCTTACCTCTTTCGGTCGTGGTTTAGGCGTCCAAAAAGGCAGTGTGGTCCAATGCTATCATGCTCTCAGAGGGGAAAAGCGTGTGGTTTGTGTATAGGGGACCCTTTGGCAGGGAGAGAGTTAAAGGTCCTCGGCACCCACCAGCCCTGGTCTAGGCAGTGTCTAAAATCAGACCTAGACCCACTTTATTTTTTCCTTAAAAACAGGAAATGGAGCCCTGAAGGCTTTTTAGCTGGAGAGGGAGTGAGGAGGGGGTAATGCTCACTCTGCCCATATCCAGCCCTGGGCCTGACCCAGACTTGGGGGTCTCTGTGTGTGTTTTTTTTTTTTTTTTAATTTCTCCTCCTTTTTTTTTTCTTTTTTTTTTTTTTTTTCCTATTATTTTGGCAGACTTTTTGGAATGTCTGGGAGCTAAGGGCTTTGCTTCATGGAGCAGAATTCTGAAGCAAGAAAAAGAGAAAGTTATAGACTAAACCACAGAAATGTAAACATGTCTGCAGCTAAAATAACTCCACTTTCATTGAAAACACTCCTCGCTCACAATCAGACTTCTGTGTGCTACGCTCAATAAAACTGCATGCTAATAGCGACCAATTAATACATTATGTAGTTCTGCTTTAAAAACTCAGACGCTTTTAATTTTTTTTCTTTTTTTTTTCCTCCTATTTTATTTTATTATCATTATTATTATTATTTTAATTAAGGGAGCACTCGGCTCTCCGCATCTCTCGCTGCCTCACCGTGCGCTGACCGCTGCCCGAGGAGCGCCGCGGGGACCGGCAGCGGGCGATGCCCG
>JAOWBP010000001.1:90506120-90530343 GCA_028571105.1 Tragopan temminckii | reverse complement strand
TCTCCTCTCCTCTCCTCTCCTCTCCTCTCCTCTCCTCTCCTCTCCTCTCCTCTCCTCTCCTCTCCTCTCCTCTCCCTCTCCTTTCCCTCTCCTCTCCTCTCCCTTTCAGATAACAACACCCCCGTGATGTACTGCATATGGTATGGGACAGGCAAACCAATGGACAGTGGTGCTGCCACCCTCAGAGGCACATCCAGGCCTTTCCTATAATGTGGGTCACAAGTCCCGGTGGATTTTGGTCCAGCATAGGATTTATGTCCCTCCCTCCTCGTTGTGTTGCTTCTGCAGGGCTAAAGAGGAGTGAGAAGTAGTAAAAATCTATTTTGGTCACTGAAGTAAGCAGACATGAGTCAGAATACTCACTGGGAACAGATCTGCTGGATGAAAAGGTGCCATTTTTACATAGTCACTTCTCTGACCATGCCCTTTAAACTCTTACAAAAATAGAATACTTTCTCTGGCACTTCTCTTGGAAAGCAGAAATGTGAGTGAGAGTGAGGATGTTTGCTGCACTTTGGTCCCTGCTTCAAAACACAATTTGTGTGCGAGTTTTGTAATGCACATGTAACATATGTTTAACACCAGGGAAAATAGAAAGGAGGCATTTGGGTTTTGTGGGGAGGGGATTTGGATTTGGATAGTTTTAACATTTGTAGGGGAAAAGTGTGATTCCCAGTTCCTGTCTGTGAACGGTTGGATGAATTCTGGCGAGCTTTCTGCCCTGATTTCTGGCATCCTCTCTTCCCTGCAGACACACACTTCTGATCAGTAAACTTGTGTGGAGCACAGTGAGGCTCCTTTTGACCATTGGCTCTAGGCTCCCTTTGGACTGCTCAAAATGAGTGGTCTGAGCTAAAAATGTGCCTGAAACCACATTGACGTAAGGCTGGGAGTGTTTATGGACCTGAGAGGTGACAAATCATCGCTGGCAACTGGGGTCCTGGAGTGGTGCTGTTGATGTGCACGTGAGATGAGAGCGTGTCAATGCTGGTGAAGTTAACCGAGCTCAGTTCTTCTGGGTCGGCTACGGACCTGCCCCACGGGGCTGCAGGGGACATCAGCTCTTCTCTGTATTGCATTGCTTGCTGGGTAATAAGGGAAACAATTAGCGAGACAAAGGATTTCACAAAAGGTCACTTGCAGCTAAGTAGGTGCTACTGAATTTTTGAACTCCTTTCTCATTTTTAATGGGTTGGTAGGAAGCTAGTGCCTGGCTGGTCCAATGAAACTGAAAACCGGTGGTGTACTTCACCACATGCTTTCATGGATGTTTGTCAGTCCTGTTGTTCTCCCTTGGACCAGTTAACTCTCCTGAATAAAAGGAATAAACGTGTTTAACTTATTTACCATTTTCAGTTGGTTTTACATGGAAAAAAACACCAAACTATGAATTGTTCTTTCTCCTTCCACTCCAGTACAAGTAACGAAAACATCTGAAAGTTCTGAATTGGCGTTCAGAGGATGAAATCAACCTTGCTGAAGCTTTTCAGTTGGTTTCTAGGAGGTGCAGAACTGGTACAGATGAACAGTTTCTGTCTAATGTTTCCATTGGGTCTGGGAAATGGTATAGTCTTCCTTGTGATGGGACTGGTACAGAATTTAAAGGCACTGTCTTTTTAGCACAGGAAACAGACTCTGCTTCTCCTCTCGTTAAAATTTCCTTGAACAAAGTCAGATCATTTCCACTTTCTCTGGATGGATTCATCTTTCCTGTGTGTGGAGACTTGGGTCGTACACCTGCTTACCTCCTGCTCAGTCCCTTAGAAGCAAGGATTCAGTGAAGATTTACTGTCAAGATTTCCTGATTTAGTTCCTCACAGGGCCAAGTAGCTTCTTATTGCAGGGGAATCCTAACTTTTCCATTTAAAATTTGAATGCTGTTTTGGTTATGATGACATTTACAGCCAAAGCACAGCAGGTTTTATACATCCATTCCTTGTCTTACAGTGAGACAGGTGATGTCAACAGACAAGATAAGGGAGGAAAATCACCATAGCGACATGCAAGATTGCCGCTAGTCTGATACAGTAATTGGATGTGTAGATGGACTTCCCTCCTCAGCCCTACTCACACTGTCTGGTATGGAGCTGAAGTCACCATCGGGAAACTTTAAACTGTTGTTTTTGAGTAGAACTTGTACTTGATAAAGCCCATTGATTTGTTTTCCATCGTGGACTGAGCACACAGGTTGCACTTCAGTGCCCAGGACCCCTCTGTTTCTGCTCGTGGGATACTACAAAGGGGTTCGGCTGGTGATGAGCAGGGGTCTGCTCTGCCATACCTGAGTGTTTCTTAACTGCTGCAGACTGAAGATCTACCTACACTTTTTAAAACTATATCCTCTCTTTTGGTGTGCACATGCCTAGCTGTTGTTTGCCTGGGGGGATGGAGGAATGAATGAAGAACTTAGCTTTTAGGTAAACAAGAAGTTACTGTTGTACCGTTAAAATTACAAGCATTTTAAATTAGGTATTGACAGCAGTTGAGAGCTGGTTCTCAACTATGCTGGCAGGCAACTAGATGTCTACCAGCTCCTAAGGGAAGCCTTATTGCAGGCTGTGAGAATAACTCATTAACCAGTTAGTCTACGGCAGTGCTACTCAACATATGGTCTGGGGGCTGCTGGTGGTCTGGAAGACATTAAAAAGTGGTCTGAGAAATGATTGCACAAGAAAGGCAGAAATAACCCCACAGAGACAGATCCACATTCTCACACCACTAGCAGACTTGTGCCCGTGTCACCAAGCTGCCCTGTGTCAGCAGGCTGTGCTAAGATTTAATTGCTTTAGTCTCCCATTTTGAGCCTGAGTGGATGGACCTTGAGTAGTGGCATGAAAGGGGAACTTTTGTTTGATCAGGTTGATGCGGAGCAAGTCTTCTCCCATTAAATAGGATGAATGCTTTGTCTCTTCTTTCTCAGGTTTTTGGGACATGAGATGGGCTGAGGGATGCTGCTTCTACATCCATGTTGCTAGCAGTAATGAATGCTACAGGGAAACGGACGGCGGCAAGCCCATTTCCTTCACAGTGGGAGGAAAGTAGTAATTCAGGAGACCATTAAACTTTAGAAATACCTCTACAAGGTCCCTACAAAGATACACTCCATTTAGATTAAAGTCCCACAGGGCCAATTACCTTGGAAGAACATAAGAACTTAAACAAAAGCTGAGTTAGGTATGCTGCCCACCAATGGATTTGAACAAAAATGGATGCAGTGAGAAAACACTTGTGTATTATGAAAGCAAGAACATTTAGAGTAGCTCTGTGCAATAACCAACTTTTACTGTTCCCCCAGGATCAGTGTGCACAGGAAATATCTGTGGCATGTTTGCTTTTCCTGGAGATGACAGCAACCCTTTGGCAGCCACTTTATAATACGTGCTCAATACTTTTCAAAATGTTGGGCTGTTGTTTTATGAATGTGCTTGATTTCTGGGTGCCAGAGTCTTTGTGCTTTGATTTCTACTCCTCCTAACTTGCCCGTTCCCATTTCAACCCTGGACACTTTTCCTTGAGTGTCATTCTTTAGCTATGATGGTGCCTCCATCTTTCTCAGCAGAAGCATTCGAATGGGGTTTGAGGAAAAAGGGCAGCAAACAGAAGTCATTTATGCTTCTTGTGTGAAAATAACCTCTATTGCGTGACTGTGGGCTCCTGGAGATGGAGAGATGACTTAACATCATGTTGTGGCAGGAGGATTAGTGCAAACAAATTGAAACCCTTTGTTTCAGTCAGTGTTTTCTGTGAGCAGGTAGAGTAATTTGCACAAGACTGCAAAGCAGAGTCCAGTGCTAGCACTGGGATTAAAGTTTGCCGTGGCTTCAGCTGATAGACCATAGATTTAATTGATCAGTTAGCTATTTTCAATCAAACCTGAGCACTGGAGTGCACTAAAATTTCATGCAAGGGATCTGGAAAATGAGCCAGTCCTGAGATGCTGTAGTTACAAGTTCCTGAAAGCATTTACTGATGCAAATTACTGTATGGTTTTCAAAGTGCCTCTCCCATTTAACATTATAAAAGAACTTTCTCAAGAGAAGACACAATAAACAGTCTGAGGTCTAATAAATGAACATGCAAGTCTGAATTGTTTTAAAATACTTCTTGCTTAAATAGGAGTCATTAACATTGTAACTGATAATGAGAAAAATGCTTATGCCATTAGTGGTTTACCACTTTGGTTCCGAAAGGATAAAAACAACTTCATAAAAGAGACCACAGACTGTCCATTTTCAGCCTCAGTGTAGGGTGAATGCTTCAGTGAATATGAAACCCATCATTTAAAATAATATTTTCATATTTATGTTTGGGAAGCATGGTCAGAATGCCCTTTGAGTATGCTGGAGCTCTGTGATGTGTAGCTGTGTGGCTGCAGCAGAAGGGACAGCTTTTTGATTGACCCTGGTGTGGTGCTGGAAGTTTCACTGGGGTGAACAAGTCCTTGTCTGGCCTTCCCCCAGTGATGTTGTGGGGCTGGGCAGGTTTATTTGGGCAACCTCTGGTCTTTTCTGTCTTCCCCAGCATTGCCTGCTGCAAGACAAGTTGG
This sequence comes from Tragopan temminckii, assembly GCA_028571105.1. NCBI lineage: Eukaryota > Metazoa > Chordata > Aves > Galliformes > Phasianidae > Tragopan > Tragopan temminckii. Next base: position 90,525,797 of record JAOWBP010000001.1, on the reverse strand, counting down.
GTTTTTCTATGTGGTTGAATCTCAGTCTGAGTTCTGTGAACTGGTGAAGGACACAGAAGATTTTACGTTTCCCCATGGCACTGGTGGAACGTGGTAGCTCAGGAGCTGGGTCAGGCATGATAGTATGACCTCAGTGAGCTTGTCTGTCAATGCCAGCTGCTCACTCCTTTGAGGATGACTCCTTCCCCTTCTTCTGAACACCTTCTTCTCCTGGACAAACCAGGCTGGACTCAGTTCCCTGCTCAGGTTGGTGGAAGGACCCTCAATGACTTCAGCCAGGACTGGAGCAAACCCTGGAGAAGATCTGGTGTCCCCTCTCCTGAATGCTGTGTTCAGGACTCAATGCGCTATATTCTAGCCTTGTCCTTAGCAAGGGCGGCTGGAGGTGGAAGCATCCTCTCTCTGTCTCTGTAACAAAGTTTTACTCATGCTTTGTGTGGTCGTGTTAAATTGACAGAGATGTTTGCTCTTACATAATAATGGAAAGTTCATCCCGCTCCCCTCAGTAAAATGACTGTTGTGCCGTATTCGAAATGAAAATCAATCAAAGAAGGAACACAGCTGGGCAAATGACAAGAGAAACAGAGCTGTGCCAAGGTGAATTTTTATGGAAATGCTCTCTGAACAGTATTTCCATGAAAAGGCAACTTACAGATGTGGGCTGTGCTTACATGAAGGAGAGCGTAATGCACCACACCCTGAATCTGGCAAGGTCTATAAACATCTCACATATATAGTTTATGCAACAAAGATGTCATACTTAGGACACAAAGGTTTTCTTCTTTACTGCAGTGCTATCGTATTAGCCCTGATATTGGGAAAAAAAAAAAAAAAAAAAGCTGTGAGAAAAAAAAATTATGGAAGAAACATTCAAATATAAATAAACTATTCTACTGAAAAGGAAATTTTCAGTATTGTAAGAAATCTGATGACCTATCAACAGTATCTTAGCTGTGACAGTGACTTGTAAGTCTGTCTGTGTCAGGCTCTGTGGTGGTCCTCTTTGTGAAGTAGCATGAGTGGCTTAATAACTGCAGAAAGTTGTTCCTCTTGATGGCAGTGAGATTTTTCTCATTCACTTTAGTAGAAAAAGGATTAGGGAAGTGATATAAAAAGCAAGCAATGAAAGATGATTGATGTTAGTGTTCAAAAAATGGGAGAGGGGAAAAAAGTAAAACGGTAAAAACATCATCTTACACTTGAAATTGCCACACTTAGATCTACTAAGCCATATTTTCTGGAGGTGTTGTAGGCTTTTCAATGGGCTGTTTTCCAAAGGGCCTGACCAGTTTTACTGTAGACCTACTGACAATCAGCGGAACTCTTGCAAAGGTTGATTTTTGGAATTTGTTAGTTTTCTCTTGTTTCTGGGATTTTTCATTTCGTACCAATCAAGTCTGAAATGTGCTGAGAGAGAAATTCTTGAGACAACATTGCAATTTTTCAGCCTATTCCTGCGTGTCACTTTCTGAAATAAATGGGAATGCATTTTTTAAATTTATGATGGCTTATAACTTGATGTCATTGCTGTTCTAAAAATAACAATCTGAGACTGCTTAACTGACTTGATTGTTTACATTTCCTTTTGACACTTCCAGCAGTAAGTTAGAGGTAATAGTATTAAAGCATGTTCTTCTGTCATCCTCTCAGAACTTGTCACTGTCAAATAGAATATGACCACGTATGGGTTTTAAAGCTAAAGACAGTTGCCAAAGGCCTTAGTGTATTCATAAAGGTCTGCAATGGAGATCCAATTACAGAAAAACAGTGAATTAGGTAGCTCTTGGCTCTGAGAGTTGGGAATAGAGGTGACTGACTGTTATTTTTAAACAATGTTAGGTTTACCAAAAGAAAAAAAAAAAAAAAGAAAAAAAAGGAATATCAGCAGGACTAAAATTCTGAGCAGAAACGGTCATGGCTTTAAAAAGAATTGGAAGATGTGCTCTACAAAGGGTTGGTAGTTCCCCCAGAAGATCCTTACGGTAAGGTTGCCCAGAGAGGCTGTGGAGTCTCCTTCTATGGAGATATTCAAAACCCGTCAGGATGCCTATCTGTGCGACCTGTTGTAGGGTACCTGCTTTAGCAGGGAGTTTGACTTGATGATCACTTGAGGCCCCTTCCAACCCACGTGATTCTGTGATACCAATGCAGGTAAGTACCCTCTGTCTGCCAGTTTTTGAGCTGAGGATCCACACCTACTGAGCATCTCACAGGTGTGTGTTGCACCTCACAGCAGCAGGCCCTGGTGCAATAATGAGGTCACCAGCCAGCAGCACCTGGAAGCGCATCCCTACTCACTGGGTGACAGAGGACAGTGCCCATGCTCCCCTCGCCAACCTCCCAAGCTGCCATCAGGCCTGTATAATAAATGTAATAAGCCATGGAAAATGCATCAGTAGCACGTGCTGACATCAGTGGAACCCACATGGGGATGGAGAAGGGATCCTGTTACCCCCGCTCAGCTGCACAACCTTTTAATCCAGCTGGGAACTACATTTTAACCCTTTCAAAGCTCTCCCAGTGAGGAGGAAAAGGGCAAGAAAATGTTCCTCTTTTTCACTGAGATTTAACCTCAGGTGTGTGTGAGCACAGACAGGCCATGGGGAAACAAATGCAAAAGGCTCAGTGAATATTGCAGATGGCAATGGCTGTCCTGGAGTGAGTGAACACAAAGCCAAGTTCAATCTGCTACCATTAATGAACTGTTTGTGCTGTGCTCTCATCCTCTGAGATGTCAGAAGAGCGTTGGAGTGAATTACAGCCTTCTGTTTATGCTGGGACCGATTATTGTCCCTTGTGAAGTGGAGACACGTTTCATTACAAGAAGCCATTCACAGGACATTCTCCTGAAAAGAAGAAAAATCAGTTTATGCCAATGCAGGACTTCCTGCTATCTCTGGTTGCCCCTACAACCGCACACCCACACCCACAGGCATGCTCATGCATCGCCTGCATGACACTAGAAAGGGATATTACGTCTCTGGGTTATTTCCCCAGTGCTTTTGTTTTTCAGCCCACTACAGGAAGGGTTCATAAAGTAAGTATATCCAGAAAGATGTTTTTGTTCCCCACCTTGGGTTTCAGTCCCAAGACTGCCAATTAAATTATCCCATAAATTCTCCATTATAGGTAGTAAAACCTAATTTTAGATTTCCTGCCCACTCTAGTGTCCTGCCTGATTGCTACCAGTTGGATAGAGGCTCAACCTGTTAAGCAGACAATTGCAGTGAACTGTTTCTTTCTGTGCCACATGTGGAAAGCTTTTTAATATGTGGCATTTGGTCATAATTCTCTCTGGCTATTTTCTACTTCATAGTTGCTCTAACTTTTTCTTTAGGCTGAAAAGTAGACATCTGTAATTTATTCTTTTGTCGAGAGGTTTTTGTGAGAGAAAAGGTGGTTACTCTGTGGATTAGGAAGTATGCTAACCTCCCTGCCACCACTGAAACAATAGTAGCTTTCAATTAGTTTCTATATAATTCCCATTTAAAAGAAAACTTCTGTATTAATAGAGCTAACGCATTTATGTGTAAGTTGAAAGTATTTCAAGTCATCTGACAAGAAATGCATTCTTTCCCTTCTTGTTCAAATGCAAACATATTATTTAGTTGCAAACAGAGCTCATTTTCTTGAGGTTAGCAACTGCCAGCCGTATTCTCACTGAGGAGCATGTTATTTCACATACAGCCTCACTAAAGATTCCTATTTTATTCTCACTATAAGTGACTCCTGGCTTAGTATTTTTCTTCATAAGCTCTAGCGAGGACAAATATTAAGTAAAATTGTCACAAAAAAAAATGTTTTTATCACGTGAAAAAGGTGTAAACATCAGTGCATCAGTACCCTGATCTTAAAGCAAAAGGGTACTTGCATTCAGTGCGGAACAATTCTCCTGCTGAGATTTAGGTAGGAATCAAGAATCTGTGTGTAAGGACAACTGGAGCCTAACATTCTCCAAGAAATTAACACCTTTCTTTGGCTTTTGTTGTTAACTTGACAAAATTTCTGTGTTTTGATACTGCAGAGATGCCTGAGTGGGTCTAGCACCTTGCCGAAGCACTGTCTTTTTGGAAGTGACTGTCTTTCCTGCCTGAATAAATCAGTGATGTTTTAACAACTCTGTGTCACATCGGGAACATCCGTGACAGTCAGCAAGGGTTTTTTTTTCTCATCTCCAGAGTACAGTGACGGGAAGCTGAAGGCTTTCATTCAGATACAGGGTGTGGACATTTGCAAAAGGGATAAGTAGTGCTGACAGATGTCACGTTGGGGAAGCAAGCACTAATTGTGAGACTAACACAACACGTGCTGGACCAGGGCTTTCCTCCGAGATGCGACTTTGGCAATCTGTCAGCCTAGTGGGGTAACTGGAGCACTGGTGAGCCTTTGGGGGACGATGACAGTACGTGCAGGTAGTGCTGATGTGGCTGCACAGTGTTGTAACATAGAAGGCATATATCCCAGCTGGTGGAAGGGCTGTGGGTGCAAAAAGGGGAAGTTCCCCTCACAGGAACAAAATTGGTTTTTTTTTTGCAGTGTCTACCAGTTGCCTCTGAGTGCAAAGCAAAGCAGCCCCCTGCCGCGGTGCTGCCCAGAGTGGGCTCTCTGATGCTTAATGAAGGGTGCTCTCTTTTAGTTTTCCCCTTGGTGAAGGCACAAGCAGTGTCTCCCTGATCTACCCAGCTGCTTGCTTCTCTCACTCTTTAAGAAATGCACCATTTTCAAGTTGATTACCTCCCTCATACCCCTGATCAAGTGGGTGGCAGCCCTGCGCACTGCAGAGGTTTGGAACTGGGTGGGCTTTGAGGTCCCTTCCAAACCAAACCATTCTGTGACTCTATGATTCTGTTAAGCTGGGGGAAAAGTGTGCAGTGATTTCTAAGCTGATGGAAGAAAAGGTCAAGAGACACTTGTATACACACAGTGTGATATCTCACATCTCGTTGTTTTGGGCTAAATATGGATCCACAGCATTTTCCTTGCTAAATAGATCTTCTCCACCTAGCTTTGTTTATTGTACTGTGACTGTATCTGGGGAGATTATCATTTGTTAAGTGATGTCTGAAGCACTATATAAAACTAAAACATACATAACGGCCAACAAGGAAAAGAAGAAAGGAATTTAGGCCTCCCAGCCGCAGCACTGTTCTTCTAATAATCGCTGAAATATTATATGTATTTTTCCTGTCACGCTATATGTCCAATTTAGGTACCTGTAAATAGGAGGGGCTGTCTGGGCAAGAAGGAATGATCGGTGCTCAGGAATGGAGGACAGGCAGTTTGATAAAGAATGTACAATGTAGGACATAATTGCACATTTTATCTACTAATCATAGAATAGTAGAATGGTTTGGGTTGGAAGGGACCCTTAAGATCATGTAGTTCCAACCCACTGCTGTAGGCAGGGACACCTCCCTCTAGACCAGGTTGCTCACAGCCCCATCCAGCCTGGCCTTGCGGGTGACCAACTTTGCTGTTTGGGGCACAGAGCTCTGTGAGCTACTGGATATCTTGGTTGAGTAGTTTGCTCTAGAAATCACCCCACGTAACAAGGTTGTATTGCTTGATCCCAACTTTAAGTCCCTAGTCATAATGCCTATAAAGAAAACATTGAAATGTAGTCAAAGTGACTGTAACCATTCAGCAACATCTCTCTAGAGAACACGGGAAAAAAAATCTTTGAAGCAGAGAGCATTTGATTCATCTGTGGGATATAATTCTGATACCTAATGTCTAAAATGTTAATACCGTAAAATATTTCTTACTTAAATGCTTAGTATCAACTGGCAGAAATGGACCTTTGTCTGTGCCAGATGTTCCAGCTTTCTTGCCTAGTATCTTCCATACCTTTTTGTTGTACTCTGAATTTTTAATTGGGAAGCTGAAAGAAATTAAGATAATTTGATGTTCAGTCCAGTACCACAAGGAATTCTACATTCACTGATTGTACTCAGCACAGTCAGACTTACCTCATTTACAAGTATTAGCTTTTTCCATTGAGCTGAGAGTTTTGCTTGAATATCCAACATCTTGCATGGGAATGCTCTTAATTCTAGGCATCCGGCTGCAGAATTTGAGCTAGGCTTGTGTCAAGGCTATGCTGTCTTGAATATGCTACTGTTACGAGAAAAAAAAAAATCTCTCTGGTATGCTAAGAAGAGGGGATGTGCTGGGGTTTGCAATTTTAGCATTACAGATTCTTTATTATTAATAGATTAGTGGGGATTTTTCCAAAGACTCCTATGAGTCACAAGAGCTCCTGTTACTAAATTTCATATACTCATTTATTTATACAACTATACACGAAGTCTTATGGCCTTTTCAGCACAGAAAGAGCCAAAGTACTGTTAAGTGTAAATGCAGTTTATTGAGTTCTGAAGATCATAAATATCTCCTTTAACATCTGATTTATCTTGAACTATGTGCATTGAAAGAGGTGTCTCAAAAGGAGGAAAGAAGGGGCATATATTGCTCCTTTGCACAGCCTGTGTATTCATACCCAGAATGAATTTTTGGCAGAAAGTAGTTAGAATTAAACTGTCACCACCAATGCAGTTTCATTTTATGTACTGAAAGGTTACATGAGTTTTATAGGTTCATTTATTTTGCTGATTAACAGTCAAATCCCGCTCTTGACAAAGTATCCTGTTTTATTCATCCATGTGGCTTCCCCAAGATGAGCAGAAGAGATAAAGTTTAAGGTGGAGGGAAATGTGAGAACAAGAACGTTGAGGGAGGAAATTATGTATTCTCCCTTTCCTCTCCCAACACATATTTCTCTGGACTTCATGACAACAATTTGCTTTTGGACTCTGCAGAAGACATCCAGGCACATCACAGCCATTCAAAACCTCAGCATACCAGTGACCCAGCTACAGACAATGCCACCTGGAGACTCCTCCACGCTGGTTAATATTGAACAAAGGGATGTCATCTGCTCAATGGACTTCCGAATGCATCTGCTGCTACCAAGTCACCAGAATCACCGGTGGTTCAAAGGTGACTTAATGACCACAGACCAAGATGTTTTCCTTTGACCCCCAAGATGTTTCATGGCTATTTTACAGGGCTTTGGCACTGCCACAGTTGGTCTTCACTGCAGGAGGTCACACATCTGGCAGCCCGTCTTCCCCCTGCATTGCCATCATCAATGACTTCGGATGTCTCATGCACCAAACAGTCAGAGAAAGCCTGGAAAACTGATTGGCAGCATAACCAATAAACGGAAAGTACTCAGGCAGAATGTCCAATTTACTAAAATTGTTGAGACCTTGCTAAGTTTTAGACACTGCTTTATACCAAGGTGCTAGCTAGAAGAAATGTGTAGCATGTATAGAAAAAGAAGTCAGGGCCAGCTGACTGACCAGTCTATGTTCTGTCAGCCTTTCAGCTTCTTCAGGCTGTTTACTCTCTAAGTAGGAAGTCTGCATTCTTAAGGTTGTATGTGTCAATCTAAATTTGTACGTGTTTCTGCTAAGTGGTTTTACTTCATAATTTGTTCCATGCCAAGTGCCAGAAAAAAAACAGCTACATTCAAAGCAAAGTTTATGTAAAGCAAGTGGGTAAATGTTATGCATATCGTAATAATGTAGGCTAGAGTAATTTTTCTTTACTGAAGTGTAACTGAGCCATTTAAAGTAATTAATGAGTTTGGTTGTTCCTTGATTTCCATTTTGAGTCTTACTTTTAGCAGATGGGTGCCAAGCAGATTTTGAAAATCTGACCTCTTTCTTCTCTTGACTGGATTAACAAAACCACTTAGCAGAATTAGAAAATAATTGCCTGTACTTCTTGCTTCCATGGCAAAGAACAACATTCTCAGATTTTTTAAAATAGTGTTATCTTTGTCTTTTCTTGTTATTTTATTGCTACTGAAGTGGAATGATGGGTAGGCATTGTTTTCTTGAAAGCTAAAGGTAATTAGAGAATGTCCCTATCTCATTTCTTTCAGCTACGGTAATAATAATAATAAGTTGAAGAGTGAAGAGCATCCTGAATAGTTGAATGACAGTATTGTTCAATGAAAGAAAATCATAGGATCATAGAATCATAAGGGTTGGTAGGGACCTCTGGAGACCACTGAGTCCAACTCCATGCTAAAGCAGGTTCCCTACAGCAGGTCAGGCAGGAAAAAACATGGTTTTGTTTTCCACAAGCAAATGAAAGTGATGCATCAAGACATCAAGGGGATGATGATAAATATTGTACCTAAAGGCACAAAATATAATGATAATATTAAAAAAAAAAAAAGAAAAAAGAATTTGGATTCAAATCATAAAAATGATTTGAATACATACCTGTCTGTAGGCAAACATGATGCAAGTTTTTATTTTCTTTTAAAATGGTCTGAACAGGCAGCTGGCTGTGCACTTTCTAATCAAGACAGAAAAGTTCCTGCTGTGTGCAGGTAGTGCAGAGCTGCCCTCCTACTATGCTGAGCTATACGATAACTTCCATCATGTCCTGCCGTGTTCTCTACCATAAAGCTATTTTCCAAGATAAGAAAGGATTTTGCAGGTCATACCGGCCTTAATAACCCATGCACACAATGAACAAATGAGACAGTGTGTGCTGTTGTTACTTTATTCTAGGAAGATAGGATGGGAAAGAGAAGGCTAGCAGAAAGTAGAGTATTTGGTTATCTCCCTTTATCTTCGGACGTGACAGCTGGCCAACATGTTATACTCCTTTTCCTTTACTGTTCTTGTCCAGGAACATATTTTAAGAAACCATTTGTCTCCTTACTTGTCTCTACAGTGCCTCATACATGTTATGCTTTTGCCCTTTATTTGCATTCTACACGATGTCAGCAGAGACAGACTATATCCTGAGGGCCTGTTAGCTGAGCAGGAAATCTGTCTAAGAAATTGCTCCTGGAATGAGTTCTTCCCATGATTATGGAAAATAACAACTATGAGAAGGGTGCACTGTTTACCTGTTAATTCACAAGTGCACACAGGAAGAAAATGTTGGATGAGAGGGTGTCATCCATGTTAATTTCCAACGAGTCTGTAACTGGTATCCAAGGTGATGGTTTAAATCTGTAGTCCCAAATCCGTGAAGGTTCAGTTACCAGAAGTATCACATTTTTCCATAGCTGAGATGAGAAGACGGTGCATTTATAGGACAGGAAATTTTCTGTAAGGTGTTCTTTTTCCTGAACCCAAATTATTATTTTTTAACTTATTTGAATAACTTCCTTTATGGTAAAGAGTTTGGGTGGATATATTTATGGGCAGTCCTTTTAGCTATGTTTACCTTTCATTTGTTTCACAGACCTCTAGAACAGTGAGTGGGTGTCCACAATTGTGTTTTAGGATATTAAACTTTTTTCCTGTATGCTTCTTAAGCACTGTTGTGAATTTGACCATTAAAAGTGTTGTCCCTGAGCAATTTCTCTGCTTTCCTCAAGAGTTCATGAATTTGACTTCCTCACTGGTCCATGGAAATGCATTTTCAGGGTAAACCATGGCAGTAGTAGAGCGTGGATGTAAAATGGGATCGATCACGTTTGAGATATTCTCCTTCATACATTAAAAATAGTGCAGTCACCATCCCTGAAGGTGTTCAGGAGCCGTGTGGATGTGGCACTGAGGGACATGGTCAGTGGGCATGATAGGGATGGACTGACGGTTGGACTGGGTGATCCTAGTGATCTTATCCAACCTTAATGATTTAATGACTCTATGATTCTGTGAAAAGATGCTGTCAGATGGGTCTCCCTCAATCCCCTCTGTCTGAGTGGATCTGTTTGAGTAAAAACTTTACTCCTGGAGTGAAAAAGTCTCTGGTCCATGTGGTTGAAACATGTGGAAAGCAGGACACATGCACATGAGTCTCTGCTACTCTGCTAGAGCAAATGTCTAATTATTTATGTACAACATAGCATTGCCAAAAGGTGCAGTTAAAAGACCCACTGTGTCTTTGTAAGTCCCATTGCCTATATCTTGAAGTGTGCTCCTGGGAGTCCAGGGCTGTGACTCAGATACAGGGTGGGGCTGAACCTGCCCCTTCTGGGTGCCAAAGCCAGAGCAGCAGCCACTGAGAGGCTGGGGCAGGGGGAGGTTGGTGGGACAGGGGAGATTAGCCAAGACATTCCCGATTTTTGTTTCCTCTTTGTTCCCACAACACCTTTTGGAAGCAGAACTGTTCTACTTGGTTCAAATGTTCTGATAGGGGCAGCTGAAAGCTGCATTCTTTTTCACTGAAAAATTTCCAAGATGTCATCATCTCTAAATTTGAAAAAGAAGTGTCTTGCTTGGAGTAGTTCCCACCAAGAAATAAAAATATCAGCAATCTTCCCGTCACCAGTACCACATTGTTCTGTACTCTGCTCTGTGGGGTTTCAACATGATCTGCTTGATTTTGATTTCAGAGGATGGAAGACACTTGTATTTTTAGGTAAATATAATTCATTGGACTAGCCTGCACAGCCAATTCTCTTTGGGCTGTACAGGAATGCTTCCACTGCTTTCAATGGAAGGCTTGCTCTTTTCCCTGTGCAAGGAGGTTAAGTCAGTGACATCTAAGCTGTAGTTCTGTTCAAGCTCCCAGGAAACTTTTGTGTTGAGACCAGTGCCCATTTTTAGCCCCAGTGTGAATAGCAAAAGGCATCAATTAAAATAAATTATTTTGTTGCAAGTTTGTATACAGATCAGTTCTGTAGTTAATAGCTAAACAAAAGTATGACTGAGATGAAAGATGTCTTTACAGCTAAATGAGAAGTGTTTATCTTCTTAAATGGCACTTCGTGTTTTCTTTATATTCTGTGGCAAGAATTTCAGTTAAAAAAATATATTCATTCTAGATTATGGAGAGAATCTCCCCAGATATAGTGATGAAGATGCTTGAGCCAAGCTAGGAATTTGGTGACTGTTTTAAAACTCTTTTTCCTCCTTTTTTAAGTAACTCTGATCCTAGCAGAGACATGAGGTTTTGGTGCAGATGGTTATTATACATACTGAAAGTACTGTGTACTTACAATACACTCCATAAGCTATTAAATGCTGTAAAAACCTGGTGGACTTTATAGTTTGCATCCTGCCATTAGAGTTCCCTCTGAAGTCTGTCAGAAGAACATAATTCCACTCTAATTAAAGCAATTCCCCTTTTCCAAATGTGAAATCAGGCTAATTATGACTAATTGTTTCACAAATATAAAGTAGCCCTAATTGTTCCTCGGCCCTGGACCACTACCCCACTTACCCTCAGCTTAGCAAAACCCCTGTGGAGAGCATTTTGTCTTCATTATTCTCCAGCAGGACTATGATATGTAGCCAGAGAAAAAGGGAAGGTGTTGAAGAGCATGCTGCTGTTGTTACCTGTTCAAGGATGGTAGAAACGGGCTCTCCAGCATCATGGTATGTGGGTCTCCTGCTGCCCACAGACCTCAGAAATGTCAGATCATTGTATTTCAAACCTGTCTGAAAACACCAGCTCTTTTATCCTCCTGCCTGTCTGCAGGTTAGTTTGGGTCAGATATGTAGCCCACTGATACGAATGAGAGCTGAGCAGGATCTGAGCCTCTGATCTTTGTGGATCTTGTTGGTGACTGAGTCCATTTGCTCCTTAGGGGAAATTTCCTTTGCATGGTCTGAGCTGCTCAAAGATGAAGCACACGAAGAAATATACACCCAGATCAGCAGATACTCTGGAAGTAAGACTTCAAGTTACTGTTTTTAGAAATTATGGTATACTGTAACAGCAAGCTTCAAAGAAACTGAAAGTTTCAGTACTGACTTGTTTCTTTTTCATCCTAACTGTATTTCATTAGAAGGTTGCACAATGATGAGTCAAAGCTTGGGGTGGAAATGTTAGTGACTTAATTTTTTAATTCTACTGAAAAAGCACAGTCATGGCTGTTATAGATCTGTTATTTGACATTTATGCACACCTGGCATATAAAAATGTGGAAGGAATGGGATCTAGATTTAAAGGAAATATGTTGCATCACTCAGTTAAATTATTTGAACTTTCAGATTGTTTATTTTTTTCCTATTAGAAGTACATTCTTTTAAAGAAATGCAAAATTGATGTTTCAGAAAAAAATAAATCTGAATCTGCATGTTAACATGCTGAAAAAGATTTGTAATGCTGAAATATGTGGCTTTTTCTAATGGCTAACAATTTTAAAGATCACAGATTTGAGAAAAAAAATACAATTTTGGTACAAATTTTGGAGCTATACTAGGGCTTAGAATACATATGAAAGCTTATTATAGATAATACCTTTGTTGTGACACTGCATGCTAGCGGCTAGGATAACTGATGTAGCCACAACAGCCAAATCCCTATTACTTCTACTCTGCTAGTAGATGGCAAAAAGGGGTTTTAACATGTAGTCCACAAGAGATGCCTACAACATCTATTTGGCCCTCAGAAATTAAACACACTCTGAGTTCTTATCTGCGGGGTTCATATGTTCTCAGTATTATAGCACAGCAAAACTACACACAGCTACAAATGTACCCACATGAATGGGCCCTTTTTTACTTGAGAAAAGTTCCTGTATTGTACGGCTGTTGTAACAAGCCCATGCAGCGCTGAGCAAAAGATCAAAAGCATGAATGAAAAGGGACCAAAGTTTGCAGAATAGACAAAAAAAAATAATCATTGTGGTATTCACCTACCCAGTGGTAGGGTGCAGAGAAAACACATACGCACTCAAAGGTGTGCAGAAAAAGGCCAGTGGACAACTGCAATCTGCAACAGTGGAAATAATGACTAGAAACAAGGGGAAAAAAAATCAGCCTGAGAGTTGCCACACACTGGAACAGATGCCCAAAGCAGTAGTGTAATTTTGGCCTATTCATAGCTGGACTAGGTAAGGCCCTGAGCAGCCTACTGTAATTGGTCAGGCCAAATGACTCACAGGTTCCATCCAACTTCCCTTTCTCTGTGATTCTCCTGACCAAGTACTTGTGCATGGTCCACTACATAAACAGAGAGGTGCAGCAGGGAGCAGAGAGCATATGATAGAATCTGGAAGCATTGCTAACTAAATACAGCATCTTGTCCCAGCATGAGGTAGGATTTCCATGTGTGCTCTAGAAGGGGGAGATTAACTTGGCGCTCTGGAGATGCATTTGTGGCATCCTGTGGGAGAGTTTCCATTGGTAAGGAGAAGAAAGGGTTGCTTGTGGGGCAAATAAAGGACCAGTAGTAGAATTTGGACTACATTTAAGTCCTGTCAACAAGGAAGATGTTTGAAGGGTCACAGTTCAACACTACAATTGTTTTGAAAGACCTTTGCCATCTGGGTTGGTTCTCTTTTGCTAGATCTCCATGCTGGAGCTGGAGCTCACCATATGGGAGACCCCAGGGCAACGCTCTGCTTGATATCCCAGTGAATATGTCAGGTCTGTTAACAGCATCACTGTAGCTGACACAAAAGCCATGTGTTCAAACTACAGTCAGCACTGTTGATTGTTATTGGAGTTGGTCAGAATTAGAACAGAATAGTCAGCAGGGTTTCAGGATAAACAATTTGTGGAAAGTTTGGATAATTTTTGAATGAAATATTTGTCAATTCTTGTTGAGAGTAAGAATGGGAGTGAGATTTTAAAATTCTGAGATTTTATGATGGTTCAAGATCTGACCATAGAGTCCAGGTTTCAAATAAACTTTTATATATGCTACACATTTGTTTGGATTTCAGCCAGTCTTTCCCAGAAGTGGAGCCTTAAGCAAGACTCATTAGCATTTTTTAATGCAACAAATAATTCCCTTTTTTTCCTTGCTCTCAGCCTTGCATTGTACTTTTCCCTCATTCCTGTTACACCTAGGAACTGTTCATATATATATATATATTTTTTTTTTTTTGCAGTGTTTTCATATAAAATCTTCCTCATTTCAATGTGTCCACTTCTCACCCTTGTTCAGCAGGAGAATTTGAGATGGCATCTGTTGTTTTGGAGAGAGAGAACAAAGTAAAATTTTGGATCATAAAAATATTGAAGGAAGGCTTTCTTGTACTCTAAACAGTTTCAGGTTATGTCTGTTGTGCAAAGAGGTCCTAACGTATGCTTGAACAAAATGAAAGAGAGGATGACCAACTTGGGCTACGATCTGTTTTAAGCTCTTGTGACAAAAGTCCCATGAGACCTCATGTGAGTTATATCTACAAGTGATTTGGTGCTGTGTGTTGACTACTAAAGAAATAAGCTCAGGTAGCAGAAGCATTTTGGCTACCACAAAGTACTACGACTAGTTGAATTTATCTCCCAGATGCTTTCATCTAGCATGGATAAGCTTCTATAGCTTTCCGTATTAACAGGGCAATTTGAATGCACAGCTTTCATGTCAGCTGCCAGTCTAGTGAGCCTGATCCCTACAGGCTCAAGTGTAACAGGCTCCAGCCCCAACAGGTTTCTCAGCAACGTAAAGTAGCCCAGGTACTTATTAATGCATCTGAACTATTTAATGTCATGCATATGTCTCCCTGCATATATTTCCATTTTCCACTTTAAGGCTTGTGAGGTGTTGAATTGCTAGAAGCACAAGAACCATGTGACTACTTCAGCTGTATGGAGTATGCTGGTATTGTTTAGGGTCATGCGAAGGGGCCAGACGTTAAATACAGTCCTGAGCTTACCATATACATAAGGGGAAGCTGTTACACAGGCTTCCTGAAGTAATGTGAGTTACTTCTTTCTCTAAAATAGCTGCACGTTTCCGCTAGTTCTGGGACCAATCTACTTTCTGCATCAGTGTTCTCTACTCAGAGTTAGTGCTTCTTTCAGGCACAAACATATATGCCCACATAGTAGTTGGAGTCTGATCCTTTATGGCTGAAATTTGTGATAGTTTTGCTGTTTACTGTAATGTAAATGGGTCTGAGTCTTGTGCTTCTGCAGACTGTCATCATGGAAGGCATGACAATAAATGTAATAAGATAATAAAATTTCGCCATTTTTCTATAGCAATGTATAAGCCCATCTGTATGCCTCATGTCAATAAAAACAACTAATTACAGAATAACTGAATATAAAGGGCCCCCCTGCTTAAGAAAACTCTCTTGTATTCCATTCCTAAACTTCCTTTTGCATCTACTGAAAGTCTAGACTGTAAGCCATATTTATTCTATTAAGTCCTGATTTTGAATTAAAACAAAACAAGAAGATAACTGTACCCTTATCTTTG
Organism: Tragopan temminckii; assembly: GCA_028571105.1. Taxonomy (NCBI): domain Eukaryota; kingdom Metazoa; phylum Chordata; class Aves; order Galliformes; family Phasianidae; genus Tragopan; species Tragopan temminckii. Next base: position 90,510,656 of record JAOWBP010000001.1, on the reverse strand, counting down.
CAAAGGCCTATTCATGTCTTTATACATGGAAAATAGTCTCACTTGCTCTGGGGGAACTGCTTCCAAAGTGCAGAGGTGATTGCATCTCTAACACTTTGCCAAGCTTGGACCTCATGAAATTCTGTTGGAAAAGCACACAAGGGTGAGCTACACCTGCCTTCACTCTGTAATCTCCTTTCTTCTACAACTGGAAGTAAAATGCACTGTGATTTTCAACTTACCCAGGTGCAAAACCCCAGGCACTGCTTCTGCTGCACTTTTTGCCTGCTATGAAGTGAGCTAAATGCATTTATCTTCGTTTCTGTTTTAAAACAGTGTATGAGGCAGGATACCAACATTTCCCGTGCAGTGCAGAGAAACACACCAGGAGTTTTCAGCTGAGCGTAGTTAGCGTCTTTTCCATGTGACACTTCTTTCTTCACATTACTTTGTCAAACTTGTATCATTGCTTAATACAGGTTTCATACTGTGTTGTAAATTTTATGTTATAGCTACACTCACTGTTAGGTAGCACAGTTAGATCCACAAAGTATTCTTTTTCTAAGCACTTAACTTTAGACTATGCAGATGCATGAGTGACAGGTCCATGTTTCTTCCAGCAAACTACTGCAAAATCCTGATGCTGAAAAACTGAGCCTAAATTTAGATGTTCAGTAAGTATTAGCTATTAATAGACATTCTTCAAATGAATTTGAAATAAAAATAGAAACAAGGCTGCCAAGGTCATAAATCAAAGCATTTTTAAAGAGGATCACTGAACAGGCTGCCCAAAGAGGCAGGTGGTGGAGTCACCTTCTCTGGAAATTTTCAAGATCCTTGTGGACACTTTCCTGTTTGACCTGCTGTAGGGAATCTGCTTCAACCGGGTGGTGGACTCAACAGCCTCCAGAGGACCCTTCCAACCCCTATGATTCTATGATTCCGTGTGGTATCATTTGAAAGTACTTTCTTGCTAAGGACATATAGTATTTCCATTTTTATAATACTTTAATGATTTTATTGATAATGCAAAATTGAAATTGTAGCAGTCTTCCTGGTATGCTCTTTTGAAGTGTTTTGTGCAGACCAAGTCAATGCTTATTGAATGTCACTCTCTTTCTTAAATACTTCATGCTTATACAGCTGTTCAAATTTTTGTTTTTACTTTCCAACATCTGAAATGGAAGTGCCATCAGTAAAAAGACAAATTAAACCAAAAAGAAAAAAAGCACTTTATGCCAAGGATGTATAAGAGAAGTAAAAACCATTTAGAAATATAAAGGAAAATTTGTCTTAAGAACTTTAAAGCCTCTCCTTTTGTTCTCTAGTCAAGTAATCTTCTCCATTGGAAGGTGCCTTAATTTACTAATACGCTGAAGAAGCATCACCACATCTAATTGCACTTTTACTTCTTCAAAATGCTTTAAGAAAAAAAAAGTAATGTTGCCAGCCAGTCATGTTGTTTGGATTAATGTTGTTTCCTCTGAATCCCCTTTGCCATTCTCAGAGTGGGGTTTCAAAAGACCAGAAATCCTGCAGAAGATCGTGAAGGGTCAGCTATGCTTCCCCATCGCTCACTCTGTTGAGTTTTGCTTATCCCTTCACTGATGGTTTATCCATTCCCTCTCCTGCTGCTGTCCTATAGCCTTACTCCCCTCTTCTGCTTCTCCAGGAGATGCCCATACATGGCAGGCACCATGAATGCTTCTGAACACTAAGCTGTGCTGGAGAAACCTGCTTCAGACACCTCAGCTGATGGCCTGTTGATGTTTCCCTTTCAGAGGGTGCCCATGGCTAGGTCAGACTTCAGACTTCCTTCTAGAATTTCTCCAAATATAGAGCTATTTTTCACTCTTCTTGGAACACCTTAAGCCCATAAACCAACAAACTGCATGCCCAAATCTGTCACGTGTTCTCTGTGACTGATAGAGATGAACTGTACTCTAGTGAGTGGACTGCTCTTTGACTTGTTCTGGAAAAGCTGCCAATCTTGATTTAGGGCTTGATAGGATCATTACTGTCCCTTGAGGCCCACTACTCCCCTGGAGAAATGTGCCCAGAAGGTGTCTTTTATGGCTCCCACCATGAAGGAGACAACTGAGTGAATCCAGCACAGGGAGTGTCAGAGGGAGGTTCCTCAGCAGGAGAAACGGGCTGGCGGGTTGTGATTGGGATGTACAGGATGTACTGACGCTCTGTGATAGCTTCAAAGAAGGTGCTCAGTGGAGCTGTTTTGTGGGCGAATTGCCCAGCACACAAAACTGCCTCTCCTGTTTTCATCACTTGGGCCACATAGGAGAGAACAACAGAATGATACTGCTTATTAAAAGTGGTATTTCCTCATAAGAAAAAAAAGTATCCCTCAGAAACCTAGGGGGAGAAAAGGGAGAACAACTTTCCGGTGCAGCTTACTGAACTTTTCTTTCATCCTCAAAGTGAATACTTGTATGCAACAGTTTCAGTGCCAGTACATTCTGTTCCTGAACAGCATATACATTTCTTAAATATGACAACTAAGGAAATTTATAGGATGTTGAGAAAATGTTAGCTAGTCCTTTTTCATTTCTTGCTCGTATATTTCTAAGCATTACACTTTGATTCTCTCATAAATCTAGTTTTAGATTCTTCAGATTTTACTGTTTTTAACTGTAGCAGGTCAGGACTATAGGCAGAACAGTGTGAATAATGTGCAATAAATATTGTGCTAGTTTAATATACTCAGTAATTATTGAAAGTGCATGGTGTATGTAACTTCTGATTATATAAATTTAATCAAGTAACTGTTTTCAAAAAGTCTGTGAGGTGTTGACAAAATTTGTTATAGCTTTTAAAAATACTATTGCTTACTCTTATTCAGTATATGCCATCAGTTTGTACTGGATACTTAACTGTGGTTGAAAAAATTAATATATCATCTGAACTCTGTGTGATGCAAAACATACTGATTCTTGCCTAGCACTTTCCATGGCCTTATTAGAAACAGACCTCTTGGGAACAAAAGAAAAACAGAGGCATAGGTATCTCACAGCTAGAGGGCAGCTAGCATGTCCAGTCTAATCTCCTACATATCGTCTGCCCTTCAGTTTCACTCAGCTACTTCTAACCTGCAAAATCCAGGTGCAAGAACTGTGTGCTGAATCACAGACTCATGGAATCAAAGAACCACCAAAGGCTGGAAAAGACCTCCAAGATCATCCACTTCAACCATCCACCCACCACCAGTATTTTCCCACTTAAACCACGTCTCGTAATACAACATCTAAATGTTTCTTGAATGCCAGTATCCTCATTTTTTTATTTTTATTTTTCCCGAAGAAATATCCTTAAAGTGCAAGAGTCACTAGCAAAGGAAGGCTTGAAGGAGCTTATAATGTGCACTACAGGAGTTTGCTATGTAATTTGTTATTAGTGAGCTGGATCTCGTTTCACTTTTTAAAAACTACTCTCATTTGCTTTTATCTTTTCTCAAGAGATATTAGTTTTCCTTAGCTTGTGACTTCAGCCTCAAGATAATTTCTCATTAATTCACTTGATAACAGGATGCATATCTTTCCACAGCTGTAATTTTAAGTGGAGGATGGGTTAAAATGTTTGAAAGAGACCCATATTCTAAGGGTGGAATGAATGTTTATTAGAAGTTATTATTTGTCACTCAGTTTGTTGGAAAGTCATATTTCTGTAAGGTCCGTAATAATAACCTGCAGACAGAAACTGTGTGATGGCTACTTTCTGGTCTCGTGTCTTGTTCTTGTGGAGCCAAATAGCGAATACCTTCAGCTAAGCATGGAGTTGTGTTGAGACTGAATGGCCAAACACAGAAATCTGACAGGACAACTCCAGCGTGAGACAGAAAGGCAGTAAAGTGCATCAAGGAGGAATTTCATCTGATCTGGCAACTTTTCTGGTGAACTCTGCGGTTTTCCACTTGGAGAGCACAAAGTCTTGAATTCATTCGTTGCTCTCCCCTTGGTATCCTGTGCATGTGTATAAGTATCCTGTAACAGGATAAGCATCAGGGAGTAATCATTATCAAACACCCCTGCATGGTATTAAGAAAGACAGTCAAAACTTTGAGCTATGGAAAGTGGTTGATGTAGTTAAAATGTGTCAGACGTGACTCAAAAGTCTCCTTCCTTTCTGACGATATTACTTCATTCATGTTAACCACATTTGTAAGTGGCCTGGACTGAAGAGATAGTGTTTGGGGAATTCCAGACTCTTTTATACACAGTTGGGAGTTTCAGGAATAGCTACTCTGCATTCCACTTTGATATATAATCCTCATTATGGCTTTGAATAAGAACATGGTAATTTGCCAAAAAAATAAATAAAACAAGTTATTGGTCAAAGGCGTACTATATAGGGAGTACTAATAAAAACAAATATTTTTGGCTGTAGTCTAAAGTTTCTACTGTAAATGAGCTAATTTAGGGCTGTATCCTCCCCTGAGATCATGGGTTGGAACTTAAGATAAGCAGTAGCTGCACAGATAGATTTGGGTGGTAGGGTAGAAATGTGCCTTCTCCACAGGCTCCACATTCAGGGGGAAGGAGGGTA
>JAOWBP010000001.1:90469368-90483259 GCA_028571105.1 Tragopan temminckii | reverse complement strand
GGCACCACAGCTTCTCTGGGCAGCTGTGCTAGTGCCTCACCACCCTCTGAGGGAAAAACTTCCCCCTGACATCTAAGTTAAATCTCCCCTCCTTTAGTTTAAAACCATTTCCCTTTGTCCAAAAGGGACAACAAAATTATAACTCTCAGGTGTAGACTTCTTTGTGGCCTTTCACTCTTGCATCTGATCTTGTTTCTATAATGAATCTCAAAGATCAGTGGATCTCTGCTGTTTGCTCTTGATTGTGTTGAACAGAGTTCATGAAAAAGCATAGCATCAACTAACTGGTGTGAAAAACAAAATGTTCTGATTTCTGACATAGCCAGAGTGAAGGAGAGCACCCAGCAGACATAACTAAGTTGACTGAGGTCCTGCACACATCAGAGACACATTGATGTCACATTAGTGGCTCAATACTCCCTGCTTGATAGCCACTCCATGAACAAGGAAGATATCACTTGAAGAAGAAAATGTGACCCAGCAAACATGCTGCTCACTGAATGACCAAAGTGGAGAACATCGAAGTTTCCAGAGGACATCTGCCCATGGTTGATGGCACAGTTAACATTTTGAATAACATTTCTGTCATCCCAGCAGTAGACCTACATTACCTCAATTTGAGTTCAGCAGTCAAGGAGCTGAATGTTATCTCATCTCAGACACCCATTAACCTCACAAATTCCCTTGGCTCTGTGCACATGCGTTGGAGCAGGTTAGGCTGAGGGCTGTCAGGACGCCGTGGGTGAAAGCTTTCAAAGCAAAGCAGCCCATCATCACACACTACAGTTCGTCAGAGTAAGAGCTTTGGAGCCGACCGGGTGTGATTCATCCATCCCAGCAAGGTCTCTGAGGCAATTTGACATTATTCGGGCTGATATCATTAATTAATGAGGGCTGAATGTTATTCTTAGACACTGGATTGAGTATTGGGTAGAGGAGCCTATGAAAGAGCTCTTTGATTTTGGAAAATTCCTATGACACTGTCAAATTTGCTAACAAAATTAAATCATCTGCCAACTTTCCAAGCTAAGGAGCACATCCCTTCTGGAGGCCTGACTTGAGTCTCGTCAGTGCCTTCTCTGGATCAAGGGATTATTTGATTTATAATAGTGCCAAATGAAAATGATAGATGGGCTCCAAAAACTACTCATATTAAATCTTTCAGGCAGTCTTTGGAGAAAGTGTTTCTGTTTGTTTGCTTCAGTCCAGACATTATCCACCCCCACCTTTGTTTTGCTGTTTTAGCTTACTGTGCTCAGGGCGGAAGCGAGCCAAATACAGAGTTTTGCACAGTCTGGGGGTGGGTGGCTGCGTTTTGCCTGGACTCTGCTCCTCTACCAGAGCCCTCTTAACACAGCTATTGCTAGCTCATAGCCTGGGCTTGAATCCAACCCTGGTGTGGTGAGGTTTGGGTGCCAAAAACGTCAGCATTTGTTTCTATGTGGATGAGGAGAGCATCTCCCCTTGTCCCATCTCTACCATCCCAGTGGCTGCCCTCTTCCCTTCATGGAGCCACTGTTTGTGTCACAGCCCCCACATGTGGCCTGGCCTAGTGAAGCCTCGGCTCCAGCAGTAGATGCATAAATATGACAGTGTCATGCTTCTGCAGACCCAGCCCCGGCAGCACAATGCACACATGGATCCCATTGTAGTGCTTGTAGTGCTGTGAGGGGAGGAGGGTGAGGGGGCCACCAGGAGGTTACCCCCCACCCATCTGCCTGCAGAATGCTCTTTGAGTAAACAAGAAAGTTCCTGAGCAGAGCTGAGTTCTTAGGGCTGTCTGCTTTTGTTGCCTTGGTTTTCAGGCAAGGAGATGGCACATGAGGCTGACTGGGTGATCACACTTTGATGGGTAGTTGCTGCACTGAGCACACTGCTTTGTGGTTGAATCAGTATGTGTAACAGCTGAGGTAGGAGTTCTTTGGATAGTGGAGTTAGTTGTGTAACCAATTGTTCATATGAGGTGTGGATCAGGTTATTCTTCCAGCTGCAGCACACTGTGATCAGGGCAGCAGATGCACACATGCACACACACTGGTAAGAGCAGACCATCTGAAGACTTACATGAATGCAACATACACAGGCTTGCCACTGGGGAAAATCAAACGAACAAACAAAACCAGTTGTGGTGATTACACTAGATTTGATCAGAAAGCAGAAAGACCTGCATTAGTTGAATCTTCCATTTGATTTCGTATGGACTGTGTCCATGAGCCAGTTTGCAATCTGTAATTCTGGCTGCAGGATCGGGGATTTTTTTCAGTGTCTTGTTTTAGATATCTGCTCTAGAGTCGTCCTTAAAACATTTTGCTTCCTTTGCCAGGATCAACAGTCGAGGTGCTGGAACAAACTGATAAATTAAATAGCAACAAGTTACACAGCCCTGATGGTATTAATCCAGGAGCTGTGGAAGGCCTGAAGAATGAAGTGCCTGAGCTGCTAACAACAAAAATGTAGGCACTCAAGGGAAACAGAGAACTTGGGAGTGACTGTCTGTGTATGCACTTTTTAAAACAAACACTAAGGCAATGCTGGGAAGCCCCACTGAGCCTTACTGTAGGGCAAAAATAACACCTATGCAGCCACAATAATAAACGATGGCGAAGTTATAAATAGACCTCCTGTATCAAATATAGGAAAGACACCAAGTGGGATGTATTTTTTAAAAGAAAATTGGAAGTCTTCATTGTACTAGAATTTTTAGAATGTGCATCTGTGCATCAAAAAAAAAAAAAAAAAAAAAAAAAGATTTTGGAAGAACAGTTTAATTTTAAAGAAAAGCTCAAGGTTTCTTGTCGAGGAAAAAAAGTGGCATTCAGTCACCCATTCAAAATATATACAGGAAAGAAAAAATAAGAAAATAATAGGAAAGATTCAGTTTGAAACTTGTCACCCAGAGTCAGCAGCAGAAGGTTTCAAACTGCATCTTAAATGCTGCGTTAATACATTTAGTAATGAGCTGGAGGTGAGGGCTCTCTAAAATTTGAGATGATGCATGTGTTTATGTATTTTTTAGGCTATTCAAGACTAAGCTAAAGGAACCACAGAACGTTTCACTAAGCCAAGTAGAAAGTAGTGTGCTATGACAAATGAATATGAAAATGTATATGAAAAGGTAACATAAGTAGGAAAAGAATGTTCCATTGAATATAGAATAAGATTAAATAAACTGAATACCTCTTTTGAAGCATACTGCATTAATCTTCCTCAATGCTGAAGACTGGTCTCCTTCACTTATCTGTTTCTAATTTGTGATGTAATGTAAACCTGCATCCCATGACAGTTATTCTTCAATAACCTAAAGTTATTTGACAGAAAATACTGAGGTCCAGGTACACTTGTATTCTGTCTGCACCAACCACAGATCTGCTTGATGCAGTTGCTGATAAATGGCAATTACGATAATTAATACCACATCCTGTCATTGTTTCTGTTATGATGGAACTCTGTGCTTGTGACATGATGACTGAGATGGATGCAGGATTCATGTGAGTCCTGGTACTTCTCCACAGATTCATAATTAGTGCTGTTGCTTCTGTTGGTTTTGGTATCAGTGCCTTTTTTGAGATACCTGCATAAAATATTTTTCAGTTGGCTTACACATACTGTCTCTCACAGTATAATTCACAGAATCATAGAGTCACTTAGATTTGAAAAGATTTTCAAGGTCATCAAGTCCAACCATAAACCTGAGTCTCATGACTAAATCGTTTTCTCATGGCAACAGATTTACATCTCTTTTGTACTAAGAAAAGTGAGAGAAGTTCAGTGCTTTCAGGAATACAGAAATAGAATATGAGAAAGAAATTCAGAATATATGATACTTAGAAACATATACAGAAATCCACTCTAAAAAATGTCATATTTTTTTCTGCAACTGTAACAAATAGCGTACCTGGACACAGGGGTTTCCTTGGAAAAATGATCTCAGTGAACTACAGGTTATCTGTAGCCTCTACAAGGTACTGTACTATTCTGTGAAATTCTTACCTGGGCCTCACATCTGTGTTTAAATGTGGATGGAAGAGAAGGTTCTGCAGACCCTGGGGCAATTTTTAATAAGGACAATGATACTGAGCAGAAGGAAGCTGGATGAACATCCTTCCTGGATTGCCAGCACCTTCAGGCATGGCCTTGAAAATCACTTGCAAGATGAAAGAATACTTTGGTCTCTGTCCCTCTAGGAAATTTTCTTTTTTACAGTGAAGACTGCTAACATGGGTGTTAACCTGAACTTGCTTGGGCGTTACCTGAGGTGTGGTCAGTGTGGTTTTTATTGGGACATGAACTAAAACCACCACTAAATAACCACCTGTCTGCTAGGCACAGATTCTTGTTGTTCCCCAGCTAAGCTGGATATAAAATGGTAATGTGGATGACCGAATTCCTATTTACAGCTTCCTGAGCTCTTCCATGCTCCCGAATATATCTTGGGAAACTACATTAAGCAGTAGCAACACATTTCTTTCAGAGTTTCCATTAGTATCAGTTTGTGGGTATGGTGCCAAGTCCAGTACTCATTTACGTCAGTGAAATCCCTGTGCTCTTTGAATTCCCTCAGACTAAGGAGCTGGTGTGGCTGTACTAACTGCATAGAGCCATGCATTTTGTAGGAAGTATTTTGTGCCCTACCATCTCCCATGAAGTCTGTCTTCCTGATGTCCTGTAGGTTATGCTGATGAAACCCCTTCTGATTTAAATGTCACGTCTTCATTACTTTACATCACTAAGGTTGAGATTCATCTCACCTAACTTCAGTTGTCTGAAAGCTAAACCCATCTTCAGAGTAATATTCAGAGGCTCTTTAATCCCACTTTAAAACAGATTGCAAAGGAGGCAATTTTAGCCTAAATATCTAACTTTGGGGAAGCTAAATTTAGGTAACAATAATCTCACTGAAGGATTTGCATACACTGGTGTTTTTTGATTCTGTAGTAAAAAGATGCTCTCATGGACACAAAGAGTCTCCTTAACTTAAAAGAAAAATTGCATGTCAACTTTATAACACTGGATCACATGGAGAAAAAAAAAAATCTACCAAATATGTTTCAAACTGCTGTCTTGGGTAGTTTCAGTACCCAGCTACAGGTATCAGAGATACAGGGATTAGGAATTTGGATTTACAAATTAGCAATTAATTAATTAATTAATTAAGTAGTTTCTGGAAGTGTAGGAGGGAAAACTCATTTCATAGCCTCATGAACCTATGACTTTTTTAAGTTTTGCAACTCTGTTTTGTATGTTATTTTTCTTTCACCAACACCTGTAGGAGTACAGGTTATTTTAATAGCATATTTAAACTCATATCTTTTGGAATTTGCTGTAATATTTTGCTTTCATGCTTTTTCTCAGCTTGACTTTACCTAAAAATTAAATACATGCTAATCTTTACTCTTTCTCTGTCCCAGAGCAAGATCCTTTTAAATGGGTTCAAATCCACAACCCTGTTACCCAAGTTGATGGTATCATTCCTAGCTATGATCCATGTGCCTCTTACAGATTTTATTTTTCACTTACAAGGAGGCATACATTTCTCAGCTATTTGCACCATATGGTGAATAACTTAAATTTATAATGCAGTTTTTATCATGAGGGAATCCCTGAGTGCTTTTCAAACTATTTTTATAAGAGACTCTTCACTCATCATTGAAATTGAGCCAGTTCTAGGGTAAGGCACAGTAACCAGTCAGTGGGAATTGGAGCCTCCAGCACTTGTGAAAAATTGGGAGAGTGTTGTAAAATGTCAGTATTTTTCATGACATTGGTCATGGGGGAAAGGTCCTCAGTATGAATAAATTAATATTTTGGCTTTGCTGGTGTCTGTAGAATTGCCATTATTTCTACTCATAGCAAAACATGCCCTGTCTGGGAATGTTTCTTACTCTCTGAAGCCTTGCTGTTATTCAAAAGCCACTTTAATCTGATTTCCCATTGTCTATCTTGAAGCAGCTTTCAGTAGGAGTATCCAAAGTTGTCTGGAGGGGAACCAGTGCTACCGCTGCCCAGTCCTTGTCCCACCTGCTTGCTGATCTCCTCAGGCCTTCTGCAGAGCAATATGCTGTAACTGGTGCAAGTCCTGCAGCCTTTTCACTTCAGGATGATAGAAAGGAAAAATGCCTTCTCCTTGGCTTATCCTCATACCCAAGACTGGGAAGAGGTAACAAACCACAGGTAACACAGGTAAAGGGCTGCAAGATAGATGAATAAATTAAAAAACAAACACATGCTGTGTTAAATTTGTGGGATGAACAATTCATGGCCATCTTGGATACCTAAAGTTAGAAATCACAGTTTTCAGCCATTTCTTATAGACAGATGCAATTAGAGATTATCCTTGTGTTTTTGAAAGGAAATTCCCTTCCCATGCAGTTAAAAGTCTCTCTTAAAATCTGTGGGGTGTTTGCTTGAGTCAGAGCCATAGGATCTGGCCCAACATGCACTATTACAAACATAGCTCTCTTTGTCTAAGGGAAATCTCACAGTGAATGAATTGAACAGCAGCTCCAAAACAATGCTTTTTGTCTCTAAGATGTGCAAATTCTCATGATCTTGTAAGTACATACTTTAACTAAAGGCTCTCCAAAACAGGTTCAATCTGAACTCTAGGAACTGCTAATACAGGACTTTTCACTGCATCTGAGAGTATGTGCTGAAAAGTACTCTAAATACGCTAAAAATGAGAACCATGACATCATGGGTGGAGTTGTGTGGAAGAGAGTGTGTGTCTAACAGCAGTTTTTCCAGGAAACTGGACAGTGGGTTTGTACTTTCAGATACTTTATTAGATATTGCTGATGATCTCGATGAGCAGAGCAGGCTGTTTCTGGTGGGTGAGGTTCAGATAGTGCCTAGCCCCACTATTATGTACTTTTGTGTGGCTTACATGTGGCTTTTAATGAGATGATTTTTAATGAGAAATCAGTTCTGGAGGTGCTGGCTGTAACAGTAGCACTGGTTTTGGCATGGTAGACACAGGAAAAGTCTTCCTAGAGGGAAAAATCTATCAGGCTCAACTAGGGGTAGCATCTCTACTGTCTGTCTCACTCTGCATGTGACTGTTAACTTCAGTCCATTATTTCCTCTCTGAAAGACACACAGTTTTGGCTCAAAATTCACTTAGATATGGAAGACAAAGATCAGTCCAACCCATGTCTAAGTTTCAATGTATTGCGTGTCATTTTCCTCCCTGCTCCAAAGCTCTGAGAAGGTTTTCTGAAAAGTTTCACTGATATGAGCATGAGGTTGGTTTCTTTCTGGTTTTTTGTTGTTGTTGTTGTTGTTTTGGTGAAGTGTGAGATTAAAAAAAGGAAAGAATCTGTAATTTATGCCAGTATTCATTTTTAATGATTTTTTATTTTCATGTAGGAAATGAGCAGTCAATTTTCAAATAGTTTGCAGTACTCTAAATTTCAGTAGTGTGAAGCATTACAATGCTTCTGTATGTGATCTGTAAACACAACTCCTTCACAAATATTTGTAGGTTTTCTTTTATTTGAGGAAAATTTAGAAAGGAATGAATGTATGAATATTGCAATTTCTTTAGCTGTATATCACCAAACACATTGTCAATAAAGCAATACCAAATGTTGTACTTAACGAAAACAACTTCACAGTTCTGAGTATATGTTCAATAACATCTCACAGGAAAGGATAGTCATAGTAGTCAAACCTACTGAAATAATTCCAGTTTGCTTTCTTGTACTGGTTAATCTTCACACAACCACAAAATGGCCAAACGAACAAACAACAGAGCAGGCAGTCCCATGGAGAGGGTTGCCAAGCCTGTGCCTGCCCCAGGTGAGGAGCAGCAGAGATGATCAGGCCTGTTCAAAAGAACCTGTGCTCCAACAAAGGAGCTCAACAGCAGTGCAAGCACAGAGCCCAGTGTATGACCACAGTTTGGAGGAAAGTCCCAACGCTGCCCCTAACCAACACTTTAAATATCACTTTTCTTGGCCCAAAGACCTCATGTAAAGATGTGGGATTGGGGAGGTAACACTTACTTTGCAGGACAGCAGGGGAACACTGAGCAATGCTGAGTAGCCATGCCAAGAGAAAAGGTCCCACGGTCTAGGCTTTTTTCGAGCAAACATTTCACTGAATCACAGAATGGCTAGGGTTAGAAGGGAACTCAAGGATCATGAACCTCCAACCCACCTGCCACATGCAGGGCCACCAGCCTTCCCATTTAATACTAGACCAGGCTGCCCAGGGCCCCATCCAGTCTGGCCTTGAACACCTCTAGGGATGGGGCATCCACAACCTCTCTGGGCAGCCTGTTCCAGCACCTCACCACTCTCATAGTAAAGAACTTCCCCCCTGACATCCAACCTAAATCTTCCCTCCCTCAACTTAAAAACATTTCCCCTTGTCCTGATGTTATCTACCCTTTCGAAGAATTGATTTCCTTCCTGTTTGTAGGTTCCCTTTAGGTGCTGAAAAGCTGCAATGAGGTTACCCTGCAGCCTTCTTTTCTCTAGGCTGAACAAGCTCCCTCCCTCAGCTCCCCAGTTTCTTCTTGGAGAAGTGGCTTAACTTTAAATGAATCTTCCTCTCTTGTATCATGTAAGGGTGGGAAAAAACATTTTTGCAGCAGGTTTGCTTGCCATTCTTTAACATCAGGGCATTTGAACACATATCTTACTCTCTGCAGGAAATTGTTCAAATGACATGGTCACAGGAAAGATTAGGATGTGGTGGAGAGCAAGGCAGCATGAAAGGGGAAATGCATTTCCTCCTGTTGAGATTGATCCACTGTCTCGTGCAGGGTTTATGGAGGCAGAAGACTAGATTTAATGACAGTCAGTACATCTTGCAAAAATCATCAGCATCAGTAGGTACTGATTCCCAAAGATAAAATTTTACAGCCTGTTCTACAGGAACAGACTGTTGCAGATGTGACTGCAATATCAGAACTAGACAAGAAAAATTTCTGCCACTAAGAAATGAGGAAAAAGTGTATATTTCATAGTGTAATTTTTTTTTCAGTGTAACTTAAGACATATTTTGGCATTTTTACTACTGGAAACTACATCTTAAATCCACGATTAAACATACAAGTAGAAATAACTTCATATTCAGAGTGAAATTTCATTAGATGTTCTGGTGACCTGGTCCTGTTTGAAACTGGGCTGCCTGAATATCACACCTTGGTAGATGATTCCAGAGAAAGAAGGAGGAGTCCACTGTCTTCAAGGGGAGCCAGTGTGACTAGTTCAGAGCTTTTATATAGCTACCATAAGCAGAAATGTATCCTCTGCTTCAACTCAGATTTAGCCTTGTACGCCAAAAATTTCAAAACTTCCAAGCCTACTTTCAACATTCAGACTGCTTTTTAAATCTCTTTTTCACATACACTTGCATTTTGGCTGCTATTTATCATTTAAAATTATTTCCTATCAAACACGAAGTGTTGTGAGTAGCTAGGATGAAGAGGAAGATAGTGACAAAATTCCCCTGGCTTCTATGGAGACAGGATTTAATCTTTACTATTTTTTTAAACTATATGTATATATTCTTATTGATTATGAACTGCATCATTTGTTGTCATTTTATTTTGACAGAATTTAGTGCTAGGTGAAAGAATATATTATTGTTAGCTTTGTAAAAGGAAATGAAATAATCACTTGCAAGCATAATTAGTCCATTGAAGAAAAATGGCTGTATTAAGGTGTTAAAAAAAATAGGAGACAGTACAGCCATCCAGAAGGAGATAACAAGATAAATTGGTGAGCTGGGTTCTTCATAATAAGGTAAACAATCTGAGTAGTTTTAAACAAACTTCAGGCTGCAGTTACTGACAGTTATTTTCATCTGTAGTTGTACATGAGCATTAATTTTTCTATTTTTTTCTTTATTTTCTACACATTTGTATGCTCTTAGATGTAAATCACATATTGCATAGAATCAATGCATCCAGGCTGTGGTTTGCTCACAAACTGTGAATTCACTATACTAGTCTGTAAATTTATATTCAAACTGTATTACCAGTTCACTCTGAATTTCCTGTAGTACATTTTCTGAATGAACAGATAAAACTGCATAAGCTACAGGCCCATAAAAAAGTCTTTTAGTGAAGTGATCCTTCAGTAGAGAACTTCCATGAATAAAAGACACAGTGGGAAGATGCTGGTATGCTTAGTTTTCAAAGCAGTGTGGTGCCGCCATAATTTATGTCACTGACTTCAAAATGTGTCAAATGGAAAAATTAAATCACGTATATTTTTAAAAAAATGTAGGATGGCTGGTGAAAAGTAATTACTTCTCAAGTATGGTGGAACACATAGCCTTTACTGGTAATTCCTTCTCTGTACTGAAAAGTATCTAATGGTGCAACTTTTTAAGAGAGTTTGGGTAAAATCCTACTGAACTTTAACTATCAGTGGATACTGAAGACAAAGACCTCCATAAGTGATTAAAAGTGAGCTTGTGGAGTGTCAAAATGCCAAACAGTTAACATTTTTTAAAAGATGCAAATATTGCACCAGTGCCTGCATTAATCTAAGTATTTTGACACATAATGAAACAGCATTAACATGAGGAATACATTATACAACTGCAGTAATCTCTGAGATTCTATAACATCTTGATGACCTTCCAAATTCCAGCTGATGTAAACTTTGTTAAGCTTGTAGTAGCAATGATGTAATTTGCCTTGTAAACAGCTTGAGAGAGTTGGATGAAAAACATCAACCTTGGCTCTTGAGGTTTTTTAAACAAGACGCCAAAAAATGTATACACAGAAAAGTTGCATATCTCAGATTTTTTTTTTCTTTCTTTTTTTTTTCTGGGATTAATCTCACCTAACTTAAAGACATCTGTAATATCTGCACTCAAACTATTTATCTGAAGCTCCCTTTAGATGAATACTCCTCTCCAATGGGAAGGAAGTAGCCATTTCTAAAGGCAAACATCATCTAAGCTGGAAGTAGTCATTAAAAATTAACCAGAAAAATGAATCATACAGTCCTCCTAATTCCCCCGGAAGCTGCTCTGGAAATAGTGTCCCACTGAAAAAGGAAACATCTGGAAGAGGCTTAGAGGATTTTGGGAAGAGATAAGGGGAGAGAAGGATTCCTCTCGTGCTTGACTGCTGTAGAAGTGGAGCTGTCCAGCAGCCCAGGCACAAGAAACAGAATTGTCTTTGGGGTATGGAAGCTGCACTGCCTGGCTGACAGCAGAAGTGCACATGTTGGAAAGCTTTACCTTTTCTGTCCACCAGCAAGGGAACACTGTGCTTGCATGCTTTGCAGCTGCAGCTAATATCACTTTTGAAGCCTCCTTGTTTGCAGGAGTTAAGAAAGTACTGAATGTGTCTGACATCATCCACAAATGTTAAACACAAGTGGAGCTGGGTCGACGGAAGTTCTTCTTTGAAACTTGCTTTTGAAACACGGCAGTCTTCAAAGCTGGCTTGCATACCCTGTGCTGTGATACACAGCCTTTTGTTTTGCATAAGTGTTTGTTTTAATGAGGTAGTGCAATGCAGCTCATCAAAATCAAAAACATATGATGCACCCTAGGCAAGAGAAAGGCAATAACTATACAGATTTTTGAAGAGGGCTAGTCATACCACAGGCTACCATTATAACAGAAAAAACAACAAGAATTTTAATAAAGCTGTCTGGCCAAATATATTAATTTAAATTGAATGGCTTTTTCTGATATTATAGCTGTGAGGCACAATGTTCTACTGGCAAGCATCTTCAAAACCTTTTTTAGAAGATTTGCTTCAAATTATTTCTGTGCACCAGATCTTGATGGTATGTACATTTGGGAGTCTAACCAAAGGAAAAGCTTTTGATTAAATCAATGACCTTTCCTGGAGGTTGCATGAAATGAAGATTGTAATACAAAAAGCTACCTCCTCCAAATTGTGTGTTTTTTCAAAATATTTACTCTAAGCTCTCCTCCATTAAGTTTGCTGTAACTTTTTTACATATTCTCATATCCTTGTGCCAGCACAGAAATATACTTTCTCATTAGCCAATCCTTTAAAATAAATTCTAGTCATTTCCACAATCTCCTTCCCAAGCGGTTTTGCTAACCACCAGTTTCCATTCTTTGCCAGAGAAGACTTCTGGGTGCTGTTTATTCTTGGATACGTGGTCTTTATTGTGCTCATGCTTTGTTTCAGTTCTTTAAAACCTGTGAATTCTTGTTTCCCTTGACTAATTGCATCTTTTCCCAGTTGGCGAATTTGGGAAGTTTTCCTACTGATGCGGGAGACAAATGAGTGTGATCATTCCTTAAAATTATTTTCTGTGTTGATTTCATTTGAAAAAATAATTTTATATTAACTTTGCAGATTTCTTTGCATTTTATTATTATTTCCATGAGGCTGAGCTCTGGAAACACACTGAAACTGAGAACTGTGAAACATCCTCCCCAGCCGTCAGTGACAATGTCCTACAAGGAGATCAACAGCTTCTGTGATAGCAGGCTGCTTCTATTAGATTAGGCTTGCTACATACCCATCAGAAATTCACCAAAAGTCATAGACTCAATATCTGTACAAAACTGGTGGAAGAGGATCACTTCTCTACTAACCTGGGCAGCCTCATCTTCAGGTGGTTGTGGTGCAACCTACAGACAGCCATACACACCTTAAACTCATTCCTTAGGAATTCTTCTGATTCTGTATGAGGTGAATACTGTTTCTTTGCAATCCAAATTGTCTTATACAGCAAATAAATAAATAAATTCAGTGACCCCTTTAGGGTAAAGCTCTTTTTTGTCCTGTGCATGTCTGATGCATTATAAATGACCTGATCAGGATTTGACGGTCTGGCTCTATGATGACAGTTCACATCTTATTTTAGAACAGAAAGTCGATCCTTGCAATATAGTTTTTAGAAATGCATTTTATTGTTTTTATTTCTAGCAAGATAACTGTTTTTCTCCATGTTCCTTTCATAAGTTGGAACCATAAAACCAATTTAAAACAATTATGATGAAATCAATTAAAGAGACAACTTATTGAGAACATTTTCCCCATCCTTTCTGAATCACATGCTATATTGTGTTGCACTTTTAAAAAGTTGATGGGCATTTCGGAGCCCCTCATAGGAGACAACAGTAATTCTTCAAAGTGTAAGGTGTTAGGAACTTGTTTTCTCTTGTAAGACAACATCTCCTCCTCTAAATATGGGAAATATGAAAATTGCTAATGAAAACAGTAACTATCATTATTTTATTGTACTAATAGCTCCACTGTTCTGAAACATGAGGCTGAATACAAAATTGTGATCAGTCTCCACAAAGACATAAATACTCACTCCAACTCAATGGACCAAAAAGTCTTAATCTATAATCAAATTATGTGTTCAAGACTAGTGCAGTTAGCTGCACTTGCACATGGGTAGCACAGGGCCCTAATTACGTGCATACAATCATGCCTAGCTAAAAGAATTTCAAACAGAGACTTTTCTTCTGAAGTAGTTCCATGCTTTAGCATGATCAGTATTGTTTCTTTAGGACAACCAGCTAAACAGTGATTTCCTAAAGTGAACTGTTTATTTCTTTATGATGCTGAAGTAACCTACTGCAGATACAAAGACTACTTCTGTGAAATTGTTCACTTACCCAAATTCTTCTCTGAGTTTCTAACTCTATTCTTTGTCACCAAATCTGGAATGGTTGGAGTTTGGCAAAGCCATTTTTTTGTCTTATATATAAGCTTGAGTACCTGATTTGCTTTTCTGCGAGCACTGGAGGATGTCCAAACCTGTGTCAGATTTGGCTATTTTCCAGCAAAACTTTCTCGTTTATAAACTAGTTTTTCATGAAACAGAGATGCATTTTTCTTTTACCTCTGGCTGTAGCTCTCCCAGGGCCAGACCTAGAGAGGTGCTGGTGCCTCAAAGCAGTCTTTGGCAGCACAGCCTAGGAC
>JAOWBP010000001.1:90430206-90456682 GCA_028571105.1 Tragopan temminckii | reverse complement strand
AGGTGCTAAGTGTACCAAATGAGGCAAATGTGTCTTCACAACACCCAGCAGAATTTAAAGAGAGATATTTATAATGTAAATCTGTATAGTTAAAGGGACATAAGCCATGTTATTAGCAGTACTAATAACGTTTAAAAAAATGAAAAGGAAGGAAGCTATCCAGGCAGACTGCTGAACAGAAAATGTGAAAGTAGGAGATCCTTTTGTGAGGATGTTAGAGGTCTCCACTAGCCTCTTGGTCAACCAGGGTCAGGAGCCACATTCTTGGTTTACCTCCCAGACAGCAAGATGGATTGCAGAGCTGTCCACACAGGGAATGCTGTGATACATTTCCTACATCCTAACTCTAGTAGATATGATATATATAAAAAAACAAAACAAAACAAAACAAACAACAACAACAACAAAAAACCCAAAAAAAACAAATCGAGGATAAATTGTTCTAAAAGTTAATCAGATTGTTTCTAATAGCGTGATAAATGGTTTCTTCAGAAATATTTTGCTTGTCTTTTAGGTGAGTTGCACACATACTGAACATACTTCTTGTACTAGTGCTAAAGGGTGTAACAAGCACAGCAGCTTGTTCCAGCAGTTGTAAATTTTCTCTGGAAATTCATCTTTTTTTAGGACCTAGTCAAATCATTTATCTTCCATGGTGAGATCAAATCTATCTTTTGTCTTCAGTGTAGAAACACTCATCTTTAAAAATGGAGCTCTTTAATCCTGAAGGTTGAAGGCACTTAAAGCAGTGTTTAAGCCTGTCTGTATCTTTGAAAGAACTGAAGCACAGCTATAACTTTAAAGCATGTTTAAAAATCCTGTTTTGATCAAATAACATAAGCACATATGTAGTGCCAAGCAGATAAGGTATTGTTTTGCTGTTCTGTGGTTTCTAGATGCAAGCTTAAATGTAAAAGAAAATTTCATCAGAAAGTAGCCCAGACAAATTGGGGCAAAAAGCTTGAGAGCAAAGTTATGGAGGGAAGCAGTGTTATGTGGCTTATGTGGCTTTTTGTACTCTTTGATACTTTCTGAATTATTGTGTTTTCATTCAGTCTGTTGACAAAGACACATTTTTTCAAACTCACACAACATTATTTCAGACAATAGCATGTAGTTGCCTAACATAACAAAAGCATATTTTCTTTCTATTTAGCCTTAACAAAATGCAGAAAAGAGGAAAATAATAGAAGTGTTTATATTATTTTTCTTTTGTAACTGAATGATGGTGATTTGATTTTCCTATTCTTACAATACCAAGGCTTTGCCTTGCAATTGGATTGACATTAAGTGTAAGCCCTCAGAAATCTGCCTGTGGGTATTAGAATGAAAGTCAAATAAACTTCATTGAATTCTTTGGCGTAGAATGTATGCCAGTTTAAAATGGCAAAATCCTTACTGGGCTGTAGGCTCTGTAAAACTCATGTAATGATAATAACAGAGCTCAGCAGAGTTGATATTGCCTGCTGTATGCTTCCAAAAGCCCTACAGAAATCAACGGGAGGTTTGTCTATATGGAGGCAGGATGGAGAAGAATCATTACTAAATCCTGCTTGTGAATGAATTTGGTAAATCCCACCCACTGGAGGGATGGATACTTCAAGGATATGCTTAAGAAAAAAAAAAATAATAATAATAATTAAAAAAAAAAAATATATATATATATATATATCAGGGGTTTAACTAGAGTGTAAGTCACCCAATTGAAACATTATACAACACTGTGAAATTTCAAGAAAAAGGCTCTAATCTTTTGGCTGCCTTACTCATTGTTTGGAGATGAAAAGGGAGGAAATCAACATCCCCATGAAATACAATTACTGTAAATTGTTTTCTTTTTTGCTATTCATAATGAAAATAGGAAAGTTACCAGAAGTTACTGACTAAGTCAATGGATGAAGGCCTCAAGAAGACAGTCAGCAGTGCAACTCCGCATTTTTATATGAATAACTCATAAAGAACAGAAATTATTCACAATGTGTGATCTGTGAATTGCTCTGAATGGACCAGAAGTCACCTTTGCAATGGAGGAAACCAGAGTTCATTAAAGTGAACGTTAAATTCATGCTAGACTTTTACAGGGGATTGATCCTTTGATATCTCAGGACCCAGACTGGGGAGTAAAAGTAGGGTGTCTGTTGCCTCCACTTTCTCTGCATCAAGAGGATGCTAGGTTAGATGTCAGGAGGAAATTCTTTTCTTGGAAGGTGGTGAGGCGCTGGCACAGCTGCTCAGAGAAGCTGTGGTGCCCCATCCCTGGAGGCACTCAAGGCCAAGTTGGATGGGGCTCTGGGCAGCCTGAGCTGGTGGGGGGCAGCCCTGCCCACAGCAAGGGTTGAGATGGTGTGGGCTTTAGCCCAAGCCCTTCTATGAGTCTCCAGTTCTGTGCTGGAGGCTTCCTCAGCCCCTTGGGCTGGCTGAGGAGGCCTCAAGACTTCAAGCCTTGTGAGGCAGCTGGAGATGAGCTGGGATAGAGGCTCAGCTGTGTGACACACTGCCAGGACTGAAATAAGGACTTCCCAGGAGAAGCTCTGCCAGATCCTAGTTGCTCCAGTCCTGTGTCGCTCAGTAGTAGAAGCACAACAGCTGGGTCCTGGGATTTCCTGGTGTGTGGTCCCCGTGGGACCATTCCCATCAGCAAGGGTGGATGGAGAAGCTTCCCCTCTGTCCTCCCTCACTTGAGGTGGAGCAGCGCCTGCAGGGTCAAGGCCCAAGAGCCAGAGTCTGGGAGTTTACCTACAACAGGTGCTGCTCTGGAGGAGCATCTTCTTTGGATCAGCACAGGAGGAAAAGATTGAGCTGGGGCTCATGCTACTACCATTGTCAGTGTGTACCATTTGGAAAAAGTTCATTCCAAATACCACAGTCATGACCAGGTACAGAAAAATGCTCTTATTTCCATTTCTTTTCCCAAGGAGCAGGAGAGGGAGGCACTGGGAGAGGACAAGGTTGCCAGCCTCTACTAAATAATGCCATTCTAGGTTGTCACTATTTTTTACTCTTTTTTGACCACAACAGGGTTCCTGGGCAAAGAGCACATGCCTGCTACAGTGGGAATTTTATGCACCAGGCTGTGGTGCTCTCAACATGTTCCATGTTCTGATGTTGTTATAGCAAGTATTGAGAAATCAGAAGCTGGTTACAGTCAGACAGGCTTTAAAAACTACAAGATTATTGAAGAAGTAATACATTCTGACTTTTTAATTTTTTTTAATTTTTTTTTTTTTCAGTTTTAGAGAGTTCTGTTCTGAAACTTTTATCATCCAAAGTGTTGCAAGGTTTACAAGAGAGAGAATTATACCAGCACTGGGTCTTTGCATGGTGTCTAATACCATGAAAACACTTTTTCTTTCTCATTCCCAACCTCTTTCTTTTTGTTTTAAGAGCTCAGCATTCCTAAACAAGGGCCTAGGACAGGGATGTTGCGTTGTTTGCACAGCTGGGAATTTTGGGGTGCCCTGTGTATGCTAAGTGCTATCTAAGGACAAATAATTATGAGACACAGTATAAAATGTTACTATCATGCTCAAACCAGGAAGGGAATTGACAGTGAAACCATCTCATTTTCGAGCAGGAAAAGCTATAAACTAACAAACGGAAGAGTGTGAAAAATTTAAGACTGTTTAAGGCATTCAGACATTTGCTTTAGAAATGCATGTTTTTCTGTGACTTCCTTTCCTTGATGAGAAAGAGGTATCAAAAAGAACTTATTGTTGCCAATCTCTTGCTTCTTCTCTAAGAACAAAGGTGCTAAACCTGATAGACTGGAAAGCATCCGTAGCCTAAGAACCTAAGCATGAGGTTAATGGACAAATATAGATGCGGTGTAAGCTGCCCAGGCTGCATTAACATATTTGGAGATACACCCGCTTATACCCAGTCAGGCTGTGGCCCTGAATCAGCAATTCCCCAGTGAGCAGACTGCACGAAACCAATGCCGAACGTGGCCCATTTCATCTGACATCTGCATCCTGCCTCGGAGCAACATGTCGCACTTACTGCACATCAGATCACACCTGCCTAGGCAGTCACAGGCAGTGGACTTTTTTTGTTAGAAAAAAAAAAAAAAAAAAAAGATTTTTAGTCACATATCATCAAGAAAAACAACATTGTTTTAGGACTCTTATCTCTTCACTCCCAAATATCCTGTTTCTTCGAGCTGCAGTGGCCAGGACCAATAGAAACCTCTTCCTGCCATTGGCTGACTTCATTTCCCAGAGTTAGCACAATCTCATCCGCTCTAAACAACCTCATCAAAACTTCTTTCTGGTCAGAGCGAAGCAATAATTATTATTAGCAATTATTAGCAATCAATAATCTTGATCACATTATGGCAAGCACTATTAAGGTAAGAAAGGGGTACCTTTTTCATTGGAATTTTTTTCAGTAGCGTTTTCTTTGGTTTCCTTTATCAACCTAGATAAGTTAGAATTGGGCAACACCCCCACTGCCACAATAGAGGACAACAAGATTTCCTTTGTACTGCCTAGTAAATTTCCTTTTTCCTACTCCAACCATCCGCAAGGCTTAAAAACTTCAAACTCGGAAAAAAAATTGGGTTTTTTAAATTCACTGTTCAGTGCTGTGGATTGCATATGCGAAGCCCTTTTATGAGAGCTTCTGAAATTTCTTGTAGGTACCATTCTGACAACTTGGATGTGTTTGCAGACTGACAGAAGGGGAGAGGGTGTGTGCTGAAAGGAAAAAAAGGGTTCCTAAGAGTGCTAGACTTTTGGATACTTTCAAATGCTTCTCTTATTGATGGGGACACAAATACTAGCAAATGGGAACCAGAGGCACCAGCTCTTCTTTCTGTGTCCTGCAGATGTGCTTTTCTAGAAACTCTAGCCTGGTACTCAGGACTTTTCGTAAGGTTATTTTAATGGTGATGTTAAGATCTTGTGGGTGTGTTCTTTTTCTTTTAAATTTTCAGATAATAAAATTCTCATGTTGACTTATAAATTTCTCTCGGTGCATGTTTTATGTGTTTGCTTTCCTGCTTGTTTGTTTAATTTTGATTTTTGGGAATGGCTTTGCTGAATTTTTCAGGTTGTGTCACTTAGAAAGTGGATTCAATCTATCCGTCTATCTATAGAGTTTTTGCTTTTCTCTGTGTCGCAGTAGATGTCAGTTACATCTATTACATCTAATAACTGTGATTAATTGCAAAATTATAACTGTAACTAAATGTTTTGTGATAGTGAAACTAATTTTGTATAAAGAGCAAGAGAGATTGTGAGGTACTGTGAGGGCTCAGCAGCATTGCATTATCAAATTCAGGATCAAGGTATTTGTTTTCTTCATGGTATTGTCTATTTTTGTACTTTTCTAATAATGCTAGAGTTTTTGTGAGAGATACAAAGTAGTGATGGTGCTGGTTACTAGCTAAGCAGAGCTGCAGTTAGATTTCTCGGTAATTTCTGCCTAGCTGCTGGTATTTAAAGATCACTGAATGCTTTTTGTCATAGTTATCAAAAGTCTTACCTGATGACAGCGTGGTTAAGAAGTACAATGAGCCTTCTCTTTTTCCAATCACTGATGCTTTGGAGAGGCTATCTGTAGAAACAAAGATCTGAATCCGCTTTGCATTGCTGACCAGTATCTGTTACGTGCAATGTAGCTTCCAAACCGGCTGAATTCCCTCTGGTTTTGCTGCACTTTTCAGAGTGCATTTTCAGACATGAGAGGATCAGGCTCTCTTTGAAAATCTTGAGGCTCAGGAGGCAAGTTTTGCATTGCTGAGAGAAAGGGGTATGTGCTGAGATAGTAATGTGGTTTTTGGTGTTTATTAAACAGAGTGCGCTCTCCATGCTGATGGGAAAATTTTCTTCAAAACTGATAGTACAGTGAGATTAGATGTTATATATGCTTTGAAGAGCTTTTATTATTTATTCTTGGTCACTTTTGCTATGATTACATTATAATAGAGTAAATGGTCATGAAGAATATCTCATCCTTACTATCTCACCTCCACCTAACGCTTAGAGCGATGAGAAGATGCCATGTGCAGCTGTGTGTTGTGCAGCCTGCTAGTGCAGTGCAGGCAGCAAAGCCTCCTGAGTGGGAAAATGCATGTTTTTGTCTCCTCGCCTGAGAATGCAAGCCCTGCAGGGGGAAATCTACACCCCAGAACACTGTGGATTTTAGCACCTGAGAGGTAGGGAAGGACTTATATTCTGAAGCAAGGACTTTATTTATGAATGTAAAATGTTAAATTACTGGACAGAAATGACAGGTGCTTTGTACTCTAGGTGCAGGAAATGTACTCTGACAGGAGGCTAAGCCAGTCCAAAGAGATTCAATTCCTCTTCTATGCTGAGTACATGAAGAAATTATTTAACTGAAAAGTTTCTGAAATAAAGAAATTCCATTCAAAGGCCAAAAGGGTGCTTGTGCTTGTGCTAAGTATTTTGTAATGTGATTCAGTGATGTTTTTTGCCATTTCAAAATAATGGCCCATGCTGCCTGCCATGTCAGCAGCACCAGGCTGCAGCCAGGGGAGGTAGAAAGCCTTTTGTGGGAGCTCTGTGAGGAAGCTTGCTTTCCTCTTTAGGGAAGCTGTGGAATCATTCAGTGTGAAAAGAAAACTGGGCTGCAGTTGTTAATAACCAGATAGAAGTTGCTCTTGACATACACATGTGCAAAGATGACCTGCCAGCAGAACAGTTTGATTCATCCTTCTGTCACAAACCTGCAGCCAGACCTGCAGGACTCATGAGAGGTTGGACTGGCTTAATAGGGGCTTTCCCAGGAGATACACTTCTCCTCATCCCCTGGCCTCTTTTGCTGCTTGTCTATCCTGGAGGTTGAGATTTCTAATACATTCACTTCCGTCTATCTGCTGCATTAAGTTTAATCACTGTGATGCTTTTTTTGGCATTCAAAGGCTAAAATGCTTTTTCAAGTGGGGGAGGTCTCCCAGCCGTGAGGATTTCAGTGCCGATGTGACATGAACTCTTCTGGCACCTGGCAGATACGTGCAGAAGCACAGTTATGCATAGCCCTGAAGCTGAAGGCTGTCGAATCAACACAACACTGCTAATTATAAGCATCCCACTTGTTACAGCAAATACCATGTTAGAAAATATCAAGGACTTCTGAATAAGGCATGTCCTTTATTTATTTATTTATTTATTTTATTTTTTCTAGAATTGAGCAGAAGTAAAAATACCTATCCTGAAGGTCATTTTGTGTTTTCGTGTTTTTTTTTTTTTTTAATATTTTTTTCCTATATTTTTTCCCGTTATCCCATGATGAAGGAAAGAACATGATTTAGAAAAATACAACTGGAATCATAATTTCTTGCCGTGTACCAAACCTTGTTAAATTTCTTTACCTTGCACTAATTCTTATAAAAACTGTTCAGTAAATTATCATGACTTTGCAATGATTTATTGATTACACTTGTGGATATTTCTTTTTCTCTAATTTAATTATAAATATGTGAATGTTCCCTTTTCATTAGGAATTTCTAATGTAGTGCTTGCATGGAAGCTATGATTTCTGAAAGGAAAAAAAATCTGTATATTTGATAAAGGGCAGGAGAATCATTGTGACTTCAAAGACCTGAAAATATATGGATGTACTTTACATAGTTTGTATTGTTGTATGGATGTATGAATGGTTAAAGCAGTATATATATGTATACATATATAGTGGCAAGATAATTTGTGAGAAATATTACAAAAAATTGTAAGTTACTCTGTGCTTCTCTCTATAGCATTTTTCTCTCATTACAAAAAATTGTAAGTTAGTCTGTTCTTCTCTCTATAGCATTTTTCTCTCATTTTCTTATAGAAAATTTAAGTACTTTCATTTATTTCTAAATCCAAGGAAAACTACAGTCAGTTAAAAAAAAATCTGTTCTTGGCATATTCGAATCTTTGTTTAGAGGGCTGCATCTGCACTGAGGCCAGTAGAACTAATACAGCAATTTGTACTTCTGCTCCTTGCATAAAATTAATTAATTGATTCATTAATTGAAGATTGTTCTGTTTGGTTTTTTTTTTGGTTTTTTTTTTTTTTGGTTTTTTTTTGGGGGGGTGGTTGTTTTTTTCATTATTCAGTTAGCAAATTATTCACTTTAA
This sequence comes from Tragopan temminckii, assembly GCA_028571105.1. Lineage (NCBI taxonomy): Eukaryota > Metazoa > Chordata > Aves > Galliformes > Phasianidae > Tragopan > Tragopan temminckii. The sequence goes on along the minus strand of JAOWBP010000001.1, from coordinate 90,448,595 downwards.
AACTGAAAATTGGTTTTGGTGTGACAACACAACCTTCTTAAAGTCAAGTGCACACCTAAGAGCTATGGTGAATCAGAAATAAGAACAGAAAGAGTGCCTTAAGTCATTTAGACTGATCTTGCTTTATTCAAAGTTTGCACTAATTTCAAGAAGATGTTCATAGAATCAGAGAATCATTAAGTGTGGAAAAGACCACCAAGGTCATCTAGTCCAACTGTCTGTATTTCACTTCAATAAAGACAGTTGAATCAGACCTATATTAATTTCCAGGTAAAACAATATTTCTGACTCAAATATAGAATTTCAACTAAGAAATAGTCATAAAAGAACAAAAAAAGATATTTTGAGGCCTTTTGTTTTATTTTCTTTTGCTCTTAATCATCAGTCATTTAACTCAAGCCGATTTGTGGCTGCATATGCCAAAACTAACTCCAATATAAGGATCTTGCTTTCCAAAAGTAAGTCCCCAGGCAAGGAATAACAGCTGGAAAATGCGTATGTTTGACTGTCTGGGTTGGTTTGTTTACTTGTTTTTTCTTAACAAGAACTATATTATCTCTTAACAAAATGTTTTTCAGCAAGATCCATGAGTTACAAAAGGCCTTTCACAAATAACCTTTAAAGAATCAAGTGTTCTTGGAGAATGACTTGCTGAAAGATAAATAGAGAAGTATTTTTAACAAGTGTCTGTGCCAAAAGAAGATATTTATTTTCCAAGTGACAGTTTGTAATCCAGTAAAAATATATAATGTTGTTCCCTTGCAAGGAAATAGATTTCTTAATGCAATTTTCTACATCAAGCCAGCAGAATTATTTTGAAAATCAATGAAGTAGAGAAAAGAAAAATTGAATGTGTATTATTTACCAATTTAAAGAAAGTTGATGGGATTTAGTAGGGTGTATCACATGCAGTGATAAGTCAAGTCAGTCAAGTCAGAAAAAAACTTTGCATTGACTGCAACATGATTTCTATCAAATTTACCATTAACTAGTTAAAAAATAATTTTCTTTGTTGGATGATTACACGGTAGAGAAATATCAGCATTTTTTCACGTCAGTCATGAAAAGTCAGGAGTCTGACCAAATGAGTATGTGTTCTGTCTGTCATCCTGCTGTCCTTAATATATGTTTGTGCATTATGGAAGAAATATTGCCTGTGTTCAAAACATAGACAAAAATACAAAAATACAAAAAAAACTCTGAAGTGCCTATATGAAAAAAAAAAATCAATCCTTTCCTTAAAGGATGTATGTGCCTTTATGTTTGCAGTGTTTATTTTAATGTTGCAACCAAGCCTGTCTGAGGTTGGATAGTAGTTTTCTGGTTGTTCCTTGACTCCTAAAATCACCTACCTTTTAAAAAGGGGACTATGTAAACAAGTCATCACAGTGAACAGAGAGAGAAGTTGTTTCAGGATATCTGCTTCCAATCTGAATCCATATCAGGATTGCAAGCCTGTATCAGAAGAAAGCTCTCTCTCCCTGTCATGCATCGTTAGGTACACAGCTGCTCATTTTTACTACACAGTCACCCTATTAGAGCCATTAGACACTGGTTAATAACCGGTAAATACTGATTAATAACCAGTAAATATTGGCAATGTTTGTGTTTTTTTTTTTTTTTTATACAGTATTAAGATCAGTGATTACTACCATTGGTAACCACCCTTTACAAGTATTATTTGTTTCAAAGTAAAATTAATTAAATGAAAATAATATTATAAATATCATTGAACTTCAGATAATTAAAAAGAATTATGAAGAACAGTGCTTTTTCAACGGCTAGGCTGAAGGAGACTTCAAGTGATCATCCAACAGGCTGCCCATGGAGTTGGTGGATTCACCATCTCTGGAGGTGCTCAAGAGCTGTGTGAATGTGGCACTGAGGGACTTGGTCAGTGGGCATGGTGGAGATGGGCTGATGGTTAGACTAGATCTTCAACCGTAAAGATTCTGTGATACTATGTACAATGAACCAGACAAATGATCTTTCAAACATATTTTGGAAATGAATGAATGAAAGGAAGGCATGGGATGCAGTGTCTCCCTTCACTTGCAGCCTATGTTTATTTGGGATGTACACTGCAACCCATGGGTAGGAAGTGGTGTCACTAGGCTGGTGTTAACCCCTTCGCACTAGGAAAAGATCCAACTTGCTGAGTGAAACACATGTGGCCTGGTTATGCAGTGCTTGATAGATGGGAAGGAAATACAACAACAAATTACAAAGACTGGGTATATGCAAATACCTGAAGGAAGAGGTGGTGAGTGACTATTCATGGCAAGTGGCCAAACTCTTTAAAACTACCTGACTTAAGAGAGATCAGAGAGCATGAAATAGTGCTCTAACTGGGAAAAGCTGCAGGTATTTGGACTTGCACTCCTCTTAGCTGCTAAGGGCTGTACTCACACTTGGACAGAGAAATGCTTTGTGTGACAAATCCCTAATTACATCTGTGCGGCAAGAAACAAGTGGTAGCATATAAATTCTAGACGGAAGATTTTGCATAACCTCAATGCTAGCCCATAAGATTTTTTTAAACCTTATTCTTTAGAGCTGAAAAACATCTTTTTTTAGACTATGTGTTTATTACCTTGATAAACAGTAAAATGCTGCCACAGCAATTACCTTGATGATAAAGAGTCTGTAGACAGATACTTCCTGCATTCATTTCCTGCCAAGATAAGTTGCCAAAATCAGGGACTACCAATACAGGAAATGCTTTCAATAGGAACTTCCTATCTGTTAATATGCAATTCACTGAGAAGATCTAAGCCCTTCTCGCTTGATATAAAGGTAACATTTCACCTGTTGCTGTTTAAACATTTAAGCCACATTACAACAGATCAGTTTGTGTAGAAGTTTAGGACCAGTGCTTTTACACTGAACTATTAAATATATTTATGTATATATTTTCCATTCAGTAGTATGAAAGATGGCCCTGCATTTACCACCTGGAAATTGAGGTGGTTCAACATGCATTGTCATTCTGTCAGGCTAAGAGCAAGAAACCTTTCCCCGTCTTCATGGTTGTTGCTTGTATCCATTCCCTATTTGTATGCGTGATCAAATAAAATTTATCTTTCACTAGTGCTTGAGGTGTGCTTCTCCAAAAAATAGCATGTTCTGGGTATATTAAAGAGTCATGACCATCTCTTGCAATTCACAGTGACATATATATTTAACTAAAATAACTGAAATGGAAATTTTGCCTCACTGTACACAGAAATAAAATCACAACTAAGCTGTGCATTTGAACTTCTGGTAAGAAAAGGAGAAACCTGGAACAAAAGAAAAGCAAACAATGCCAGAAAACCTCCACAGCTAAGTGTAACTTCAAGGTAATTGCTTTTGGGCACATGAATAGAATGAATGAGGATTTTGGAAACCTTGAGTGAAATTGGCCAAAATGAAGTCCAAATTATTTGGCCAGTGGCTTGACTAGGGCCAGGCTTTCACCCAAGTTATTCATGACCTCAGCCCAAATATTGTGCATTGTTCTGCCAATGACTCCTGTGGAGTCATGCCAAGTTTCTGCCACTGTGACTGAGATCAGTATCTTGGCCTTTCCCTATAGAGTTGAGAAGTGCTTTGCTATTGTGGCTTTGGATATATCATGCCTTTTCATCTTTGAAGAATAGACAAACATTCAGTTATCCCCTTAAATTAGTGTGGGAGGGACAGATATTTAGCTTTGCATTGTGGTCTAAATGGCTGGCAGTCAGGGTGGATTTACAAACTCTTTCAAAGAACGCTGTGAGGGTGTTGCTTGGAATACTGGTTTTTGGACATGAGAGCTGGTCCTGTTGGGTCCTGACCCAAAAGCCTGGTTCCTGAAAATGGGTTCTTCTGGTTGAATCTAGTGTTGATAAGCAACTTATACGAGGCCATGGGTGAAGAAGGTCTAGGAAGTTGCCCCTTGGCTTTAGGTTCACAGCAGTGCTGGGGAAGTACATGTTCCATCCTGAAAGGAATGTCCCTAGTACATGATTAGCCAGCTCTTATCTACTTGCATACATTTTTATTATTGTTAGTCTTTGGCGTATTCACATCAGCTTCCCTCATGCATAAGGTATTCCCTTGGAAAGTTCTCATTTTTTTTACTAATCAAATCAAATCACTAATGTAATAGCCAGACACATTTTTCACATGGTTTCCATGCAGCCATTACCTTGTAAAAAATTTTCCTGTGATTTGTCATCAAGGCACAGTTGCATGTACCGTTTTCATGGAATTCAGAATCTGATTGTTTAGTCTACGTAAAGGGGGAAAGAAGAGGGGGATCCTGTGCCTTTAATGTTGTTTATAACGGTTGGACAGAGCTTGTCAGGTGAAGGTTAATTGCTCTCCAGTTAAAGCAGTTCTCTGCACAGATGGGTTATCAGGGCTGAACACTCGTTACAAGATTAATCTCATTTCCGACAAGACTTCCCTTTCCTTCAACTGATTTTTGCTCAGCCATTGGACCTGTCACCAGCCGTTAAAAGCAGGGTGGGTTACCTCTGGGATATTAATGCTTGTGTGCAGTGAAACAATACAAAGTGTGTGTCATATCGGTAGGGAACATCTTTAGGAGACAGCACATTTCAGTGCTGTTCTGAAGGTCGAGATTCATAAACAACAGAAACAATCAGGAACATTTATATTAACCCACTTAATGAACACAAATTCCAGCTGAATCATCTGTAGTCTTCCTTTTTCATATCTGCTCTACTCTAAATGTGGTATTTTTTAAGTTCCAAAACTGTGTTCTTGTTGAAAGGTTAGTCAACAAAATAGCCGCTTGTGAGATGTGGAACCCAGGTCTATCTGTGCTTATGTCTGGTCAATTAGCTGATAGATGCAGTCATCTCAGTTAATGCTTGTTTCAGCAGGAGGAAATTTAACATGGTAGCCACTTGAAGAAATTCAAACTTCATGTTTTTGTTGTTGTTGTTGTTGTTGAACTCTACATCAAACCTGTTGAATTTTCATTTTTCCCTAAGCTAAAGTGAACCAGAACTGGACCCGCTACATTCAATGGGCTGCAGCAGCATGAGATGGATGTAAAGTGAATATAAATGTTCTTAATAAAATATTGCCTTATTAACCAAGTATGCAGCAGATCTGCCAGTCCAAGGGTGTCCTGAGCAATTGGGAGGAGTTGGTTCAAGGAGGCTATGGTACAAACACGAGTGTATCACTAGAGTGTTGAGTCTATTTTCAGGTGTTCTGATACAACCAAAATAACAGAACTTGGCAAAAGTCTCTGACTGCCAAGTTTCTTCCATACTGATTTAGTCAGTAAATTCCAAAACACTAAACAGGTACTCAAGGCAACAAACAGGGTAGCTCTTACATTTCCTCAGAGTTTCCTGTTCTGGCTTAGGATCAGCACAGTCCTGCCTGTTTAAGGCACAGAGTCTCTCCCATTGATTTCACTAAGCTTTGGATTAGGCTCTGTAAAGGGTCACAGGCAGCATGGCGTTCATCTATAATCGTTCATCTATAATGGTCATTATAGATGTGAACCATTAGACAATATGAATGCATGCCAAACTGAAAGCATTGGAGCTATTCCAAATATGTTTTAGATTAAAAACATGCCTACCTGCTTCATCATCCAGGGCTCTGCAATGGAGATGTGATGGACCCCACTTACTTTTTATTGAACAAATTTGATGGGACATTAGGACAGAGGTGTTTGCAGCATATACAGTCAGAGAGGTTAAATACTAATGAGCCTTACATACAGGGAGACATCAGAAGATCATGTTATTTCTTCCAGTCTAGAGGGTCAATACACATAGGTAACTCTGACTGTAGTGTATCCTATTTATATCGTATTTCCATGGAAATTAGGACAGATACAAAGAGCACAATGTCACAATTTAACAGAGCAAATACGATTTTTTCAGCATAGTCACCATCATTAGTCAATTCACATGAATCAGCTGACTGAGATGCTCTTCATTTCATGGTGTGAAAGCTGTTCATGTTCGTCCAGAATGTGGCTTGCCTTTCACGTTGCTGTCACCTCTGTTGAAATGCATCATTCACCACCTCACTGTGCTCATATCCACTCCTTGGTCCCCAGTTCAATTCAGTAAGAGCCAATTAATATCTGTGGGTGCCGTTTTTGCTGCATGGAGGAATTTAGTGATACACCTTTGCTTCATACGCACTTCTATGTCTACCATCTCTTTTTCAGACTGCCTCTCTGCTGCCGTCTGTCACATGGCAACAAAAAATGGAATAGGATACTGGCAGGAAGGTTCAGTCTCTACTGTCATACCTCTGACATCATGGGCCAACATGATAAAATAGGAAGCATTGCTTTTGGAGCAGCCCTTGTGTATAAAGATAGTTCTTTGGTCCTAAAGGTACATTCTATGTATAAAACGATTTCTTAACTACTTTAGTCATAAAAGTGGTCTAATGACTACGAGATTAAAAATAATTTTTCCCTTGATTTAGAATTCACAGGTTTTAAGGAGATGTACTTGCTGCAGTTATAGAGCTGAAATAAATGATAGACAGGAATTTAACCTCTGGTGATCAGCTTCAGAAACTGTTCAACAGTGCATATGCAAAGCCAAAGAAATTCAAGTGGATTCTATTACTGGTTCAAATAAGATAGGAAAAGTACTTAGTAAATCTTCACAATCCCAACAGCTTCTTTCTGCCAGAGCAGGCAAGTTTAGTAGAAAGTTTTTAAATGGATCAAGTTGAAATTTTCCAAAAAAAGTCCTGTGGGTTAGGTTGTTAAATCTCTGCTTAGATCCCCAAATAAGGCTCTCCATTTTGCAAGGTGGTGAACAGCTGAAGAGTTCCCAGTACTTCTGATTTTGTAGATGCATACAAAAGCGTTGGATGGATTTTTGAAGGTGAAATACTTCCTCATGATTTAAAAGTGCCCTTGTGCCAGTTACCTTTTGGTTACCTGTGTGGGGAAAACAAACAACAATACCTACTTAATCAATACTGCAAGTTAAAAAAAGAAAAATTGAAAGTGTTGATAGCTTCTTTCCTAGAAAAAGACTTTGGTTACTAAAATAATATAATGGAAAAGCTAAAGAAAGTTCTTCACACAAGAGATGAATTTAGACAGAGGCTTTGCGGTACTCTTCTTCCTCTTACCTTACTCACAACCTGTAAACTTTAATAGTTGAAATGAAACAAAGCTGAGGTTTTCCAAATCCTCTCCTGTATTTTCCTTCACACCTTTATTATACTGAAATGGAGGCTGTTTTTATCTTGCAGAGTAATAACTCTTGTCCATGTTAAACTCTTCAGAACTTTCTTTTGATGATTTTACATTAGATTTTTATTTCTATAAATATCAGTGACATTATTTCAGATTAAAAAAATGCCACTAACACAATGCATATTGAGGATTTGACAACTACAATTACTTTTTAAAATGTATTTGAATAGCTGTTTAAAATATTTTGAAGTATAGCATGATCTTTAGAGTTCAAGTTATTCTGAATGGATTCTTTCTCCATAACAGTGCCAAATCCTTTCCAATTAGCATGAATGTTATGTCCGAGCTGTCCTCGTATTCACTTATTTTTCCCACCTGCATCACATACTGATTCTGACCTTTTAGAATCCAGACTAGAGCAGATTCAATCCCAAGTATATTTCTCTTCTGAGTCTTCATAGGCTTAATAGTTTTCCTCTTTCCTAGAGGTTTTGTTTGGCCTTGACCTCTGTAAGTCTTAGCTGCCTCTCAGAGGATGCAACTCTTGCCAACTCTCACAATTTTTATCAGGAGTCTTGTGATACTTAGTGGTTTTCTTAAAGGCCAGTTTCTTGCGCTTGAAGAACTCAGTTTCCATTTCCATTTACAAAAGACTCTCTGGTACTAAAGATTCTACCCTAAGGGCTTGAAAGCTAGGAGGCAGATCCACAGTACATTTCTTTTAAATACTCCACATTTCTGGATCCTGACTTAAAAACTTCAAATGCTTTTGTGTGACAGAGCTGAACTCAATACAGAGCAGGGACCCTGCAGAAGAACTGCATGCACCATTTGGATAATTCTTACTCCTTCTTAAGAGGGCTATACATACTGTCACTACCACATAGGTGCTGTCCTGGCCTTGTGATCAAAAGTAGATCTCAAGAAAAGCAAGAACCTTGCTTAAGGTTTGAGTGCAGATGAACTATCACTAACCTGAAATTTTATGGTGTACTTTTTAATTAAAGAAGTGATGAGCAGAACACATTTCTTATCATGTTTCTAGTTTCTAAACTAATACCCAGATGGATTCTTACCATCATATGTCCAGTACTAAGTCTTACTCCTGAAACTGTAATTACATAAAACTGAAGGTTCAACCTATTAGATAAATATATTTTCTGTATGATAATTGACAAAGCCTTCAGCTCTTTTTTTTAAGTCAGAAAATACCTAATGTTCATAATATCACAGGTAGATACAATGCATCTCTCTATATTAGTGACAATTTTCCCTCCAAATATTTGAATTTATGGAACTAGAAGGCTTTTGTGATACTAGAGAGGACTGATTAAAGGGGCTGGTAAATTGCTAAAGAATGGTCATCATGAAGTGGGGTGCCTGTGAAACCAGAGGCATTGTTTTCCTATTCTTTCTGGCTGCTCTGCTGTTCCTTTCATTTGTGAAAAGAGGAGGACTCCAAGATATACATAAGGTTCAATAAGACCAGGAAAAACATTGCAAAAGATTCTATATGAAAGTTTAAATGTAGAAGTAGAGAGCAGTGATACACAATGTTTAAGTTAAGGTAACAGTAAGGAATTCACATCAGCTTAAATTCATGACATCTCAGGGAATAGTATATGTTATGTTTTTCACCTTTTTATCTTTTAAACTTCATTATTCACATTTTAAAGAGCTTTTCTTGTTCTCAAACCATCAGGCAACATTTTTATTTTTATTTTTATTTTTATTTTTATTTTTATTTTTATTTTTATTTTTATTTTCATTCATTTCATGTCATTTCATTTCATTTCATTTTAGTTAATTCTGAATTGAAAACTAACAGTCTTAGTTTTTCAGCTGACCCCAGAATTTTGGTTCAAATGAACCTAAGGTTCAGTAAGATAATGAAATTTGACAACTACTGCTGTTTAAAAGGAAGCTTGATGAATACTCAGAATTAACTCTTAAAAGTTAGATAAGATAAACCAAATGGGATTGGGATGATGCTGAAAAGGAACGAGTAACTTTGATAATGGCACTAAAAATGAGTGCTCAGCAGAAGCCCAAACAATGCACTTTCATCCAAAGTAATTTACAAATGACTGTATAACCAACAGCAACAATAATAATGAGTGGAGATCAATACTCATAAAAACCCAATAGAAAGTGGGAAAACAATATCTGCCAAGGACGTACTTTTAGTCCTAAAGTATCCTGTGGAGGATAAACTGATTTCTTGAAACTGTCAGTTGGTTTAGCATAAAAAAGAATACTAGGAGAAAAGAAAAATAAAATCACCACCACCTCTGCTCTGTGAAACTGCTGTCCTTTTCAGGAAAGTTGTGTCAAGATAAAGATGAGCACTTCCCTACCTGTTACAGAATGCCATATGCCTAGCAAATGGCAGACACCTGGCTGTCCTAGGGAAGTGATGCCTCTGTGGAAATACTCAGGAAGGACTCCTCAGTTTGTACATGTGAATGCATTCTCTTTATTATATGTAGTTTAGCAAAAGACTATTTGCAAACTCAGCTGGCTCAGAAAAAAACTGCACTGTCCTGTCACTAAAATATCCAAACAGAGCCTGCATGAAAAAATGCATTCATACACTGTGTTTTTCTAAGCTATATCTTCTGTGTTTGCTGTAGCATGAATGTTTAATATCTATGCATTCTATTTCAGTCTTTACCGAATGTGTTGGCTAAATGTTAATTCTACCTTCTTTTGGATGATGAAAGAATTTTAATGCAGAAGCTTGCAAGGGAAATATCCAATTCTCTGATCTTCAACATCACATTTTTTTTTTCTCCTTTCTCCTTTAGTTTTCCTTCTTAATTCACTTTCTAAACATTCTACAGCCTATGGTTTTGCTAATCAAATGTCAAAAAATATCTCTTAGCTAAAATGAATTATGTTTTAAAGTTTGATTTATACGCTGCTCCAAAAAAACCACCCTCCTAAAGAGATGAATGTTTCATCTCTACATGGAATCATAGAATCATTTATGTTGGAAAAGAACTCTAAGGTCATCAATCTGTTTTCTCTGCTTTATGTAACCCTCAATTGTTCTCAAGTTCTAAACACATTTCCAAAGGATAGAGTTGGTTTCACACTGACTCCTACATCTTCACACAATTATCCTACACTTTTTTTCCACCAGAAACGCAGTTTATCTAGCTGTATATTTAGGTCTTGATGAAATGATTTAAGAATAGCTTATAGATGAAAAATCTTTCCATCAGAATAATAAAAGCACAGAAGAAAAACAGACAAAACCCACATAGTCCAATACTTTTTTTATGTGCATGATCAGCAGCTTGCTAATTACTCTGTGTTGCTGGCTAAGTACAGAACGTATTGTCTGTGTTAATTCTCGTGTTGTAAGGCAAGTGGGAACAGAGAATTATGTAGCAGGGATGAATCAGAGCAAGTTCTGTATGCACATGATCTGATGGCTAATGATTAGAGCAGAACACTAGAGAGGAGTCTTCTTCTATTATATCCACACATCTTTGAAAAATTCAGTGTGACCTGGAAAAACCACTGGTTTTTTTTTTTTTTTTTTTTTAAGAACAACACAGTTGCATTTAATTTCCAAGTTCCCATCCTGTGATTTTCAGAATTTTTCTGTTTCCCACTGAACCAGTATTAGACTGCTAGCTCTTGTTGACAAATAGTTCCATTAACATCAGTAGGAGTGCTCATGTAAGAGATCAGCATGAAATGCAAAATTTTGAGCTACTAAGTTTTGAAATGAGTAATGTTGTTTGCTTTGCAAGAATTGATGATCTTGCTAATGCCTAGTAAGTATTGTGAGAGCTAGGAAAACATCCTCAAGGACTGAACTAGAAATACACAGTCAGAAACTCTAAACTTGGAAAATTTCTTATATAGGAACTGAATTTTCAAATAATGGATTTTAAAGCTAATTTTTTCTGTGTAAAAAAGTGTAATACTTAGTGTACTCAATGTAGAAATGCTATTTGCAGAGAAGAGTAGAATACAAGATGTTGTAGGAATGTAAAATGTTTCTAGCAAACCTTTTCCCTACAGTTGTGACTGAAATCCAAAGCTTTAGAGGGCAATAAACAACTTTAAAACATGCCTGGTTAGTGATGAAATACTCAACATGAGGAAGCAAAAATCTTCCTGAAGCCTTAGATCTGTTTTCCATATTCTTACAAAAGAGTTGATTTATAAAGTTCTGTTTTAGATTTCAGCCTTACTGAGAGTATCTCATAAGAAAAACGTTCAGAAAACTTATTCAGAAGAACCACTGTTCTCTTACTAAAACCAAGTATCTATTTTGATAATTTCCAATAAAGCAAAATTAGTTTACAACAAGCAGCTTAAAATTGGTGTTAAAAATCCTCAGCAGTTTGTATTTGGGCTAGCTGCACAATTACAGTCTGAAGAAATGTTCACTTTCAACATCTGTGTAGATCAAGCACAGATATGTGAGTCTGGGCACCTATTTGTACTGAGCATCGTAATTAGTAACCTGGCTTGTAAGTGTACTGAGCACCTACAACTACAAAATCCTCATTAACTGGATGTGTTCCAGGTGAACTGAATGATATATGAAAAAAAAACCAAAAAGCTCTAAGACTTTCCTTGCTCAAAGTCCAGTCTTCAGACTTCAGGATTTCAGAGGGAAAAAAAAAAAAAAAAAAAAAGCATAAAAAGCCCACTTTTTGCTCTCATATCAAGTGCTTTTATTGACTAGCTGTTGCCTTTGGCTAACCTCAACTGTTGGCAGGTCCTGACATTATCAAAAGCCAAGCCTCAACATTGCAAAAGGGTAGGAAGATTCTCTACATGATGAGTGAGAGTTGTCCTCTCTTTGATGGGATGTGCTGCATTAGGGAATTTGCTCCATTAGGAGCATGCAGGGATATTCCCCCTCAGTCTGAATGGACTTCTATGGATGAGAGGGATTGGGACTGAGAGGAGAACACAGGGGGCACTGTGAGTACCACACATTGCATTCTCTCCAGCCTGTTCTCCCCACAGTGAAGTCCAGAGGTGGCCCTAGTCAGTTCAGGTGCATCTAAAATAGGAGGGATCCATCTAGGTACCCCTTGCCACCTTGATGTTGGCAAAGATAGGGAGACAAAGCAGCTGCAGGAGCCAGGACAGGAATGAGTCATGTCTATGGTTTTAGCTGAGTTTGTTCCAATTTGTGCTGAAGTGCTCTTTGCTCTGCCTTCCCTCTTCCTGAGTCTTTTCACTACCACTCAATTATTATTATTATTATTATTATTATTATTATTATTTGCCAGCATTGCAGAGTATCTTTTCATTTCTTTATTACCTGTTGTGTATCACATTCAGATTGAGAAATAACCTTTGGCATAAATGTGACAGTCACGTTGGTTTGTACCCATGTCCCTCCCCTGTTAGTTGCAAACATTTTCCTTTCCTGTGTTGCATCTAGTCCTGCATAACATTCATAGCTAGTAAATGCTATTGAAGCATTTGAAATATCCTTTTTTGCTCCAGTACCATGGAAGTTTAAAAGTCCACAGTAGGAAGTCGTCACACTGTGGTATAAGTCTTACTCTATATCTTATTCTTTGTGGAGTACATTTATAATAGAACCATAGAAGTTGGAAGGGACCTCACTGCCCACCCCACCCAAACCCAGCCAATTGNNNNATGGGCAGGGCTGCCCCCCATCCGCTCAGCTGCCCAGGGCCCCATCCAACCTGGCCTTGAGCGCCTCCAGGGATGGGGCACCACAGCTTCTCTGGCCAGCGCCTCACTGCCCTGTCAGTGAAGAACTTTCCCCTAACCTGAACCTCCCCTTCTTGTCCTATCTATGATAAGATCTTGCTGACATATGGTAATGTTATGGATTGTAGGTGATTGGAAACTCTGTATTTCTGCATCTTTTATTGACTGAAGAAAGAAAGGAACTACATTTTTTTTCCCTGTAAAAGCAGTGTCTCCCTTCCCAAAGATTTGAAAACCAGTCAGATTCATGATCTGGAGAAATGTGATCCAGTTTTCCTGCTGATTGTACAATTTTTTCTTTCTAGCATAATCATCATGGATAAGAAGACAAAAATAATTATTTCCTTACTTTTATTCCTTCTTTCTGCTCTTACATCCATGACAAACCATATACTGAACCATGATTTTAAAATGTCATTGGTGACATTTATCATTGGCTTTTATCATATGTGTCTCGATGAGTGATAGATGTTGTACCTGTGGGAGTTTAATGTAGGGGTTTTCTTGGTTTACTGAATACCAGGAACTTTGAAGATTGCTCAGGTCAGCCAGGAACTTAATCAACATGATTTTCTGGTTTTCTCTTCATATAGACTGACATGTATCGTTTTGCCTTATTTAGTCCATACTTTCTTTTTTATTAGATTGCAGGGAAGCATAAATGGTATCTGTTTACATTCCTTACTGATTCAGCTTGAAAGTATGACCAAGTACGGCTTGAGTAGTCCATAAAAGGACATGGTAGTTTCTGGCTCTCAGACATATAAAGGTGTTCCTGGAAGCTCAAAACCCAGAGTGCAAATCAGTTAGCCTTCTGGACGATTTTGAAACCTCAAATCCTTTGAAATAGTTGGCAACCTGCCTATTGCATATTTACAGTTACACAACTCTTCCCCTCTGAGACTTTTAAAAGTTCCTCCTTCCTTTTTATCTTCAAGTCCCTTGGCAGCATCAAAACAGCTTTTCTCCCTCTCTTCTCTCTCTAGCCCTTCCCCTTCCAGCTCTCACTCTCCTTAGTATGGTACATTGTTCTTTGGAAATGGATTGTTTTGAGTTCACACTTTATTTTCCTGCTGTTTTTCTGGGAAGCTGGACATGACACAAAAGATACAGGAGCAGCTTGTAGGAAATGGGTTTGTTTGGGGAAACAATAAAAGAGTAACAGCCTGCATACCTCTCTTGTTTGTATATTTGAAGGTATAACAGAGTATATGGAGATATTTTGGGGGTCATTCTTTAGTACAGTTGAAAAAAAAAAAAAGTAAATTCAGAACTTTTCCTTTAGCATAGCCTAAGCTTTCCTCTAAACAGCTTCATTTCTTATAGTAATGCTTATTAGACACCTCGTTTTATTAGTGAGGTATAAAAGGAACGCATCTTGATATTTTCTCCTGCTGTACTAAATGTGTAGTTCAGTGTTCTGCATTTTTGATTGACTTCACTGGAGTTGACTTTCTTAGTTCACTTCTCATCAGTGGCAGCAGGTGGTCTTTCAGTCCTTTTGGAGCTAATGTTGGTGCCATAGAAAGCTAAAGTCAATATAAGAACTGAATGGGAATGGTTTTAGTATGAGGAATAGTGTTGGTAATTGCTAACTTAGAAAAGATGCTGCTACAGGGAAAAAAAATGCAGTATTTTTTCTTGTTGCCAAATCAGATATTGCTACATACATTTTCCTTCTCTTCTTCACACGTACAATTAAAAATATCCCATAACCTGCTTCTTCTGCATACCTGATGGAGCAGAAAACATCATCACGGAGACGTGAGTGAAGTTACAGGTTACCCATATGTGACAGTTCTCCTAAAAAAAAAAAAAAAGAAGAGAGAGAGAGAGAGAAAGGAAAAAGAAGAAAAAGATAAAAGAAAAAGAAAAAGAAGAAAAAGATTTTTTTGAAAATAATTGTTTAAATGTTCTACTTTTGTATTGGCGATTTTCTTTATAACCAAATTACTTAAGAGCTGACTTCAATTAACCATACCAGTCTCTTTGAGTGAACTCGTAGTTCTTAAGCTAAAATGGCAATATCCTACTTTATACTGGTTCAGCGAAGCAGGTTGAATATGCTTAAATCTAAGCACATGCTTAACAATGACTTTGTCATTATTTTGCTAAGTGCTTTCCTGTGTTAGTCTTTGCAAATGTAGAAGTGTCTTAATACAGTGACATTCAACCCCATGTTAATTTCATTAGTCATGTTTTGTGGCAAATGACTAAAATAACATGCACTGAATTATGAACCAAGATATTCATTATAAACAATTATAGGAAAGTATGTTAAGCTATACTCTATAAAGGTTATCGTGACGGGAAGCCATATTTTATATACTCAGTGGGCATATTTGGAAAGTTCATTCTGAATTTAGAAAGATTACCCATCTGGGCAATACTCCATATGCTATTAAAATGGGGAGTACCATGAGTACTATGAGAGGCATAAAATACTACAAATGTGTATATTCATGGTATACACAGAAGATCCAGGTTAAAACGTGGTTGTGGAAAAGGAAGGGAAGCTAATGTAAGCAAAGGACTTCTCTGTTACAGTGTTGTGCAGAAGTGGAGAAAACTCTTGATATAGAAACTTCTTAAAAAGTGATAGCAATTTGCATTTTAATTTCATTTATCTAATGGAGAAAAGTAAAAAAATTCATATCCAAATGTATCAAGTACATTTGGAAGTAAATGAAAGCATTATTATAAATAAAGACCATTTAAGCGGTATTTTTTTGAAGAAGCTATCAAGGGAAATTACTTCAGTACATGCTGAATGTGAGGAGTGTTCTCTAAATAAGAAGGTCAGAATTTCAGGTGTGTATGAAAGGAAGCACAGTGGAGCATCTGAAACCTTCACAGGGTAAAGCAGCAGGCGAGAGAGCCCTCAGCTGCAGGGGTCCTTGAACTTCAGGAATGGGCATCAAGGGCACTTGTGAACAGTCCCTCCTCACTCTCTCCAGGCTTGTCACTGTGTCTGGCTGCTGATCCGAGAGCTCTGGCCAGATTTAACTGATGATATGCCCAGTGGACACCCTTTTGATTTCTCCCAGGTGTTTTGTTGTGTTTTTGTTTGTTTGTTTGTTTGTTTTTGAGATAGCTTATGTTATACTGGGAGTTAATGGCAATCTTTCTAACCACGAAGTGAGTGACTTGCTCACCATGCATGTAAGTACACACATACGCATGTGGATAAGCAAAGTATAAAAGTGGACTATGGGAAAGGGATGGGTCACCCAGAAGTTCAGCTCATGGCCCTCATCCAAGTGTTATTTCCCCAGTGTCACTAGGCATTCATAAAAAACAAAGGTTCGTCAGAAAGGAAACTAATTTGGATGCCCTTTTCAGTTTTGTCCCTACTGTTTAATTCATTCATCAGTACCTAATTTGTAAGGTATTTCTCATCACTTTCCTGATAAGCTTGTCTGTGGCATACAATACACCTTCAAAAAAACTATTTTAAATTCTAGATGATGATGATGATGATGATTATTCATAGACTGTGGATGGGATTATCTAATAATTGTATACAGAAGCTTTTGTTTGTATATATAATGGGCATATATAATTATATATACAAATATACCAGCCCACCACAGTTAACAAATATTAATCTTAGTATAAATGCAATATATAATCTTGTAGTTTTGGCTAGGTGGTAGGAAAAAGATCTGCAAATACTACCATCTTGTTATAACACCGGAGAGATATTTGAATAAGGCAGAAAAAAAAAAAAAAAAAAAAAAAAAAAAAAAAAAAAAAAAAAAAAAAAAGTGGTATTTTTATTCTAAGAGTTTTCTGAATAAAGTTGCTAAAACCAGAGTACCAGGGCAGTTACTGTGTTCAAGCAAAGCCTGTAGTTCTAGACACATGACTGACTCTGATAGACACAGAGTAATTCTTCAAGATATTCATCCAAAATTCATACTGGGGGGACTACCTGTGATGCCAACGATACAAATAGGAAACACAGAAAGGGTAGGACAGTTTGTCTGGAATGGAATCGCTGTCTTGTTTTGTGTAGATGTTTTGGCCCAAGACTCTTCCCCTTTATCATTCTGGTCTATTGGCAAATGGTCATAACAGGTGTCGCACGCAACTTCAGTTCACTTCCCACTGAACTTTGGGCCATTTCACAAATTTGCCACCTGTTTTGCCAGAAAACTTGTTGCATTAAAGATTGCTGAGAAAGACAAAACAAAACAGAACAAAACAGATGTTTATGAATACTTTTTTGTTCGTTTTGTTTTAACAAAGTAGAAGTTTGCCTTTTCTTCACATCAAGAAAGTCTGCCTGAAAACCAGAGTAGAGGCAACAGGCTAACACTGTGCTGAGGCAGAAATGAAAAGGAGATTTATATGTAAGTTTTCGCAGATTTATAGCCACTTTGGAGCCCTAGAAGTTAACAACCACGCTTGGAGGAGGAAAAAACGTAAAGTTTTCAGAGTTCATAATTGACAATACTATCAAGATGAAAAGGGAGAAAAGTCTATTGTATTAGCTGAAAAAAAAAAAAGTCATTCAAACCTCAGTGTTAAAGCTCTTTGCGAGGATGGAAGTGCTAAAATAAGCATACAAAGCTGCAATTTTTTAAACGTGTGAATACGGTATACAATCTGCAGGATGCAATTGTGTTTGTGCTGTTGTGTTAGCACTGATGAATTAAGGTTCATGTAATCATTGAGAAATACATTGAGGAATAGGTTGCTCAGAAAGTAATGCCTCCATGGAAACTATAGCAGATGCAAAGAACACAGTAACACTGTTTAATACAGCAAATACTCAGCTACAAACTGAATAGTTGCCACCATTAGTCATGCATTTTCACTAGCAATGAACAAGAGCTTGTGTGCTGCACTCGTAAGAATCTGCACTAGCGAAGGTGACCCACTCTTACACAGCTGCTATGATGGTGTTCCAAGGAAAATATTGCCCACACAGTCCATCTTTCACTGTCCCAAACAAGGGAAAACCAGAAGGTGCCAAGTCTAGACTATATGGTGGGTGTGGTAGGACAGTCCAGCCAAGACTAGCCACGTGCTCCACTGCCTTCAAACAGGTATGGGGCCTGATGTTGTTGTGTTGCAAGAGAAAGGTTGTCGTCTTCTCCAGCCTAACTGGAAGTTTGAGCCTTCAGCTTAGTCATTGTCATGGTGTAGTGGTCAGAATTGGTGGTTTGTCCAGGTTCCAGGAAATCCAGAATCTCTGATCTCAAAAGACAGTGCACATCGCTTTAACCACTGAGGTCTGTATCTTGAACTTGTTCTTTGAAGGGGACTTTTCATGTCACCGCTCCATGGACTATCATTTTGACTCCAGCTCATAGTGGTGACATGACATTTTTTCACTGGTAATGATGTGATCCAGGATTCTATCACTTTCAGCCTCATATTGGTTCAATACATCCTGACAAACTTGCATACAGTGTTGTATGGGAACTGCTGAATCACGGCCTGAACCTCTGATTGATCACCTGGGGCGAGCAGT
>JAOWBP010000001.1:90399497-90413373 GCA_028571105.1 Tragopan temminckii | reverse complement strand
GACATTCTGGACTGAAGTGTGTGAGGTGAACTTTATGGAACAACAATATACCTCAAAGTAACAAGTCCCAGGGATTTGGGTATCTCTCCATGGACCATTTTCCAGTGATAACTCATTTTGGAGGGAAAGCACTGGCCAATTTCACTACAGCTAGAGCAGCTGCAGTGAGTGGACATGAGCCTGAGAATGCTTTGCAATATGCTCTGTATGAGCTGACCCTTATGTGGTATCATTTTGGCTAACTATGAATTTATATATGTTGGCCTTAATTCCATTCCATTCCTTTAAATCTGGCTTTGCGCAGCTCCCTCTTTTCTTTGTGTGGATGGAATGGCGACACTATAGCTCTGCTGGGGACATTCCTTTCTTTCTCAGAATGCTGGCATTAAAAAATAGGTGAGGAGAGAAAAGCAGAAAGGTCTGTGTCCTGTAGGACAATGTCAGTGTTTGCAGAAGAAAAATTTATGGTAGCTCAGCATCTCCTCTGACCTGACCAGTCCCAGGCCGATCAGAGGACTACACATGGAAATCTCTTTGAAGATGTTTTTATGCACCTCTACTGTTCTGGGATCACTTTTCTGTAAGTAACTCTATAAAGAAGTTATCCAAGCTGTGGTTATTAAATTAACTTAGACACTGTGTAGGTATTTAGAATACACAAATTTTCTCATCTCTGAAATTCGGAAATGTTAGAAACAGGGATTTATGTTATAGGAATGTAACAGAGATTATGTAAATTTTGCTGGTTCCTCATCTTTGTTTTTCTTACACCTTGCATTTTAAAACAACACAGGTGTTCCATATCACATGGGGAAAATAGTAGCAAAGTGAAGAGGAAAAAATGTGTTTCATACACTTATTTATGAACTTGCATCTGCTTTCATCAGTCAGTGGTTGGCAAAATGCCAATCATCTTGAGTGGGAGAGGGTGCTAAATTTAAACACCTTCATTCTAAGTAACTCTGAATGAAGGCAAAGCTTCCAGATCTGGGACCCACGGAGAAATACTTCTCTTTTGACAAACATTTATCAGCAATCAGAGCTGACTCAGCTCTAGACTGGATAAAGTGCTTTTGGGTAGCACAACTGTAGCCTTTACAGTTTCTTTTCTTATTATTTGGGTAAATTCCAGGTATAACATAATATATTTGCAAAGGGTAAAAATAACATGCAGCTGTGAAGGAAAACATCTCAGGTTTCATTTCAGACCTGGAGCCAGGGATGAATCACTGCAGAGCTGCACCCTTTGCACTGGGCACAGGTTCTGAAAAGCTGCTTTTCCACTGCCCCTGCTTCCCTGGTGGCTCAGAAATACAGCAAACTCACAGAATGTCCTAAAAAAAAAAAAAAAAAAAAAAAAAGCCTTTGAAGACAATCATTCTTTTGTTCTTCTGGGCAATAAAACACAATTTTCTAATGTCTACTTGTATTTTCAGTTTTGCTTTCTATGCCAGCTCCAACCACCAGAATTGAGCCCTGGCTAAGTGGTACACATAAACACACGCTCAATTTGAATTACCCAAGTAGTTGTGTTAGCTCCTACGGAGCTTCTTACATGCTTCAAGTTAAGCACAGAAGGTTTGCTGAATTGGGGATCTTTTTGTCCACCCAGTACACCAACAGGGCAAAACTCTTGATTGTTTCCTTCTGGGTTTTAATGAAAAATTATAACCCATTTATGATCTTCTACCCCACCCTCTGTCTGTTTATATTCATATTGGGGAACCAGCCCAGCAGCCCTGTCAGGCTGCCAAAAGCTGTCTGCTGCTACTGAATCTTTCACATCACTTACTGCTCTGTGTTTACAAGAGTGTTTTTAATGCACAATTACCCATGGAAGTGGTGTAGGTTAGTACTGATACTGTATTTTACATCAGCAGCAGGATTTTGATATGTCTTTATCCCATGTTCCTTTTCATGGAAAAAAGAAAACCATAAAAAAAAAAGAAATTTTGCTAGTAAGGCCAAAGGATGACGTTAGCTCTCTGGTTCCAAAAAACAAGTCAGTGAATGGGCCAAACTTCTCCTTCTTTTCTCTTTGTAACATAACCGACATTAGGAATCAGGATAGATATTGCATAGGTATAAAGAAGAGGAGTTGGCCAGTGTTTCCAAATATATGATTTAGCCTGCAGACTCACTCATACATAGATGCCATTTCTGTTTGCTAACGGTAAACAGAAAAAGCCAACATTTTAGTCACAAGCAGTCATCTCAAAAGCTCACTTTCAACATGTTTATGTCTGAAAGAGAAGTTGTTTTGTTTTGCTTAGCTCTGTTTTGACAGAAATAAGTGACATCTCAGAATTATATTTATATAGCGGAATAGAAAAATTAAACCTGAGAGAATAATGCTGAAGTATTCCCATTCTATGGTGAAAGCCTAAATCCACAACCACTCAGTGACAGGCAAGGCCATGTGCTGACTGTATTTTCCCTTGTGGTTATTATGCAGTACTGTAGCTGACTGAGTAATTGTAGGATCTTTACAAAAGGCAGATTTCATATGTAGTGTGTTAAGCAGCACCCAAAATATTTTATATCTGGAAGAGGTATGTGCAGCCAACATTTCCCAGGCAATGTTCAGGGCCCTGTTCCTTCTCCTAGAGAAGATGACAGTACCTCTGGAATGATTTCTGTGATATACATTTTTTTTAACTGAACACCATTGGCACTTTTTTGTTGTTGTTTTATGGTGGTGGTGGTGGTCAGTTGGTTGTTTTTTTATATATATATATATATAAAAACATGGTAAAATGAGTAACACTGCTTGGAAAAAAAATATATGCTAAAAACGTATTTGCATTGTTTAAGATGCATAGTAAATCTTTTCAGCTTCCAAAATGTTAGTTGTTTTTGAAACAGACATGTGGAACAATTATAGCCGCATTAGTTCCTGACTGATGACAGTTCTGAGCAGTCAATACAACTGAGCCACTTAAGCACTGGATAAATTACATGCCACATCTTTTTGCTGTGTGTTGAGCAGACAGTGGGCTGAACTGTACCTTTCTTTTCCTCTTTTGTTCTCAAACGTTAGATTAACTCTTCTGGGAAAGTGCCTGTAGTCTGACCATTGATTGGCTTTCAGTGACACTGCTGCCCGATGCTTTCAGCAACAGATGGGACTTCCAAGCCAAGGAGAGCAAGAGGCTCTTGCTGAAATGCATTTGGAGCCAGTAATGATGGCAGTTCCTGAAGCACCCTTCCAGGAGTCTGGGTTTTTGGAGGATCTTTCGGTTCTCTGGACTGCATATTAGTTAGTTTGCAAGGAATTGAAATGAAGCGTAGCAATCTAACTTACTGCTGGTGTAATACAACCACAGTGCAACTTCAGCAGTTAAATGGCAGAAGTAAATGAAAGGCTGTTAGTAATATACTATCAATAAAGAAACTCAAGCCCAAGTAACACCATTCTTCCACTGCCAAACAACCTCTTTGCATTTAAAGGTATTCCCTGTGGCTCTGTTCGTTCTTTTGATTTTTGTAACAATTTTTCTCTCTCTGATGGAACACATTGTAGACATTAAATTAAGGGACAAATATGTCTCTGTCTGCCAGAAAGAAAACTGTGATGCAATTAAAATGCCATTAGGGAACCCTCTGTGGGATATTAAAGCTAGAGACTCTATTCAGAAAGCAAAGCCAAAATTAAAGAGGTGTCTGGTTGCAGATCCTCTGCAGATTTCCCTTTCTTGACTATCGTACCATAGAGACTCTACTAGTCAGGAACTGAAAGGTTTTTCCAGTCATGTGTGTGGTATTTTGAATCATGGCGTTGGTAAATGTTTCTTTTTCTGTGGGCCATGTGCAGAAATATGTCTACGTTGCTTTACATAAAGTGCAACAAAGTGTGGCTCACATGAAACAGTGACAGTAGTGGAGTTGGAAAGCTATCCAAGGCTAATGACGGTTAGTTACATTCTTTTTTGTCTGATGCATTTCGTGCATCTCTATGTTTTGCTGAGTTGTCTGTGAGATGCTTGGTGATAGAAGCACAGCTATTTGCAGTCGTGATGCTCAGCAACCTCATGAACAAGCCTTCGTTCTAGCCCTATCTCTGGAAATAAATCATTTGCGTCTATAGGTTTGGAGACAAGGTGACAAATCTTAAAATAAAAATAAATATACTGTCTGTGGAGATTGGTCATTTTTTCTGAAGCAGCTAAAGGAATCAGCAGAGTCATTGGGTAGTAGGCTCTGAGTTTTTCAATGACAACAAATTCCTGATACTCCAGTCTCTTTTTTTTTTTTTTTTTCCCCATCTCACTCAGCCTTGCTGAGGATATTAGTAAGGACTGGAATAATAATCAAAGTGCACCTCTCTCTTCTTTGTCTAGGAATTCACCTGATGACTGCAGCGTGGCAAAAGGAGGGAAAATGGTTAGCGGTTCAGACAATGTTGGGATGAACTATGGAAGCTACATGGAAGAGAAGCACATTCCGCCTCCAAATATGACTACCAATGAACGGAGAGTTATTGTGCCAGCAGGTTAGACTTTCTGCTCAAAAATTTTCAAGCAAACAAATGCATTTCCCCAGAGAAATCTTCTAATCTCATTTAAGTAGATTTAAGAAAGTGGCAATGTGATACAGGGTATCAGGAAGAGCCATAATTTCTCAGGGTTAAGAAAATGATCTGGGAAATACCACAGTGAAGCTACCTCCTCAACCTGTTCTTCCTGTTTGAGAGGCAGAGCTGGCTATTTACAGGCACTCAGATCCCATACAACCATTCTCACTCCGTTTTGGAGTATTTCATTCTCACCTAAAACAAGCAAAATGACAACACCACTTTTCTATTCCTTGAGTTTGAGCAGTGTAATACATTGTAATAAGCAAGCAGTCTACTCCACTGAAATATGAGAGCATAATTGAGAAATTCTTGTTTCTGGTGGCAAGATTGGTAATAGGGTTCAGTAGTTAGTTGAACTCCTGTGCACCTTGTCTTCCACACAAACCTCTTCTGGAAGGACTGTTGCTTAGGTCTGCAAAATAGCATGCATATTTCTGAAGTCCAAGCACTAGACTGTCATGACATATATGAGTGTCCAATAACCACTGGAAATACACAGCATAGACTCAACACCTGCAGCCTGCAAACAGAAAAGAGTGTTTTGCTACTGGTTCCTCTCTAACTGAGATGTGCCTCTCTGAAATATTGCTGCTACTATTATGTTGCTTAATAGTCTTGCAGTTTTTCAGTTGTTAAGATATGCAAGAGTCCTAACTGTGGCCAATTTTGCAAGCTGTGATTATTTCAGTTATTTGTCAAGATATGAGTGGACAAATATGTTGAAGTATCCTCTGCGATGGTGTTGGCAGTTCTTTTCTGAAGCACAGCAGAGTGATGCACTGAATAATGAAATGTCCTGACTAACTAGATGGAGACCACACTTAAGTCTCACAGCATATGAAAAGCAAACACTGTCTTCTTGCTGGCTGGTACTTTTTTCAGCTTTTTAATAACCTTCAGCATGGTTACCTCAGCAAGAACAGTTTTTGGGTTTTGTTTTTGTGTATTCCTGGAGCTGTGTTTTGAGGTGAATTTGAGTGAGATTCATTCAAGGAACAAGATGATCACAGCTACAGCCTTGCTATTTTGAGATCTCTACAAGAAATATATGGGTAAAAATCATGGAGTCATAGAATTTCAGGGGTTGGAAGGATTCTCAACCCCCCTGCTAAAGCAGGTACACTACAATAGGTCACATATGTTTTGTTCAACTATTACATAGGCAGTGTACAATGTATGTGTTAAACTTCAGGAATAAAAAAGCAATATTCACATTTGCAGCTGCAGTAACTTCCTAGTTATGATAAATAAGAGACATTTAAAAATTATAGGTATAATGAAAATCTTTTGATAAGATTCCCGATGTTTGGTTTGCTTCAACCCAATGTGAATTTTGCTGGAGTTCCCTGCTATAGGTATCAGTGATCTCAACCAGACCCCAAGGAGTCAGACTTACTTCCTTCTAGTTTGCTACTCATTTCATACCAGATGGAGAGGTCCTCTTAAATCAGTTCTGGTGCATTTGGGAGAGTGCAGAAAGCCTCTGAACCTTCAGAGAGTCAAGAGAAGCATCAGAAAAGCAGAGGCACTGATGGGTGAAGGATTGGGAATGAGCAGCATCATGACAGTCTCTGAATAGTATCTAGCTCATGGAAAGGCATGTATCCCAAAAGACATAGTATGGGACTGAATTTATGCCACAAATAAGCTATTTATGCTATCTTTCAAGACTCAGACACTTCAGAGACTTTTATGCAATGGACTACATCCATTTGACCTCTGTGTGTTCCATTGTCAGTCTTCAGGATATCACAGAACCAGAGAATCATGTAGGCTGAAAGGCAGAAACTCTTGATGAGTCCATGTCTCAGCTCTTACCTTTCCTCAGCAAAAAGTAGAAAATCTTCATGGCAGGAGCTGTCTTACATTATGAAGATGTGGATTGCAGATCTTTAGGGACCTTCAGGTTGGTGTGGGCTTACTCTAAGTCACAGGAGTAGCAAAAAGTAGAATGGAAGAGAGAGAAAAGGAGGGCTTTAAGGACAAAAACACAGCTTCTGGTTAAAATGAGGGATTCATATATGACTCACAGAAAGGCATATTCACTAGTTCTTGTTTTCCTTCCCCAGATGGTATTGACAATACATCAAGTAGTAAGGAAAAACCTACTTAAATGTAGCAACATATAGCAAAGGAACACAACAATCTATGAAAGGAAGTGTGGAATATTTTAATATGACCCACTGTAGTTTATGAAAGTAATAGCCAAATCTGAGTGCTTGCTTAGCTGTGCCCAGGAAACAGTAAAATTGATCTGAGTGAGAATTGCTCTTGAATAAAGATACAAATTGAACTGAAAGCTTAGAAAATTGTTTAGACACAGGTTGTAGTATTGCTAATCCCGTCTCTCCAGTTTGGACTACAGTCTTTCTGCATTGATCCAGTAAATCACCACTCTCCCCTCCCCAGCTAATTGCATTCTTTGTGATAACACTAGATCCTACGTTATGGAGCACAGACCATGTACGTCAGTGGCTGGAGTGGGCAGTGAAGGAATATGGTCTTCCAGACGTGGACATCTTGTTGTTCCAGAACATTGATGGGAAAGAGCTGTGTAAAATGACCAAAGATGACTTCCAGAGACTCACACCGAGCTATAATGCAGATATCCTCCTGTCACACCTACACTACCTCAGAGAGAGTAAGATAGTTTTCTGTCATTATGGTAGTGCCTACCATCGATCTGTGGTTGATACCACTCTTAGGTCTTAACCCAGTAGATTTTCAGATGTCTCTGTTCCTAATGTTGATCTTTAAAATATAGCAGGAAGCTCCAATCCAAAGCCTCTTGACTTTGAAGGAAAGATTCCCATTGATTTCAGTTGGCCTTCATTCATGCTTGTGGGAGATAAAGAGTTGGGCAATGTTTCTAAATTTTTATCTGAGACAAAATTGAAATTAAACTCCAGCATATTTATCAGTACACTTTAGGAAGAAAATCAAATGGGATTCAGTGCTAATGTTTTTTCTGGTCACATACTCATTTCTTTCCATTTTAACAATGATAATGCTAGCAATTGATTTATATTGATTTATAAAGCAAATTCCAGGCATGATTCTAAGGACTGACAGCAGTTTGCTCTACTCTGAATAGGGTAAGCAAGATTTTACTGAACTGAATAAATGTTCTGTAAATTTGTGGGAATAAAAATCTAAAAAAGGGAAAGAAAAAAAAAAACAGTAAAAAAAGCAAAAAGAAAAAAACAGTCCCTGAGGTCCAAATGCAAAGTGTTTGTAGTGTAAGGCTAACATTTCAAAGGGAAAGAGGGGACTAGTGAATTCCTGATTTGTGTACTTTCATCTAAGCTTGAGGAAATTTTGCATGTTTGCCTCAGTTTAAGGATTTTAAAGTGAGCTTGGTTTTAAAACAAACAAACAAACAAACAAAAAAGCATTGCAACACCAGTGCGGTGCAGTCTTCTCCACACGCACATTGTCAATAATCAGCCAGAAATATTCTGTATTCATAATGTCGAATAAATTAATGCCCTAGTTTAAGCTATCAGTTTAAGCTATAGCACACCACCTCCCTGTAAACTGCAGACAGAAACTGACTGTTGGTAGATTCACTTTCAAACAATCCTCTATGGGAAAATATGGTTTTAAAAGATAATTCTCAATTTTTTTTTCATTTTGGTGTTGCTTTTTGTTTTGTTTTGTAGCTCCTCTTCCACATTTGACTTCAGATGATGTTGATAAGGCCTTACAAAACTCTCCACGGTTAATGCATGCTAGAAACACAGGTAATGCTGGCACTGCTCCCGTTGCGATAGGTCATATTCTGAAAGCACAGGATTCCTGTTTATGGTTTGCTTGCTCAAAGTGGAAATAGTAAACCAGGAGGGAGATGAGCATGTCCTCTCCTTGCTGTGTGCATGAGTCTTATGCACAGACATACAGAAAAATGGTGGGATCATGTAGGGCCAGATGGTACAAAATGTTTTCCCCACTGATAATTTCTCATGTCCTATAAGCTAATGGGGCCCGTGACACGTGATAACCTGCGAGGTCTGAAAACTTTTTTTCTCACTCTGTCTCATTTTACTGTCAGATCTACACCACGGATCCCAAAAAGATTGTTGGGGCTGAAAAGTGCTTCAGTGTTTGTCTGTGTGCTGTGGCTGCTTCCCCCTCATATGCAGTATATATTGTATACTTAAGTAAAATTCTTGTTATTTAGGCAGTTAGCCCAGTCCTCATGTGAGGTTTGTGTTGGGATCTCTACTAAGTCTGATCTGAATGTAAAATGATTTTTGTTAATATTCATCCTTCTGTTAAGTAAGTCGGCCCAGACAAGTATGGAGCACAGGTGGAAGAACAATACAACACAGGCCTCAAAAGTGTGTCTATCGAAATGTGGCTTAAAATATTTATGAAAATATTTCAAACTAAATTTTATCTTGCTGTAGCAGTTCTGTAACAGATGAATGGCATGGAACTGCACATATAGTGCAGTATACATATTGATAGAGTTATTTGGAACACTGCATGATCATGCCTGAGGGTATTAGTTACCTACAGTGACCAGAAATAACAATTATTTATGATAAATGAAAAAGATAATACAAAGGATAATGCAAGGAAAAAGAAATAAGAAAACCTTATGTTCGTATTTCATTTATTTTTTCATTGTAGTAAAAAGCAGCAAGTTTCCTAGAAAAATTAACTAGATCAGATGATCTCCCACTGAGATTAGACGTTTGCCATTTGACATAAAGTCCTACTGTGGGCTATGGGCCTCCAGCAAACCCCATCAAATGCAACAGAAAATTTTCCATTGACTTTGATGAGGTTTGGAATAAGCCTGAAGCCCTTTTTAAAAATAGATAGTCTCCATAGTCTTTTCCACTTTTGGTTTCCCAGATTCTAATTTGCCAAGCAGTTTCCACATAGAGTTATCCAAATGTTGTTCAGCAATTCCATGTGTTATCTTTTTCTACGTGTGTGCACTGACAATGCTATTCTAAAATTCACTTCACCAAAATGAGATTGCCTGCATTTATGCCATTGGGAGTATAAATTATAATATCATGCTGATCATGACCATAAGAAAAATATATTGTTCTATTGGCATAAGAGCTTTGGAGTGGGATTTTCAAAAGACCCCAAAGGTGTTAGGAACAAGCTCCTCTCAAAGTTATTGGTAACTTCCTTGTGACCCTTTTCACATTCCTAGAAATGGGCATTAGAGGTATGTTGATGTAGTTCAGGCAATTTCAGTTCCCAAGATAAGTTTGATACCATATTATATTATCAACTTCAATATTTTTAATGGGGTTTCTGAGAGTCTGCCCAAAGACCACCAAGGTCTGTGAGAAGATTGTCACTGACATGAATAGGCTTTGGCCCAGGGCTGCAGTCTCCATTGTATGAGCTTGTTCGGAAAGTCATACATGAATAAAGAGAAAGAAAAGAAGTTTTATTTCAGAAGATATGGAACAGCCTGCACACATGGTCAAGATGTGTAGGGAGGGCAGAAGGAATTTACTGAACTTGATTCTCTTCCCCCCTTAACACTGATTTTCACAGATGTTTATCCAGTAATTTGAGTGGATTTACACAGGTGCAAAAACTATCAGAAGTCATATAACATTTCTAATGTATAAAATATTTATTCATAGTCTTTATTCAGATAAACTAGAAGAGGTAATTATTAATATTAGTGGAATCAGAGACTGTGAAAATGAATCTTCAGATGTTATGTCTTCTTTCTCCCTAGGAGGTGCCACTTTTATTTTTCCAAATACATCAGTTTACCCAGAAGCAACACAAAGAATAACAACGAGGCCAGGTACAAACAATGACAACTTTTTATACTACTCATTTAATCTCTTGAACCATCTCTTTCTTTTACTCCTTCTATTTTCTCTTATAAATGAAAAGCTAAATTATGAGTACATACACATGTACACCATTATATATATTTGGCTACATATATAACACTGTGTAAAGTAAGATAATTAAATAGAAAATGTTTACTAAGTCTGTGTCTTCCACTTTCCCCTGTCTTTGAAGCAATGTTTTCTAGTGTTGAAAGCAAAAGAGGATAGTAAGACTGGAGATGTGCTCTGCTGTGTGATCCCAATGCTGTGTGATATCAATGCAGTCACTTTTCAGTGTGCTTCACTTCCCTGCCTGTAAAAGGAAGCAACAATATCCTCCTTAATAACTAGAAATCTATTCAGAAAAAGTACTTCAAAAATGCTGGATACATGTGTCTCCTGCTATCTACTTTTTATTTATGTTTGATATATCTGATCATGAATTCGGAAGCTTAAATAAATCAAAACAAACCACAGAAATGTTCTCAATGCTGAGAAGTGTGAGGTCCATTGAAATATTGTGGGTGTGCTGGTTTGTGAAAGGCTAAAGGGAATAATTAAAAAGATGAGGACATTGCAGTGAAGTTAAAAACTTTCTTTGCATCACCCTTCACAACTAATGATGTTGGAAAACTCCCTGACTTGGACATTTGTTTTTCCAGTAATAAGTACAAAGTACTGTAAAACACTGAAAGGAATTGGAACAAAATACTGAATTTAAAGGAAACCCACTACTGAGCCAAGGGCATACATCCAAGCGTTCTGAAGGGACATACACTAGAATTGACTGAGCTCTTTTGAAAAAATACTTTCTCTCATTAAAAAACTTTTCAATAGGAAATATTTTATCTATATGTTATCAGTGCTGCATGATATAATTCAGGAAAGATACACAAGTAACTTTTTTTTACATTTATATACGTGCGTATATGCATGTCTATAGATTTGTTAATTGATGAATTAAAAACATAGGGAAACACCTACTATACTGTTAAATGAATAAATCCACTCTGCTTAATTTGTAGGAAAATAAACTCTTCTACTAAATTTATTCATCAATAAAAATGCCCTAGTGAATGAAAAAGAGACCACCAATCCAATTCATATATTTGGCATCGGACTTTTATAAGGAATTTACCAAGATGTCCCACAACTATTTACAATAAGGTTGAGTTAGCAAATTGTAAGAAATAAAATATTTTCACAGATCAAGAACTGACCAATTAACCTGATAGCAAGACTTAAAAAAAGCTTAAATTATGGGTGCTTTAGCATTCTCTGCTATGATAGCTATTAATAATGAGAAAAAGGACACAATCAAATGTGCTTGGAGATAGCATAAGATTTTGACGTTACTCAAAGATTCTTCTGCAGGATCCCTGTAAAGAAGCCCAGAGGTCTTATTTGAGATAAATGAATTCAGAATATGCTAACAGCTGAAAATACAAGATAAATGCAGCGTAATGCACAAATTATTTGTGTATCTTACTGATCTCAAATTAACCCTCTTCAATCACAAAAGAAGAGCTAACCATAGGAAACTTTATTTATAGCGCAATGAAAGCTAGTGCTCTAGATGCTGTCTGAAGTGAAAAGAGTAAACATGTGAAAGAGCATAGTGGAGGGTCATATGGGAAATCTGATTGTGCCCTTAAATAAAACAGAACTATGGCCTTGTATGGAAAGCTACATTAATCATCCCTTATCAAAAAAGCTATTTGCAGCATTAGATGGTGCTTAGAGTAAGACATGGGAATATGGAAAATCTTTTGAGCCTGCTGAAAGATATAAAAGTTTGTTCAACTCAGGATCTGACGATGAGGAAAAATGATATATTTATATATCACAGATTGCCTGCTTTACTTGCTTCTCAGTATTAGAAAAAAGAATTTCAGAAATGTTTCAGATATTTTCAATAAACATGAGACTGTATCCTTCACGGTCACAAATTATTATGGTACCTAGAAACTTTGAATTGCTCGGAGGAATCTGGAATATGGATGAGAAGATAGAGCACAGATAGAAACTTCACTGTAGCTGTGCAATATAGTTCTGGATGTCCAAAGTTCTCAGTAGTTTTCAATGAAAATGAGTACGTAACATATGACCAGGTGGACCTTGCTGTCGATTAGCAAATAAACATAATAGCTGAGAGTCTGTTGTGAAAGAATACTGCTTTGTAGTATTTATGTATATTTATGATTCCAGTGTTGGACAAAAATTGTTTTTTTCTATACATGAAAAATTATATTTTCCCTACTTGTTTCATCCTGACTTGTGGTGGAAAACAAAATAGCAGTTTTCTTCAAAGTAAAAAGTGTTTTTAAAAAATCCTGTATCAGATATGCTGAACTCCTTCAGTTCAGCATCTTTAGCCAGGTAAAAAATCCTGACATCTACAAAATAAAACGCTTTATGATAAAATTAAAAGCATCTTTCTGTATTGACACAATTTATTGTGGAATTTGTAGTTTGGGTAGAGGGTGTCTTTATTATTCTCTGCGAACTTCTGTATCCTAACTAAACATTTTCTGCAATAAATCATCATACAATTTTGAAAGTATTATATTATCTTTTAATAGGAATTCAGGAATTCAGTTTTCTGTCAAGAAACTATTTTGCTAAATTGTTCCTTGGCCTTTCCTGTTAAACATCATGTTTCAACTAGATGGCAAAATAAGCTTTTCCATAACAAAGTTCCTTTCATGAAAGATCGATAGAGAGAGATTCTGGGGACAAGTACCTGATGACATGAAGAAGGTCAAAAATGAGAGTGATGGGTGGGGGAGATATAAACAAGATTAAATGGCAATTAGCCAAATCCTGAGATGCAATTTTGGAGAAGGTAATCAAGTACTACCATTGTTAAAGCACCACAATAGCAAATAGGAAATGAGCAAGGCTCATAATAAATTGCAATGACAAAGACATATTTCTTCAGTCACCTTTACAACAGAACATGACGTTTCAGCAAGCTAGAAGTAATACAGTGAAGCTATCAGGAGCTCAGAAAGACCTAATATGGGTTTGTCTACGTGTCATCAAACAGAATTATTCCCATCAAAGATCTGTCCAAGATAAGAACATGTACTAACATCCCATGAATATGAGCAGATCTGCTTATCTAGGATAGCAACATGTTTATCAAGGCACAATAATGAATGAAGAATGAAGTTGGAATGTTGTGCTATTTCAAGCAAGGCTGATAACTGGATTTTTCTTTTAATTGAGAGGATGTAGACAGAACAGCATCTTATGATGTGTTGCATTACAAGGCAAAATTTTCTCACAGTATTAAATTTATACCAAATTTATTTCAGGGCTGTACTTGCCACTGAGTACAAGTTGGCAGCATCACACAGCCTTCTCAGTGTACAGATCTCTAATTATTTGGAGACCCAGAAGGAGAGGAGAGGAGAGGAGAGGAGAGGAGAGGAGAGGAGAGGAGAGGAGAGGAGAGGAGAGGAGAGGAGAGGAG
>JAOWBP010000001.1:90377566-90391149 GCA_028571105.1 Tragopan temminckii | reverse complement strand
AGGCTGGGAGAAGGGGGACTAGTTCAAGTAAGAAGCAGGAACTGACATTGCAATATTTCCTGATAGGGTTCTGTGCAGGAGCCTGAAAGAATCGGTGTCTTAGCTTTATTAGTCATTATTCCTGACATTTTCACTTTGTTTCCCTCCGCAGGGAGTGGGCAGATACAGCTATGGCAGTTCCTACTGGAGCTTCTCTCGGACAGCTCCAACTCCAACTGCATCACCTGGGAGGGCACCAACGGAGAGTTCAAGATGACTGACCCTGACGAAGTGGCTCGGCGTTGGGGAGAGAGGAAAAGCAAACCTAACATGAACTATGACAAACTCAGCCGTGCACTTCGCTACTACTATGATAAAAATATTATGACTAAAGTTCATGGTAAACGCTATGCCTACAAATTTGATTTCCACGGAATCGCTCAGGCCCTCCAGCCTCACCCCCCGGAATCATCCATGTACAAATACCCATCAGACCTACCTTACATGAGTTCCTACCACGCACACCCCCAGAAGATGAACTTTGTTGCTCCTCATCCCCCTGCTTTGCCCGTAACCTCATCCAGCTTTTTTGCTGCCCCTAATCCATACTGGAATTCACCAACTGGAGGTATCTACCCCAATACAAGGCTGCCAGCTGCTCATATGCCTTCTCATCTTGGCACCTACTACTAAGTGCGGAAAGAAAGAAACACCAGAAAAAGTAAAAACACTGCTCGCTGGGATACAGTCCCTGATGAATTGCAATGAACTCTATCAGAGTACATGAATTAAAAGTGCCTAAAGAGACAGGTGAAGGTTTGGCTGGGAGAAAAACACATTAAAAGTAAATTTCAAAATGACTCTTTGCAGTAGGGATTTAAAGGAGATATTCAAGAAGTATTAAGATACTAAAATGTAATGTATATGGGCATCGACTCTGTGGACCAAACAACAATGGACTGTTGTAGGTAAAAGCATGAAATGATAAGGAAAACCTATGAAAGCTAGTGGTCTTAAAAAAGTTGATAAGCTTATGGGTAAAGTTTGTTATCTTGCTAGTGCAAAATCTGGGACTATACTACAGCAATATAAGGATAAGTCTATAGTGACCTAACATACAGCATATGAATCATTACAAAAGAGGGAGAAAAGGGATTAAAAAGGAAAAAAAAACAACCACCTACCTGTATTTAAAAAATAGAAACATATCAACATAGACTCATTTAGTGTGGAAGCCGATTTGGAATATGACAGCATTGTTTTGATTAAAATCAAATGCATTCCATTCATCAGAGCGTTATCTGCTACTCAAACTGTGAAGACAACCCAAACTTTAGAATTCCTTGACAGTATTACAAGGACCCTGAGCCAAACATTGGAAATGAGAATGTGCAGAAGGGAAAGTGTATGACTGTAGATCAGAGGCCTGCACCTGACAGAGGAAGCAGAAAGGAGACGGAGGAGGACAAAAGGTGGTGAGAATGGGAGGAAATAAACTTCTTTACCAGTAGAGACTGAAGAGACTGAAAAATTAGTAGTGTTGGGACTATGAAGAAATACTTGTTTGGACTTGTGAAACATTTTGCTCAGTATCATACCAATCCCAGTATTACAGAAGGAACAGACTTGTTTTCATAGTAATTAAAAAAAAAATGGAAAAAGGGAAAAGCAGAAGTCAGAAATCAGAATATGCATCTCTTTTTTTTTAAAAAAAAAAGTAAAACTGGAATTGTATTTGATATTTAAAAGTTAACCAGTTAGAACCTCATCATTATTAGGGGGGTTTCTTTTCTATTGGCTAAAGCAAGAGACAACCCCTGACTGCCAAAATCAGAAATCATCTAAGTATTTTTGTTAGGCGGGCGCCAGTTTTTCTTTATTGAGTCGCGAACGCTGTGCGTTTGTCAGAATGAAGTATACAAGTCAATGTTATTTTTTCCTTTTTATATAATTATTATATAACTTATGCATTTATACACTACGAGTTGATCTCGGCCAACCAAAGACACAAAAAGGGACAATCAAAAATATTGTGGCCTTGAATTTTAACTCTGTATGCTTAATGTTTACATTATGAATATATTAGTACTTAGAATGCAGAATGTATGTAATAAAATAAGCTTGGCCTAGCATGGCAATTCAGATTGACACTGTAGTTTGCATTCGCATTTGCATTTTTAGTACTTGACACACCTATCAGACCTTCTTCCCACTAAGTTAAAAGGCATTTTGTTTAAAATTTTGTTTCGTTAAATCTGTTAAACGTAGGACCAAATAAGAATGCTTAGCATAAATGAAATGTGGACAGATGCTATGTATCTTCTTTTCCAGAAAATTCTGCAAAAATGTTTGCAGCCCTTTGTAATAGTGCCTTACCATTCCTGTCCTAAGCTTCTTTCGCCCAGAGATTGCAACCATTCCCAATTCTTTGACATCGTCATGGCCAAGATTGTAAATGAATCTAAAGGAGGCCCCTAAGGAAGAATCCTGTCACCCAGAAATTATTTTATGTTGCCGCCAGATTATGCAGTATAATCTCAGCCTGAGATGTATCTTCATACTGACGCGTATATTGAATTACTATGCCCCCTTCCTATTAATACATACTGTATCATTATTAGTAAATAAAATGAATAATGAATAACTTCCATTATTCCTTACTTTAGACTGGAGTGTATAGTAGCTTGTTAATTTGTCACTGCAATCCATTTTGGCTGTTTACAAAGGGCAGGATGTTTTCCTTCTGTTCTAAATTTAGAAGCTTCCCACATTGTACCCTGGGCCCCAAAACTACATCTGATGCCTAATGGCATGGCTCCCATTTTTTTGCAACACCTGCTGAAGGTGCAAAATTAGCATTAGCATTTACAAGTAGATTTCCACAGAAGGCCATGCTTACTGTAGAGACCCACGTCAGCTCATACCTTCCACTATTTCCCTGTATTGCTGTTCTTTTGTCTCTTTTTAAGACTAGATGGATGTGGTTTCAGGTTTAATAGCAAAAGTTCTTCATCTCCATTCTGGGGAGTAGTAATCAGTGCTGTGTGGTGGGAGCCTACTTGCAAGACTCCCATCTCATGGGTGTTTTGGTGGCAAGTTATAAACACAGGGTTATATTACTAATGTTTGAGACCTGAGCAGAGGCACTGTAAGCCTTGTGATCGTTGGGGAAATAAGTACTGTAAGCCTGTATCTCTTAAAAAATCAAAACTCATGGAAAGCTTAGAAAAACTGATTTACTGGAAAAGGTTAGTCACTCACTATTTTAAAAAGTTTTGGTAGGCACACCTACATGCTGACTATAACAATAATAGTTTGTCTTTCAGTAGAAATATATCTACGGATGCTTGCAATCTACTTTATGTGTACTTTTAACTCAAAAAATGGTAAGTGCATTGTTGAATCATGTCTACATTAAACACTTAAAAATACAGATTAAAGAACCATTTTTGTTTAGATTGGCTAGAACTTGCCTGGAGGCCTCCAAGTTATCTCCAGTGCTTGCAGAGTTGTGCATGGGATTTCCAGATAATGCTGATCAGCTGCTGATATGCACAAGAACAGCATCCTAACATGGAAAGACAGGATGCAAGTCCTCACTGCAGCAGGAATGGAGTCACAGCAGGTGTGCGTGATGAAGACCTCTCAAAAAGAAGAGCAATATCCTACAGCAGGCAATGACGAATCTGTCCTGGACAGTCATCTTAGTGCTACACCTCTCTCCAGGGATGGCTCACAGCATTCCAGGAGCCTTGGAACACCTGGATTTTTCAACCCTCAGGATGAAGAGGAGAGTGAAGGATGGAGAGCCCTTATTGCTGCTAGGGAATTAGGTTGGAGCAGGTGGTTCTGCTACCCAGGGGCAGCAGCTGTCTCTCTGGGTCTGCCTGCTGTGAAGCAAGAACCAGCCCATTGTCCAAAGGTATTGACAGAAGCAAAACAGGCAGTGGATCCATGGCAGTATCTCTGCTGCTCACTACCTGCTAGTTTGGGCCCAGCACAGCCAAAATCAGCCTCAGGAAAGCTGAACTGTGCCTCCATATCACAGGAAACATTCACATGAGTCTCAGCTGGACCCCAAGACCTTGATTGAAGATGCTGTCTGCCTGCCTAAGCAGGACGCATGGACAACCTGACTTCGACGGGTCCCTGTTTGTACAAGTTGGTCATGCTGATTTCTTTGTTTAATTAAGGACTCCTTTTAAAGCAGTACAGCACTAAGTGTACTGCTCTGAAAGTAGCAGCTTTATTTTTCCCAAACTTAAGGTTAATGTGTGTACTTACCTTTCTCTAAGAAATATGCTCCTTCTGAGAAGCTGCGCTGTAACATGGAACATGAAATTGAGATAAGAAGCTCAAAAGAACCTCAAATCTCACCTTCCTTTATCAAGACATTCCACAATATTAAATCGGATTTAGTGAATGTACTAAAAATGTCTTTAAAGGATGTATTTTATAACACATGTATTGGGACTTGTAAGACCAACACAGATTTTCTCAGAGGTCAAGATGGCAAAACACCAATCACATTGAATGCCTTCATTCCTCTCACTTTCCATGTTTAGAAGAGTCCACCCTGGGTACCTCAAATACCACCTGCTTTTTGAACTACCCACAGAAATACAGAGATCATCAGCAATGTAGACTTTCTTCTACAACTGCTCTTGCTCAGACTGTTTCTTAGACCGGTTAATAACTAATTTATTGTTTTAAATATGAATACATTAAAAAAAGGGAAAACAAAAAAAGCAATACGGTTTGTATTATATTTCTAATGATCCCATGATATTTTTCTATGGCATCTTTTCAAGTTTTGATTACAAAAGGGAAATGGCCTAGAGAGTAACCTAAATCACTGGTAAGTTGGAATAACATCTCATCTGTCCGAAGGACATTGTTAACTCATGCTTGAATTTTAAGTGCCTCCTGAAGTAATCCTGATGCAATGCAAATGCTCCCTGTCTGGCTTGTGGAGGGATCCTTTGGATGTTTTCACTGCAAATCCTACCAGTCTTTGGGACCTATGTTAAGAAGACTAGACACTACCATAGAGGCTCATGGTGGAATGAAGCCAGACCTTGGGCTTGTCTGGGACTTTGCTGAGCATCAGCAAAATGCGCCCTTTAATGAGTAGTAGATAATAACACACAAAACAAAACAAAACCAAAAAAGAACAGAGCTCCACTTTTCTTGATAAAGGATATTTCTTCTCTTTTATCCCTCTCTGGAATTGTCACCTTCTTGCTGTGTTGTGCTGTGTTGGGTTGTTCAGAGAACTCTCAGCTGAGAATTGAACTCAGCTAAAATCTTGCAGTTTGTAGGGCTCGAAGGAAGCCATCCTTCAGAAGCTGAAGTTAGGGAGGCAAAGGCTAAGGAGCCCAAGAAGCATTCCCCTTTGTTAATCAACACTGTGTCTGTCCCTCCATAATAAGCACTGCATATAAACACACCTGGTTAAGTTATGCAGCTCTCAGCTATGCTCTTCCTTATACTTCTCACCTTCTGGTCATGTCTTGACTTCTGTGAAGACTGTACGAGTGGGGTCTCACCTTGATTTCAGCAAGAGGAGAAAGGAAAATGAGGTCTGAGTAAGTCACACTTCTTCAGAAAGCATGTGAGGTTGCTCAAAAGGATGCACTGGCTCCCTACAGTTTTCCAGGTTCCAGCTGCAGTCTCCAAAGAAGGCTCCACTTCTGCCCATTGGGTATCATGGCCACTCCTTCAAGGCACTAACATCAGATGCATGACTCAGAAAGAGACTTGCTTGGAGAACTGGATCAGTTCACTAACGGGATGTCTTTTCAGGCTGCTGGCCTCCAAGAACTGTATATATTTTCTGCATTCTGCTGCCAATGGCACACAGAGCCAAGTATTGGTTGAGCAAGGAGTAAAACGATTACACTTTAGGCCATGTGTAATGTGGAAAATTGTTTCAAAACTTAATGACCTGCATTGTTTAAAAAGACATACCTTTTCAGGAAAACAAAATAAAGCATTCAAGTTGGTTTTATGAGACGTACTTTTACATCACTGGATTGAGGATTTCTAAAAACCAGACAGAAAATGTCTTGGACTGTTCACTAGAATCTTTGGCTGTATATATTTTACAAAAGGATAAGGTGCGGAATAGTTTTCTATGAACGTTCTTAGAATAAATAGTGTGAATGTTTACTCAGGTAACCCTATATGTCTCCCTCACTATTACAGTTATTTTCTATTGTACATTTATTAATGTTTCTTTAATGCTCTTCTCACTTTAAAATGTCTCAGCTACATGGTATTATTTCTACCCATTCCTTTAACACAAAGGGTAATACATTTTATTGTGAAAAAGTTTTGTTATTTTCCTGCTATT
This sequence comes from Tragopan temminckii, assembly GCA_028571105.1. NCBI lineage: Eukaryota > Metazoa > Chordata > Aves > Galliformes > Phasianidae > Tragopan > Tragopan temminckii. Next base: position 90,384,815 of record JAOWBP010000001.1, on the reverse strand, counting down.
TTTCCCTTTTGCATTTTCTTGTGATTAAGCTCCCCATGCATCATACTCCAGAGTTCTTAGCCTGCCTCATTGTTTACAGCTTTGTATTATTTGTAGTTTGTTATCTCACTCACTTTGTTTGACTGGATACTATCCAAGCTTAGACATATCTCACTTCACAAACCTATCCCTCTTCTTCTCTGATAACTGCTAATTCCCTTCTCTTTCTGCCTCTGCTCATGAGCAGACCTTATGTATCCTCCTGTTAAGCAATTTCCATCTACGACTGACTGGTTGCCACGTCCATCCTACCGGAGTCCCTGCCTCTTCCCCCAGCTATGCAGTTAATGTGTTGAAAGATCTCTGAACAACGAAAAGATCTCTTCAGCTCTGAATACACTTCCACGTTCTTCCCTGTTTGGAGTAGTTTCTTTCTCATGAACAAAAATCCTCTCTTCCTCAGATATCTCCATCAACACACCACTAGGAAGGTTTTTCCAAATAATTGTTGTGAACTAGCTGCAGGTATTTCACCACCTCATTTTTGCCCATCTGTGTAGTGTTTATCTTGGCCTTGTTCTTTTTGTGTCCTGGTGTGGTTGGAAGCTGCTTCAGGCAGAAAACTCACATTTACTGATCACACAGCAGTGTGTTGTTGGTTAAGACTATATAATCATGTGTAAGGTTGCCAATGAAAGTTCCTATACACTCCCAATTTTCCTCATGATGAAAGTGTCATTTGTCTCTGCGGGAAACTTCAAAGCTATTCTGCAGACAATGAAGGTAGAGTTCTTAAAGCTGGCACAGGCACATAGGCTAAATGACTTTCAAGGACCTTTTAGACTTCAAACGGGTCTAAACGGATTTAAACTTGTATATACATCTTTCATTCAATTCTTCCACATATTTTTTGCACAATTAATTACCAGTTTGTACCAGAAACCAGCCATGTAGACCTCTTGACCAACTGATATATCAGCACAGGCCTGCCAGGACTGATGCAGCACTTCAGAGGGATCTGCACCTTCCTGAAAAAAAATTGAAGATGTTATGAAGTTCTCCAGTACATCTGCAACAACACTTACTAATTAAATTTTAAATTAATGTCCCATTTTTGGAGAGTGGGGAGGTATGTTCAACTGCATTACAGTAGTTGAAATACAAAGAGAAGCAAGAATAGGGGTAAGTAAAGCCGATCATTCATTTTGTGCATGAATCCTCCACCTCATGCTGTGTAGTTCCCAGAAAGACTAGTGTGATACATCAATATATTGTGGTTTCCTGAGGTGGCAATAGCATACAGATGACCCAGCCGTGAGGCAAATGCTCTTGTGCTGAATATGATAAATACATATCATGACTAACAGATGCTGCTTTGAAGTGCTCTTTTCTTTAAATGCACAAGAAAAATAGATGCTGGAAGAGAGGCTGTATTATATACCAAGACTAGCAGAACATTTTCCATTTCAGTGCTTTCTGGATGGAGAGAGGGATTGCTTTTCTCTGTTAATGTACTCTAAGGACAAACCTAGGGAATGTGTAGAAGGTGCTCAGACATTGTGATGGACTCATATCCTGACACAGATAGACAGCTCACAGCCTGGTTCCCAGGGGGACTGACGTGTCTGCTGTTGTTCTGAATGACTGCTGGTTTTGACTTTGGAAAACTTATAAGTAACTCTGTATAACAGCTGAACAGGGGCAAGTGAGTTTTAAACTTCCCACCATGAGTTTCCAAGAAAAAAAGTCAGAAAATCAAGACTAAAGCAAATGGCACACAGCTTTTGGAGCAGAGCAGCACCAGGGAAGGGCTTGAATATAAAAAACAGGTATGAAAATAAAGGTCTTTTCCTCAGCTGTTTCTGGAAAATTAAAGAAGGCAGCAGAGATGAGGGCATACAATGATGCCTGGGAATGATAGATGAAGCTATTGTCAGTGGCTTGGAAAGGGGAAGGAAAAACAGAAGTGGGAGGCAGAAATCAAGAGGGAAATAAGAAAGAGTGTTATGAAGTGCTGTCAAAGTGGGTAGCAAAGCGACATGGCACTATCCTCTTTATTAGCAGTTTACTGAGGAAGTACAAGTAAATGTTTAAGACATTCTTGGAAGGATTACTTACTGTTAAACTTGATTTAGTGATGTCAACATCAGAGGTTCTGCCATGTACATACAGCCAAAGAGAAGAAGGAATTCCACATGGTCAGGGGATACCAGAAAGGCTTCAATACCTGGGAAAGTCCAAGCAAGTTGTTCTTCTGTATAGGAATAATGAGTGAAGAATAGATGTGAGGAATGAGATCAAAGTGAAAGCAAAGGAGACCATAGGCTGTGGTGAATTCAGTAGTTCTGGAGAACAAAAAAGTCTTAAAGAGAAGATAATGTCAGGCTTAATTCCAAATTCTGAACCCAAAAGGGATGCTGGAGGGATACTGTGCTGTCTGATGTGTAGGAGGAGGCAAGTTAATGCATGTGGGCCAAAATAACAACTGAAGCCAACTGAGTTGAAGAGTCAATTGAGTTTGTAAATGTTCATTTCTCTTTTTACACTTCCCACTTTAGTATATTTTCAGCTAATGTTTCATTATAATTTCCACAAACATTTCATGTCACAAATTCATTACAATGTAGACTGCACACTGAACAGCTGTAAAATAGCCTTGCCAATGCTGGTAATTTGCACTGGGAATGTAATATCCAATTCCAATCACTGATGAGTGCTATGCAAAATGAACTAACCAGCATTTTTCATTTCTGTAACAACTTACCTCAACAATTAAATGTATTGCAATGCTAAATTTACAGTATATAATAAATCATTCCAGACTACATAAAAGCATCAGACAATATATCTCTGTTGTTGGGTTGTTTTTTTGTTTTTTTTTTTTTTTGGGGGGGGGTTTATCATAAGCTGTACAAAGTGCTCGCTTAGCACTCTGTAAAAAATGTTGTTCATCCTTGTTATTTCAGTTGCATAACAAAAAATAGTAGACATTCAGCACTGTGTCTCCCACTGTGTGCCAGATCCAATATTCTCTCCTTTACTACTAGATGCAGATCACAGTGAAAAGTTTTAGCGTAGTAGCCTGTGAGTTGTGTAACTAATCTATGCTTTAACATTTTTTTCTGTTCCATTGTAACTACTGGAATAGTTTGATAGAGAGTTGAGATTTAGTTGGTGATCCTAGCTAGCAGTGCACTTCCATATGTATATGATTCGTTCTTCTACTTTGGTAAATGCTGAGATGTTTGTGGTTCAGCCATCTTCTTCTGGAAAATGTCTAGTAATTGTAATTATGGTGTAGAGAATCACTGGGTTCTAACTCCCATTTTGTCTTCATTTTTGGCACAGTACAACACAAAAGTAGATAAATGGGAAGACGCAGCACAGTTTTATTTAATTGGAATACCTGGCAAAAGTAGTTAATTAATTGTCAGATGATGAAGTTTCCAAAAGGTTTCCAAAGCAGCTTAGGGTCTCAATTCCAATAGACTTGCAATGGGATTTCTGTCTCTCAGTCTCCCACGTTGCAGAAGACCTTCTCCAGTTCATTATTTAACAAAGCCATGTTCATCCTGGTGAATTTGGAACTGAGTTTACAGCACTGAGAGCAACCTACAATTTCAGTTACGAGGCACCCTCTAGCAAAGGCAGCTGCCAGAAGGTAAAATGCCATCATACAAAATGATTCCTAATCAAGAGAAAATTGCTCACCAGAACACTTCTTAGAACTTTTTGTTCTCATGAGGGTGTGGAAGAGAGGATCTTGGAAAGATGCTAAAAAGAAAAAGAGCTGGGAAGTGATGTGGATTTTGGATTGTATTTGAATGCTCTTGATTATTAAGTCTGCAGTCTTGTTCTGACACCTGCGTGGTGTTGTGCAAATGTGAACTTTTCTTCCCAGTAACATCCTCCCACACAAGCAAAAATACAATTCTTATGGCTCTTGGATGCCAGTAAAAAATGCTGTACATCTTCAAACCCATTATGTGAGACTGCTGGAGCCTCCTATGGCCTTCAAGGTAGTAGCAACCAACAGGTGCCTGGGCAGTCACCTACATCTGGGCAAAAACAGACAGACTCTGAAGCTGCTCATCAGTTTTCTGAACAATAACATAGTATGAGATGATAAGGAAGGCCGGATACTTGTTGCTTTGTCTGACTGACAAGTGGTCTGGGCAGGGATGTGATTCCTGGTTGTCCATACAGAGAACTGAAGCACCCAACTGTTCTTGCTTGGTTTGTGCAATTAGCCAATATAATGAGGCACCTGGAGACTCTCAGGCTTTGTCTCCTGCACCTCCTAGAGAAAGAGGTGACCTGAACTTTTTCTAGGAGTGATATGCTGTGTTTGACTGTTGAAAAAGTCACAGGAGTGAGTGCATGCTGGGCTTAGCCTTTAACTACCTGCCTCCACTTCAACCCTCCCTTATGTTACATAGTGACTGAGTCAGCTCCTTCAAGTCCCCCTGTCCCTTAGCTCATGCTTTGAGATCCAGTTACCATGGCTGCAGAGGCAGCTGGGCAGCCCTGACTGAACCATCCCTACAGGTAAAGCTACTTACAGAGCTGTAAAGCACTGCAAAGCATTGCACATTTTTTCTCTTCATCAAAGACAAGTTTACTAGACATTACTTATGTCACTTCTTGTATCCCAGCTCAGGCAGTGGTATTAAAGGTCTAGGAAATTTGACAGTGGTCAACAGGTCACAGCTACCTCAGCCTCCCACCCAAACCTATTGCAGCACCATCTCCCAGGCTGCTTGGCACACTGCTCTACTCTGTGTATGCGTGGTTTGCCTTGCCCCTTCTGGCTGGAGATGACTGGGCTGTCCATGATTACCTTCAGCAGCTGCTGTTCCTTGTATTGACCACAGGTAAGCTCCAGTGGCTGTGCAGGGAAGAGTAGCCCTTGACAGCCTGGCTCCCAGCCTGCACAGTGCTTTTGCACACAGCAGCAGGCTTCAGCACCTTCTTGGTTTCTCTGACTGTAGCGCTGTTTAGAAATCATCCTGAGAAACAAAGCAAAACAGAGAAGGAGAATGAGCAGTGTTTCACATCTCATACTCTGGACCAACCATGGTGCTCCCACAGAGGACAGAAGTATTGGTGGGACTGGCCTGGCATCCTGTCATGCTCCACACTGCCCGCTGCCATCCAGCAGCCATTGTGTTCTTCCTGTGCCGGGGCTCTTCTCCTCCTCTTCTTCATCAGAGGATCTTTCCACAGTAAGCTCTCTTTGCATGTGAAGCCATACCTCCCCTGGTAAAGCTGCACAGAATCTCTCCCCACATCCTTGTCTTTCCCACAGCAGTGTTCTCCCGTACAGCGCTGTAGTACTGAAAGATGTGTTTTGCCAAGGCTGCAGTGCTGAGCTCCCAACTGAAGGTCAAACAGCTGTATGAGAGAGGAGGCGAGGGCAGCATGGGCCAGCAAGGCCTGCACTGTGTCTGCTCCGTTGCCGTGGCATGACATCATGCTGCTCCTCTGTCACACTGCAGGTGCAATCCTGCTATTCTGTCTGGAAAGTGCTTGCAGCTTCCCCATCCCCTGGGAAGGTCCCATCCCACTGTGGACTGGTGGTCCTGGCCCAACAGCCACCTCCTGTTGCTGCAGCATTTCATCCCCGGGGCACTGGGTAGAGGGCAGTGAATGCCAAACTGTCCCATGTATCGCAGGACATCACATTTGACATGAAAGCCAGCCCTGGTTTGTCTCCCCAGACTGCTGCAATAGCAAGGCACCCTAGAAACCACGTGCCCCTGACTCAGCTTTACACATGCATCAGCTGCAGTATCAGCCTGCTCTTCTGGGAGCAAGATCCTGGCAGCAGAACAGTCGTTCCACTCAAATGTGTCAAAGCATATTCGCCTGTCAAGGCATATTCCTCTTTCCCCCAAAAGATGGCACTAGGATTCACCAAAAGCGAGCCACTAAGCACCCTAAATATTTTAATGCCCGGGAAAAATGCTACTGGGGCCCTCCAGTGTCGTGCTCATGTCTTTCTCTCTTAACCAAGAGACAATACCTCCAGAGTGTGCAACCACCTCCAGAGTGGAATCCTACAGGGCCCTCATATTACGGGCTAAAATAACAGCATGAAAAATAAGTTGTCACCTGCTGAGAAGAAGATCAAGGGGAGGGGGTATTCTGGTAGGAAGAAAACACTGCCACATAAATGCATCCTGTTTTTTTTTTCGGTTTTTTTTTCGTTTTTTTTTTTTTTTTTCCTAAGACAATGAGAAAACAAATGTACAATATTGGAACTAATCTTCTTGTATACTGACATGATCTGCTGTAATAAAATTAACATCATTAGAATTTGTACTGAGAAGTTAATTATTCTTTCTTTCTGGCAGCACAGCCTATAAACGTATGAATATGGAGTTTGCCTGGTAATTGAGGCACAGCTTTAAGTTTTTTTGAATGCAAATGTTTCTACATAATGATCATTATAGGAATATTTTCATGATTAAAAGAATAAAACTAATGGAGGGAGGTTATTTCTTCTAGCAGTTCTTATCACATATTGAAGACAGCTTTTTGACTGTCAGTGAAACAACAGATTTTTGCCTAAAAAAAAACCAACTCCATTCCGAGATAATGGACTTCTTGTATTCATTATCATCTCTAATAAAGCTACCACCTGAATAGTTGGGATTTTTATTTTCATTAAAGAAAATGATAAGATCATAGCTCTATAAATGAAAACAAGTTAAAATGTGCAGATGAAGGATTTCTAAAGAAGGCAGAATTCCAAGGCTGAAAGTGCTGCCTCAGTATGTTTGAAAACAAAGGGAGTGCCTTTCCAAGGATGCTCAGCAATTTGGGCAGCTCAGCAGCCTCCAAGGAGTACTGGATCCCAAACAAGTATTGTTCATTAGCAGTAGCAATTTCAGCAGTGACACTTCCTGCAGGATTATCTTCTTTCTTGTTTTTTTGTTTGTTTGTTTGTTTTGAAAATGTTGGTGTCTTATGAAAGACACCCATGCGCTTCCAAGTTTTTGGTCCAGAGGTACCATATACTCATTCCTACTGTAAGCAGTCAGAAAGTTAGCTCTGTTTCTTACATGTTTCTCTCACCAAAACATGATTAAAAAGGCAAATGTGAAAGACCCAACCTGACCAACCAGGGAGAGGTGAGGTCCTTGCAATGCCATAGAACCATAGAATGGCCTGGGTTGAAAAGGACCACGATGATCATCGAGTTTCAACCCCCCTGCTATGTGCAGGGTCGCCAACCACCAGACCAGGCTGCCCAGAGCCACATCCA
>JAOWBP010000001.1:90355591-90374168 GCA_028571105.1 Tragopan temminckii | reverse complement strand
TACAAGTAAAAGAACTAAGCTAACAATTCTCAAATGCACTTGGCTAACACCCTTACTGTAGACCATACATTTTGTGCAACCCCAAAGCCAGTGAGTACACAGAAAACACAGCTGAATGTTGTCTACCTTCAGTTCAAAATCACTCCTCAGCAGTCCTCACTCAAGTTTGGACACCACTTGGCTAAACTATTATGTGCTGTAGTACTATGACTGCCAAAAAAAGTGGTACATTACAATATACCACATACATCCCTACAATCCATTTGTGCCCTGAAGATGAGCCTCTGTTGTCCTTGCTGTTCCCAGGAGCAGGCTAGTGTCAGCAGCACTGGATCCTGGGGCAGAGATGGTGTCAAACTGTCATGGGTTCACCCTCTTCAGAATGTCTGCACTTGTCCAGGCTGAGGAGGAGCGAGTGGTCCTCAGCAGCTCTCAGACAGACTCATCCCCTGACTGGGCATAAGTCAGTGGGATGCCTGTTGTACATGATTAGCACAGTGGCTGAGCTTGGAAGCAGCACTGTGTTGTGACCAACACTGAACACCCAGAAGCACTGAGCCTGCTTTTGGGGGTAGGATAAAATACAGATACCCTGCAGGGGCTTTTGAAACCCCCCTCTTGAGCAATCTGGCCAAGGCCCATGGGAAGCACTCCGAAATTGTAGGAGATGTATCACAGATCCCAGAACAGGCATTCATGTCAGATTCTTTATGGGTTAAAGGTAAATCCTATTCAAGAGGCATTTATTTTTTCCCATGTAAAGGTACCTCAGGATGGTTGTTTTGTTCAGAACTGGATGCATGATATTATTTTGTTGTTGCTTGAACTGTCTAAAACACTGTTCCAGAGCTGTACTCGATTGTGTACAGGTTAATAGAGAAGCCTTTGTCAAGGACATTGTGCAAACACATTTCCACAAGACATTATTGTCTGGACACATGAGCAAATATTTGCCTAAAAAGTGTAATTGACTATTGTTCAAGAACAGCCACCTGTCCCCTGGTTTTCTGGCACTCTTGTAGAAGGGACTATGCTTACAGCATTGCCTTCAGCCAACATTTTAATGGGAGCCAACTCTCGACCAACAATTAAGTAAACATCCAGCTTGCTGCTTTTTTTTTTTAATCTTTTCCCCAAGTCTGCACAGCCTTTTTATAATAAAGGAAGTGTTAGGAAGAAAAGGAGAAAAGGCAACTAGTTTTGCCTCAGCAACAGCACTTCAGAAAGTTATATATGTGGGGAGTTGTAGTCTAATATGATGGGCATGCTGGCGTAGTCATGGACAAGACCAAGCAGCAACACAAAGGATAAGTTCATCTGTGTTGTAAAATTCATTGTGTCAGCTGAAGCTATGAGAAGTGATGACAGTCACGATGCCAGGGGATGGATGGACAAAAGAAGACTGTGCAGCTGTCCTGTTATATGTGGTGCATGACATGCCAGGTGGCTTGAGCAGGAGTCTGCAACCTCCTTTTGTATCTCCAGCAAACCTAACCCAAAATAAATCACTCCAAAGACAAATACTTGTCCACTCATCCTAATCTTAAAAATAATCTTAAAAGTCTATCCAGAGATGTTTTTTGGAAAGCAACACTCTGTTTTAAAGTAGAATTCTGAATATTTCTGCCTGAAAATCATGAAGCTGAATATTTTGATAGTTGTCATTGCCATCTCATCTTGTTTGAAGTTCAACTACTTTGATGGGAATTCGCCAAAATATTTCATCAACTAAAAGGAAAATTCTTCTGACTTAAAAACTTTTGTCAAAATGCTTTCATCCAGTTATACTCATGGTAACAGTACGATGGTCCCAACTGTTGGTTTTAGTTGTTGGGTTGTGGGTTTGTTTGTTTTTCTTTCATGTTTATATTATCTTTATTTCAAATTCCTTCTCTCTAAAGAAGTGATGTTACAGCTGGTCCAAGTTGTGCCACTAGTTTTGTGGAGGTATTGACTGACTAGGAATATATAATTACACTAGATGCATTCCCTTTGAGTTTACTCGGTGTAACAAGACACTTTGCTGCTAGTTAGCAGAAACTATTATTTCTTTTTCAGTCTATCAGATTTTCCAGCTGACTGGCCCCTGCAATCTTGGCTGCTGCAATTCAGCTGACTTCAAAGCTCAGTCCTGGATACTCTTCAGTTGTTTCTTCCTCTCAGACCTCTACTACCTGCTGAAATTCTCCTGTCTTTTCAGAACTTCACCAGAATCATCCTAATCTTGAGCCCTGTGCTTCCACTTGCCTTTATCTTATTTCAGAAAATACAACCTGTGAAATCCTGGCTTTAATAAAGCCTGATTCCACCTCTGAAAGTTTGACTTTGCCCCTGTAATCTGTCTTCTCTATTCAGTCATAGCAATCAGTTATCAGAGACATGGTCTGTGCATTACATTATACACACAAGGTTTTGTCTCATCTCTGTGCCCATACATCCCTCTGTTCTCCATCCTTGTTCACGAAATGCAATTATCAGGTGAGAGACAGATGGATCTGAGGATGTCAAGAGTAATACAGGATACCTGTGTTTGCACAGTGGGATACAAATACCAACCTGAGGCCCTTAACTCTCTTCACATTTTCCCTTTGATCTGTCCCTGTACTTGTGTTATGGTAACCATCGATGCTGTTGACAAGAAGAGTAAAATAAAGTTGCCAAACCCTCCCCAAAATAGCCTCCTCTCCACCACTCAAGAAGGCCTGTTTCAACACCAGCTGTCAACTGCCCACAGCAGGAAATGCTTCCTCCGGTGTGTTTTCCTCCTGAGGGACTGTTAACTCTGAAACATGCCATTGTGCAGAGCATGGATTCAATACACAAAAGGCTAAAAACTGCACAGCATCCTGTCCTTGCTATTCATAAAGTGAAGTCTTTCTCCCACTCTGTGTCATGGTGAGAGGCCAAAAAGAAAAATGCTAGTGCTTAGCTCAGTAGTACCATAGTTGTAGCATATTAATATCCCGAAAGGCTGAATCCTATACTGAAGGTGAGCAAGCTGAAAACAGAGCAACAGTTAGAGAGCTGATGTGCCCATCCCTGCCAGGGAACAGGAGGAAATGAGATGCTGAACTATTTTTCTGCAGGAGGACTACCAGATCTTCTAAGCTGAAGGGAAGAGAGGTGCTGAAGATTTACAGTGACTTCTGCTCTAACTAGATGACCTTTAAGGTTCCTTCCCACCTAATCCATTCTATGATAGCACACTGCCACTGCCACCCACACATTGCTCACCTTCAGAAAAAAAATGTCATGGCTGTCCTTCACCATGCATGTGGCTTTGCCGGTGTTAGAGCTAAAAGTTTGGTACAGCAAAGGTCTTGACAATGTCTCTGCTGTCCAACCCTTGTGGAAAAGGGAACAGAGGTGAGTGAAGGTGGGCCACAGGGAACCGCTGCTGAACTATCAAGAGTGTGAGTGGGGTAAAACCAACAAATGTCCTCCTGCTACCTTCAGACTGGAGCTTAGCCTTAGTCATTGATGAGGCACCAGCACACAGCGTTCTGGTACGCCATGCCCTCTCTCAAGCCAAGGTAAATCCAAGTGAGTGTTTGTTGGCAGCTCAGGAGCCAGGGGAGTCTTCTGCAAAGGTCTAGTTGATGAAAGAGGAAATCATATCTTGATGCATGCCAAGATTATAATTGGGGGGATATGCGCAACTGGGAAAAACCTAGACTTTTCTTCATCTCTCATGAGGAAATTGAGAAGCTCTGTAGCCAAATATCTGTTGGGAGAATCAAGAGGAAGCAGAGGTGTTTATTCTCCGAAGGAAATGGGAGGGCTCAGCTGCCTCAACAGTGTCATTATCTGCGTGCGGGGCATGCTCAGGGCAATATGCCTGCAGTGACTCTCATCCTGTTGCCCTTATGAAGCAGGAAATTACCATCCAAACCTGCACCCAATTTGCGGACACGGCCCGATCCTCAGCCCTGATGATGCCCACACCGTGCTGAGCTTTAGGGAGTCACAATCCGTAATTTTTTTTTTGACAATATCACTGCTTCAAAGACCACACATTTCTCTCTGTGCATATATGAGAATTGCTTCTCAGTCATGTTCTCTGCAGCTGTCTTATTTAGTTTTTCCTGTTGACTGGAAGTCTGATTCCAATCTGGAGAAAAAATAAAAACCATCATGAATGCTCTGTGCGTACCTCATCTATCCTCTTCTTCAGGTTAATGGAAACAGTTCTGTGAATTTAGTGAACAGTGCTGCCCAGGCTGTTCGATTATCCACAGTTTATTTTTTATACTCCTTTTGTCCTCTCAGAAGCTGCACATGATTCCAGGAGTATATTAAGTCACACAATTATTATATGGTGCATGCGGTTTGTCTTTCCTTTCCCAGAAGAAAAATCAACTTCTGTAATTCTCTGGTTTGACTGAGTGCTTTCCGAGTTTTTAGGATGTTTTTCTGAATGCCTTCAATCCTCTGTGCTTGTATTAGAGGTGCCAAGAGCTGAGATAGCCCACAGTTCCTGTGGGCTGATGATTTCATGGTCTAGGTCCAGATTCCATAGAGACCTTTTCTCCCATGCAGAAGCACATTAAATTGGCAGCAGAGAAGTGATTATCCACCTCAAAACTGGAGGCAGTCTTTCAGAAATGCTGGGCTCAGGCCTGCGGCTTGTTATGGAAGGTATGGCAAAGGAGAGTACGGACAGCCACATCACAAAGGAATAGTAGCTTCTAGACAACTGGACCTGCACAAAAATACTATTTATTGGTACTGCTGTGTAGTGTGTAACACATATAGAGGACACATGAACTCCCCAGAGTTTGGGGTTAAATGAATTCTGCAGCTTCAGTCCCAAGCAGTTGACAAACAGGTGCAGACTCTTCTGATCTCTGGCGCTGGCCAACCAGCACTGCCTTTGCCCTTCAGTTTAGCATTGGGTCAGATATTGTGCTCGTCCTTATTTTCACCTGCCTGCCTGATTTGAAGAACAATGCCTATCTATCACTGGAGCACCTCAAAGATTTATTAAATAAAACGTAAGTGTTAAAAAAAAGATGGACAACTATTTGACATCTTTTGCACTAGGCTAATGCTCTTCTGAGAAATGACAGTGTTCTGTGAGAACAGAAAGGAAAAGAGTGAGTATATGTTGTGTAATTACTCTCCTACAAAGGAAATGGAATGACAAAGCATCTGTGATAACTGGAGGTCTAGGACACATCACTGAATTACTGCAGATGTAATTTTTTTTATTTTTTCCAGTAATTTTTTCATTTTTTCCAAATCAGCTCAGCCTTTGAAATCCATGAGGTGGTGCCCACAGAGCGGAGCCCAGTGTGGTGTGTGCTCTAGATCAGGTCCTCAAGAATATCTCCCTGCCAAGCCTATCCAGCTGAGAAATGCCACCTTCAGCACAGGAAAAACAAAGCAAAACAAAACAAAACAAAAACAAAGAAAGAAAAGCAGCCCTGTGTGGGGCTGAACCACCGCCCAATGCAGTAAGAGTGCAGCTCACCAGCAAGCTGGGTACATTTCAGACAAGGCTCAATGTCCTGGATCAGAGACATTGTGCTCTATACATGCACAGAAGATGTGCTGCCCTCCACCAGCTGGCCTATGCCCAGTGCTGCAGAGCCTTTCTAGGAGAATCAAAACGTGCTTTTACAGGATCTGCCTATTTACACAGATCACATTATTGCGGCTTCTTTCAAAGACCAGGAAATATGTCCATAGAGCAGCATGACTTGGCCTTTAAACAGGAGCCCTCTTACTAAATCAAACAATGCTGTGAAGACAGAGTCACTTGTTTTACTTTGGTAACCATGGGAAAGCAAAGAGCACAGCAGAAAGGAAAGGGTACCCGTAACTGCAGCCAGCAGCTTAGCAGCCACCAAGATTGGTATCAGCCCTGGAAAAATACCTGAACAGGGATCAGAGAAAAAATTGAGAGAGATTGTACTTTGTGTGAGATCTGCAATAACAAAAGGGGGTGTAAATGCCTTCCAAAGCAAACAGCAAACCTTCTCTTTGCTTTTGAAACACAGAGCTGTGTGATGGGCAATGGTAGCAGCTTGCAGCCGGGGTGGGTGGTGAGGAGCACAGGCAGCAGGCAAAACTGGTTTAACCCCACTGTTTTAACCCCAGCCCTCACTGTGCCAGGAAGGGTGTCCTCCAGATCCCCTGGGTGCCTCAGGGCCCTAGGGCACTGCTGGATGCAGGTTGAGGCACTTTCTGCATTGCCCACATAACTTCAGTCAGCCATCCTGATCCCAGTCCCCCTAGGGCAGTAGTGGAGCTCCTGAGTAAAAGGGATAAGCACTGCAGAGCCAAAGTCTTATATTTAAATCAAATGCATTTCAGAGAAGAAACTAAAACTTGAATTTAGCCCCTTCCTAAGGCTTAAATGCTCTCTGTTCCTGGGAAGGCCTGTCCCATCTTGATTCCTTTAAAGAAGCAACCCTGCTGATTACATATTGTTGCCCATCCTCTTATGTCCCACCAGAATTTTTACTTGGTTCTGTAATCTTGTTTAGATCCCAGGTTCCACTGAAATATTCAATACACTGGAGACAAGACCTCTGAACACAACAGCACTGCTGATTATCTTTTTGGTACAACCTTAAATCATCTTATCCAGAAAAACTGTAGGACGCATATTTCCCTGTGCATGTTTTCCACAGAATCATTTAAAATAAAATATATAATATCTATTCCTGAACCCTGATGCTGTTTACTTAAGAACCTTCATAAAGTCATTAAGTTTATTACCTAATAATAGTTGGGACTCATAAAATTTATTTACATTAGATAGTTAAACCAAGTATGTGGAAAGTGATTAAGCACCCCTACCCAGTGTTCTGATAAGATCATAGGAATTCCTCAAAATACAGGAAGTTTACTGGCACACTTTTTTTTTTAAATCAAATTAGTATTCCTGCCAGCTCTAGGATATTTCTCCATAATATGTTGACTTTTAAGAACAGTTTACTTTGTTCCTTAGTTCCCTTCATGCTACAGTAGGCAAAGCTGTTCATGTTTTTTTTTGTTCCTCATGAACCAAAACACCCACGAGCCACAAATGGCTGATGCCCCAGGCAGTGCACAGAGCAGTCTGAAGTTCTGTGGAGGCATAGAGCTATGGAGCCTCACAGATTGTTCTGCATGTTGGCACCGGGTGGTTATGTTGTAGAACAGAATATCTGGAGTCGGAAGGGACAACTGTGCTGCCTATCAGGACAAGTCTTGAAGTCACCCTCAGGTAACACAACTCACCTGCAAGGGAGAAGAACAGAGCACAGCCCCTTTTCTGGTGGTAGGTTGCTTTAGGTGGCTGTCTGAGTGTCGCCATTTTCATTTTGGGGGCTTTTGGTTGAAAGGAAAGTGTTGCAGTTAAGGCTGTTGCCTGGAAATCAGTGTCTTGGTTCAGTTTTGAGCTCTTCCACCGACTTCCTGAGATAGCGTGGGAAAGTCACTTCATCTCACTCCGCTGCACAGCGTCTTTCTGTGAATGGGGGAGGGAGAGATAATCTCTCATTTCTTCCTCCCTTTGTTCATCTTGTTCTTTCAGGCTGTAGCTTCTCAGGTTAATGATTGTTTCTCATAGCCTGAATGAGTATCTTGAGTTTGATCAGAATCTGTAGAAGTTACTCTAATATAGACAATAAATACTAATAAAGGTAGCCATTAAACTGATTTTGCCAGTTAAAAACTAAAAAGATTTGAAATAAACGTAATGCAGTTGAGCTTCTGTGCCTGTGGAAACTTTACTAGTTTGCTTGGTAATCTGAGTTCCTATGGTGGGTCCATGTGGCAGGTCCATGTAATAACACTAAAATTGTCCCAGTAAATGAGTTTTTCTGAAAACCTCATGTTCTACAGTCAAGTAATTATAGTAGAGTCTCAACTTTCACTGAAAAACAAGTTTCTGTACTTCCAAGTGGTCCAAAGAAAAGCTTTAAAATATTAATCCCAAAGAGAGATGTAGAGTTGAGGGGGAGTGAGAGTAAGAGCAAAAGAGAAAGTAAGCAAGAAAGAAAGAAAGAAAGAAAGAAGAAAAAGAAAAAAAAAAGTAATTTCTTGTTTTCTAAGGTCTCATGATGTTTATGCCACTCTTAAGTTCTCTAGTGGCCTGATTTGTGGTTTCTGAATGGATATCTTTGGCAACACAGGAATCTCATTTAAGACTTTAAACAATTATATATTCAGTCTCCAAATAAAAAGCCTGCGCTTTAACAAATACTGGAGAAGTGAAAGGTTTGGCTTCTTTCCCTTTTGGATCAGCAATGGAATGAATGGAAAACTGGTGCGGTGTGCTCCACAGATGAAAGAGCAAACAGATTTGTTTCGAGCAATGCTGGAGCACATCAGTGAGAAGGATCTGACGCATATTTCTTTTGACGCTGCTAATCTGTGGGCAGGTCATCTTATTCCTGCCAAAAGTGTATTTCTTCTATAAATTAAGGGAGATGTCAGCCCAGGTAGATTTCAAGACCCCATCTTTTTTTTTTTTTTTTTGACTATGTTGCTGGATGTAGTGTTGTAGGATGCTGGGGAAGGAAGTCTCCCAGAAGTGAATAAAAGCTCTGAGAAGTGATAAGCATCACCTGCTACTGCAGAATCAAGCTCTAAGAGTAAGCAGCAATGTATATTTATGGTATGTATCTGCCAGCTGGCGCAAGTCCTTTAGCCCTGCCCCAGTCTTGGGCATTGTCTGGACATTTCATGCAGACTTGAAATCACAGTATCTTTTGAATATCAAGGGCTTTGATCTCCAGAAGCAAACTTGCTACTATTAATACTGTTCAGCATCACAATTAGAAAGTCATAAGGCTTGCACAGTCTGGACTGACTTCAAGGTCTTTTGGTCATAGCACGGAAATCAGTGGATGCTAAGGGGCTACTCTACATCCTGCAGGACCTCATTAATGTATGTTTCAAATCCCAGGACAGCAGCTGTTCAGGCAAGAATCCTCATCAGACAAATCCATGAGTTTTCTTCTTCTCAAGTTCTGACCATGAGCCCTGATTCTGGGTCAGCTTGGAGCCACAAACCAAACCTAAACTTACTCTTGATGCAGCCCAGCCCTCTCACCCATTCAAAACACCCAGGAATTCTAAAAGTAAATTTTGGAATTTTCCATGGTTTGTGATAGTCTCTGAGGAGAAGCGTGTGGGCAAAGGAAGCACAAAACATGGCTATTGAGGGCCAGATGAGTGGAAGTAGTAGTTTTCTTTGTGGGTAATATACTGGAAGCCAATGAGGCCTTTCCCTAGGGAACACGTGGGAAAACAATGGCAAAATCTGGCTCTCTCTCTAACCTGGACCTACAGAGTTCAGCAAATACGCAAGAGGAAGAGCTAGCATGCAGTATTAGGTCTGCCATAGGCCATTGCAGATCTGTTTTCTCCAAACTTCAAACCTTAGATAGAGAAATCCTTTGGATTTTTCTTCTCTACGAGAACTTGCCCTATGTGTATCTGCAGAACTGCAGCAAACTATTTAAAATGGGTAAAAGTTCCAGGCTATTCAGAGGGTTCTCACAAAAGGCTCAGCCAGCCGTTGAAGCTCAGAAAGTCTCTGCAGGTGGGCAGTGACTGGGTGGGTAGCACAGGACTGCTTCTCTGCCCAGGAACATCTTCTACCCAGTGAATCCTCAGCTGTTTGCAACTTGAATGCCACTTAGAGTGTTTTTTCTTGAACCTATTTTGCAGAAATTTCAAACTTCAGACATGTAATCATGTATGAATCCCAGTGGTGGAATTGGTTTGTGAAGTGTTGGGCAAGTTTGCCTAGAAACAGTTTCATATATATATTGCAGTTAGAGAGCAAAAACGTTAGAATTCCTTGGCTGCTTTCTAGAGTCTCAGGTCTTTACCTTGGCTTCAGAACTGGATCAGACCAGAACTGCTTGGGAGTGATTTTCCTTTATCAGCTACTTTACAGATAATTTACTAGCAGTCCAACTGCATATTTACTTTGAAAAGCAGAAACATCATCTTTCAGATAAGATTACTCTCCTACAAGTAAGTAGTGGGCAGAACACAAGGAAGGGATGCAAACTGCAGACAAAATGGAAAGGAAATGGCTGATCAGGTTATTAGCTCAGGTTGAAGTAACTTCAGACTTGGTTGGAAAGAAGATTAAGGAAGGAAAAAGTTCATGGCGTTGTAGGACCAAGTGCAATGCTCTCCACTGGCTTGTGATCTTTGCTGTGATCACCTGCCAAGTTCAGTAGTTTTAGAGACACTAAACCTGGAAGTTGATTCAGAAGGAGCCAGGAGAGCTACTATAAACACTATTCAGCCAAAACGTGGCTCTTCAAATGTAGCATCGTAAGTCTGCAGCACAAACTCTTGGACAACTGAACAATTAAAGATCTGTCTACAAGCTTCTTTGTGGAAGGGGACACTGCACTGCAGGGCACATGCCAGGCTTGTACACTGTTTCCATGAAGGAGTTTTGGAGGAGCAAGCTTTCCTAACAAGCTGTGTTGAAGGGGCTGTTGTGGGCATGCCAGAGTGGCGAACCTGGGAGGGCAATGATGAGCTGCATCAGCTGCAAACCTGGGTGCTGCATTTCCTTGTGGCTACCCTGGCGACAGACACGTTATAAATACCTCAAGACAGATCCATTTTGGAGGAGTGCCTGCAGCTGTGGGGAAGCTGCAGATCAGAAATTCCAACCGACTCGTCACAGGCACGATAAATATTTCCCAATGCCACTCCTTGCTTCAGAAGCTTTTCTTAAGCTGATGAGACTTCACTGGTCTCGTCAAATCACTGTTAGAAAGGCTTGTGAGGTCTGCATTGGGCATGAAAACTGATTATTGCTGTTGTCAAAGCCATCATGATGTAACGCCTGCTCTTGGAGCAAAATAAAAAGGCTAGTAGAAAACTGACTGTGGTTGAAGACATAACGGCTCAAACTGGCTGTTTAATGCTATCACTGGATTTTGCTGCAGTGGTGAGGCCACACCTTGAGTACTGTATTAAGTTTTAGGCCCTTCACTACAAGAAAGACATTGAGGCCCTGGAGTGTGTCCAGTGAAGGGCAACAAAGCTGTGAAGAAGGTTCTGGAGCACAAGTCTGATGGGAAGTGGCAGAAAGAGCTGGGGTTATTCAGTCTGGAGAAGAGGAGGCTCAGGGGAGACCTTGCCAGTTGTGGCAAGGAGGGGGTCAGCCTCTATTCCCAGATAAGTGATGGGATGAGAGGGAATGGCTTCAAGTTGCACCAGAAAAGGTTCAGGTTAAATATTAGGAAAAACTACTCTGAAAGAATGAAGAAGCATCACAACAGGCAGCCCAGGAAGGTGGTGAAGTGACTGTCCCTGGAAGTCTTCAAGAACTGTGTGGATGTGGCACTGAGGGACACGGGCAGTGGGCATAGCAAAGGTGGGCTGACAGTTAGACTAGGTGATCTCAGAGGTCTTTTCCAACCTTGATGGATTCTATGATTCTGTGAAGTGGAGATCCAGTAGCAAGAGCCTACATAGACATATAGCCACCAGAACACGTAGGCCAATCAGATGTGATTGTGCCAAAATTCCAACCTGAACCTGTATTTAGGGAGGCTAAACATCCACCTTGAACAGCATCCTTTAAAATTACATTTAACATTCAGTACAATGCCTCAACCATCTCTACCCTTTTGTTCATGTGCTTTGTGATCCTGAAGTAGTGACTGTCACATAACCTACAGTGCCCATCTCATGAGGGACAGAGATATTCACCACATAGTTGAGCCAGGTTTTATCCATATTTATAAATCTTTCAGATCTAAAACTTCTTCAGGTTAGACTGATACTAAGTCAAATGCAATTGTGAAGGCTCTAATAGTTCAAAAGCATTCTGAAAGATATTCATTTATCATTCCAACATTCTAGCTAACTTTGTTCCAAGCACTACAATCTGTAGAACACAATCAAGGCCTTGTTCCTGTTCAAACAATGGGAAGTACAGGAAATGATGCAAAATCTCACTGGAGCATGATTCTTCCTCTTCGTGAAGATATGAATGAGAAATCACATGGCTTAATCATTTCTGTCTAATAAACGACTCTGTATTAATTAAACCTAATCACTCTAGAATAGCTCCATACACAGCTGTTCAATTGTTACTGGCTTACTGATGACTGTGCTTACGAAAAGTAATTGGGCTACCTTTTTATTAACATTCTTAGAGATTTCCACCCATCACTAACTTCTGCCACCATACATCCTTCAGATGCGCCAAATGCCAGGAACTATTTACAGGGCTGCTGTAGAAGAAATCTCCAAACTGATTTGAGGAGCAGGTGCAATAGGCATTTTTAATATGTTTTTTCCTCCTCATTGTTCACTGGTACTACTTATAAGAACAAATTAACAAATAAGAATGAAATGGTTCAATGTACATTTGCTTCTTCATAAGTGCCATTTTTCTCCACTACCATGAAATTTCTCCTGCTCAGATTGAGATTAGCATAGGGCTTGTAACTGCTCTTGGGGCCCTGATTTTGTTCACTACCTCCCTTTGCCAACATGTAATGTATACTTTTTTTTTTCATATATGTTTTATGCATTCATAAAAAGCACTAACTCACCTGACATCTGTTATCTGGATTAAGACTTTTCATTCAGCTGGCCAAAAATTGGATGGAAATCTGTGGAGAATTTCATTTGCCACAGTACACAGATGATGGTTGTTTGGTAGATTGCTGGTATGAGCAAATCCAGTAAAACAATTAGTTATTTTGTGGACTTAATTAGGAACAGAAAGGTCCTCCTATATATTGCCCTCCTATATATTGTTTTTCTTGGTATGGTTTTGTGATCATAAATGTTGCCATTACAGCCCACATGACTTGCTTGCATGAATCAAGGGGCAAGGGATTTATCAACAAGACCTCCTAGCAGATAGTAGACAAAATGCAATACTTCAGATGTCTCTTCTGAATTCAAGCGCTCAAACTGAAAATGGTCAGTACTGAGCCAGCTCAGAATCACTGCTATATTTACTAGAACTAGTAATGTCCAAAGTTATTTCCACTCTGTTCTTTTACAAATCATGTGATTTCGTTTCTCCTCTATCAGCACTCTAGTAAAAGGAAACCAGACTCGTAATCTTATGATCAATTTTATTGTATCGCTTCTGTGTGAAAAGGAAGGCTTCAAAGATTAAGTGGCATTTTAGATAAGGAAACTGAACGTGTATGCAAACCATGACTGCTTCAACAGGAAAGAGGGAATGTTTAAATAAATGATTGCAGAAATGAACAATCTCTTATAGTCAAAATGTAATTTGGAGCACAATGTGGCCGATATACTGATGGCCATGAAAATTTAATTTACACTCTGAATCACTGAATGAATTATGCAGCCTGTGATCCCTGCAGAACAAAGTTTATAGGCCAGATTCTCTGCTGGCACAAGCAAATGGAGTTACATTGGCTTCCATGGAGTTTTCAATCATTTGTTCCAGCACCGAGCTTGGCTTGCTATCCCTGCATTGCAGATCCAGTCCTTTCAAGTCGACGGAAAGGGCCCTAGACTTCAAGGGACTCTGGATGATGTCTGGTGTACCATGTCTTTTGCCAACAGGATTAGTTATACTTCAGATCACCATGTACATACACATTCAGTGTCATGGCACGTACTGACCCGGGAGTGGGACTGGCAATATATCCGTAGCTGTGAGTACTCTATTTCTGTATCCCAGGGCTGCATTTGGAGCTGGTCTCTTCACATTTAGAATATTTCCATTTAGCGTCCAGCCCCTCTGTTTACTTAGGTTTAATTCCTTCTAGCATGTTATCCTATCACCCCCACACATCATTCCGTAGTAACTGCTTGAAAATTGAGACTATTTTAGATGAAGCTCTATCGGAAAAGATGTGGTTGTAGGCTTACATATTCTTGCCCTGCACCAGCTGTCTGTTCTCTAAACCTAGCAGCAAACATAATTTTCCCAAGAAAGCTCTCCGGCAGAAGTTAGGTAGGAGAAGAATGACAGAAAGCATGATCATGCATTTTAACCACTATTTAGCAGTGTTTAGTCGCAGAGCTTGACAAATACTACCGAATGTGTAGGAAAGGTGCATGTGCACCATGCAGTGGCTCCAAATGTCACATAACTAAAGAAATTCAGAGAGAGTCCAATGAAGTATTAAACACTTCACAGTTTCTGCTTCCCAGTGCCTTGGAGAGCACATCAGGTCATACCTCTGGACAGGTTCAGGATACATCATGTGGGTGGCTCTCAGCTGATCCTCTGTTCTGTCCATCCTGGTCCTGCAGACTGAGTCACAAAACTCAGCAGCTGCAATCCACTTGTCCTATTGACAGGCTGAGGAGTCAAATGACTTGTCCATCTTAGCAAAACATATATGTGAGAAAAGTAAGCCAATGAAAGAGAGGTGGACCTGACATACAGAAAGGTGACAAGAGAGGTATTTTGATAGTCAGAAGTGGCAGCATGGACTGATTGACAGAGCTGAGGAGAATCAAAATTGTGCTGATAACAGTGATGTTTATCTTGATGATCAGTGTGAACTTGATCTCCTGAGTGACAGGAGAATGAGATAGAAAATCTGACATATACCACAGCTCAGTGAACATCAAATGTGTTAAAAAGTTTTGCATGCCTGGTGTGATCCAATTGCAGCCTCACTGAACTACAGCTCAGGTCTCCATCAACACCTGGTGTTGACTAGCTGGATTACCCTTGTCATTTTGCTGTTCTGTACCTCAGTTTCCCAGCTACAAAAGAATGACAGTAGATCATCCTTGGTGCTTTAATAAGTAACTAAACAACCTCCTTCTCTAAAGCAGAGCAAAAGCTAAGTAGGCAGTCATTATTATTTATTTAGCAACTGTATTCATGTGTGAGATTGATACCTGGTAATGGGAAAATGATATCTGACTGGAGGTTTAAAAATAAACCTTTTCAGAATATGAAATTCCACAGACAGGCTTGTGAAATACCAGTTCAATCTCTGTCCATAGATTAGTAATGAAGTCTAAGTTCAAATTCCAGCTAAAATTTCAAATGTATGGTTATAAAATATAATGTTTAAACAAACCTGGATCTGACACAACTGATCATCACAAAACAGAATTAGAGCTGGCAACAGTTCTAGTGTGTTAGCATGAAACTACTGGAAGTTTAAAGCTATTTAATGTTTTGTCACAATCTCGATAATGGGCTTATTATAGGGGTTGTAAAATTTCATTACAGTACATTCATTTCTTGAAGAAAATGAGGCTCATTTTTCCAGTGGAAATAGTCCGGTCTTCATGATGCTCCTCTCTGTGCCAGAGAAAAGGTTCAGCTGGCTTCTTGGATCAGCTTTATGGCCTCTTCACAAGGCCAGAACGCTACAGAATGAGGAACTGTGGAGCCAAGAATTTGGCCTCTGGATTTCAGTGACATTAACACCCAGAAAGAATTCCTGGGAAGGACTACTTCCATGGGTGAAACTGGACCCATTCCTCACAGTCTGGGACTTGTCTGCATGTGAATAAATGCATTTGGAATAAGAGAAGCTGTAAATTTAAAATGGGAGAGTGGTAAAATGAAGTAAGTCATGTGGCAATGTGATTATTTGTTTTTCTTTCTGATGGAAGCAGCCATGAAAGCCAGTTAAGTTTATGGAGAGAAAGACATTCACATTTCAGGCTCCCAGCATGCACATGTACTATCACTCCAGTCTGAATTACTTAGGGCTGTTAAATGACTGTGCAGGAATAACTCCTCCATGTGTAGACAAATTCTCTTTTTCTGTAGAACTAGGGAACTGCAGAAGTCTATCAGGGAATAAATTCAGCTGGTATTTCCTCTCAGAACTAAAGATTTTCCTAGGTCTACAAGTTTAGTATGAGTGCAGTTGCCAGGATCAGGCTATCAGTGCTTCATAAGCAGATGCTTTGCAGCCAACTACATTTTTTAAAAGTATCAACTGAAATATTCAATCATTTCTGCCTGGACCACTACTTGTAAATGTCTTATTACCCCAAAAAAACATTTTGATTCTCTGTTCTAGCTTTCAAGCACTGTAGTTGAAGGAGAAAAGATCAGCTATGGTATTTACCCAGATATAAGGGAAAAAAAATATTTAGGACCATTTTCTAGGGGAAATAAATAAATGAATAAAAATCATGCCTTACATTTAGATGCAGCTGATTTGAAGAGGAAATTAAGTCTCAGTTTCGAAACATTAAATGTTTAGAGAAGCTATTTAGCCATTCCTCTCTTTATTACCTGTCACTTGATGTTTTCCTTATTTTTGACAGACATAAACTATCACAATATGAATGTGATTTTGCTAATATGAATATGAAAGTTATCAATGCTTCACATTTGTGCAGAGTTGGTAGGGATGTCATTTATTATTCACTGCACTTTCTAGGCACTGAGTGTGCAGAACAGAGCCTCTCAAAATGATTTCACAGAAGAGAGCAGAGGAGAGACGGAGGGAACAACTCACTTAGAATTACTCTTATTCACCATTCTGACCTCTTTTGGGTGTCTAACGGTCCCTCTATTGTTGTCCCTTTCAACCCAGGCCATTCTATGATTCTTCAAGTCTGAAATCAGAGAGTGACTCTGTTGCAGTGCAGTTAGACACACTCTGGGAAATGAACATTGCCTAAATTTCTGTTTCAGATAGGCAAACAACTAAATCTTCACAATGGAAACTATCCTGACTTGTAACAAGCATCTTTCATAGGCTACTATGTCCTTTCCAAACTGCCTACTGTAAGGGTAGCATTTGCAATACTTTCTTCCGAAAATAACAATCTGTTTTTTCCCAGTAACTAGCAAGATTGCCCATTTTGCATGATTCACTTAATTCATTCCAGATCTTGGACTTTGATATTTATTTTGAGATATTTCTTATTTTGGAGCACAGTGTAGGGTACATTTCACAGACCATTTTACCAATTTCATTGTGTAAGGAATGAATAACTGTTCCCTAACTTGAAAATTGATGTTTAACCACAGTTGTTAAGTGAAATCTTACTCTGCTTATGACTTGAGCACATGTCTTTGTTGTAAAGAAAAGATAAATAAATTATGATCCTAACCAGCACCAGTTAATTAGATGCTTAATATGAGAAGTGGAAGGGAGAAGACCTTGAAATAGGTCTATGAGAGGCATAGTGCAAAAGCTATTAACAATACTGGAGTCAAATGACCCCTTTTAACTCTTCTCCTCAGATATCTCAGTCCTTCTTAACACATAAGAAATCACACTGACTGTATTTTAATTCAAAGCTAGTATGTTCCCAAGGAAGAGCAGATATACAGTGATTGTGGCTGAAGATGGCTCTGTGTTGCTGCCCCCATCAGACATTTTTCCTGTATGTGAAAGTCAGGAAAACAGAACAGGCATCTTGTGCCTCCACAATCCAGGATCTTATCACCAATGTAGCTACTCCATGAGCTGGTTCTGGTATGCCACACATTTGAATCTCTAGACCTATGGTAATGCCGCATACTGTTCTGGTCTGCTGTTGATCCTGAGGATGCTGACCCTGAGCAAAGCAGCAGAGGAGGCAAGTAGAACAGCACAATCTTAGCCCTCTGCAAAATATTTGCAGCCACATATCTGTCAGAGTCATAAATCCTATGACCTAAAATGTTTTCCTCTTCCCAATCCTGCTAACATCATCATTATGTCATATTTGTCCAGATAAACATTTACAAGAAATAGTAAAGAAGGAATTAATTTAACATTTGTGTGGTATGGTAAGGTGCACAGTGACCATTGTAGAATTTATCATTAAGAGAAAATGCAAAAAGCATATGTAAGCTGTACTACTGGTGGAATGATGTTGTTTTGCTGTGTGCTAACAGGATAGGACAGATTTGAACAGTCTCTGCTAAGAGAATATATGACATTCTGGAAATGCTCCAAAAAAGCTCAAGACATTTAGGTACAGGATGTTCAACTAGTATCAATTGCATTGAAAGATCTCCGCTCTGGTAATCTAATATTTGCAAAGAGTATCTGCTGAAGGCTAAGCAGCCAACTGAGGGAAACATTCTATTATTCATGTAATCCCAACAACATAAGGGTGATCAGGACATGACTGCTTTGCAGCCAAACTGTATATATGCAAGAGCTAGACACTATGCTTTTTATAAGCTTTTCCTCATTGTGGATTTGATAGACTCATCACAGAGTCTTACATGTTCTCTTTCAAGATCAGGCTGTCATCAAACTGACACTAAGCAAACATATTCAGAAGTCATCACGAATGTTTGTGGAAATACAAAACTTGCATTCACTTTTCCCATTCCTTTGAGTCATCTCAGAAAACTGGGGAGATATTTATTTTTTGACCTGGTATCCTATGGAAGTGGTAAATAGTCAATCATACTGGTGATTGCAGCTGTGCATACGTGTTTGGTGTTGTTTTTTGTTTTGTTTTGCTTTGTTTTCACTCTGTCTTTCCAGTCTGTATCTCCCTACCGGTACCTTCAAGGCCTAATGGTTATTGGCCCTCCTACTGCTGTTCAGAAAATTGGAGAACCGCATTTTCTGAAGACTGCTATGCTCCTCTGTCAAATTCTTGGCTTTCCACAAACACTGGCATTATTTTGGGTGATGAAGTGAAACACTTGTGAAGGTTGGTG
>JAOWBP010000001.1:90343586-90355491 GCA_028571105.1 Tragopan temminckii | reverse complement strand
CTCTGTCAAATTCTTGGCTTTCCACAAACACTGGCATTATTTTGGGTGATGAAGTGAAACACTTGTGAAGGTTGGTGGATCTGACATGGTCAGCCTTCAGTTGCTAGGAGTTCATTTGTTCCCTGTGTAAGTCATGGCAGAGAAGCAGCAGAAGTGAAATGATGTGTCTTCAACCACCTATTTCCACAGGAAAAAAAAAAAAAAAAAAAGAGAACAATGAAATATTGAAGCTAAATCAAAAGCAAATAGTTCAGAAATGGTCCATGAGCTGAAATATGCATCCACTCATGTCTGCTGTACAAGTTCAGGCAAAGTGAGTCTAAAAGTGATTCTATGCTCACTTGTAACTCATAAGAAATGTAAATATGTCATATTTCTCTGCAAATTAAATATATATATATATTTACTTTCTATTACTATTTTCTTCTAAATTATACAGTGACTGGGATGGAAGATTTTCTTGAAGGGTGTGCCCATGTTTTTAGCACACACAAGGCATAGTTCTCTACCACTTTCTTTAGGCCATGAAATTTTAGATTCCATTTTAATTTGGATGAACAGAGATGAACAGTCACCAGGCTTTTTGCCCCAAATCACCAAATGGACAGAACAATCTTCAATTGTGGGCAAGGCAGTTTTGGGATGACCACAGTGTTTCTTTTTGGTTATCCATCCTGTAAGTCCTCAGTTGAGGTAAATCACCATAGTTGTGTTTACATAACCAGAAGGGCTGACCACAAAGAGGTTGTGGTTTTTTGGTGATTCATATCAGATTCACATGTCATGATGTTTTTCTACTGCAGTTCAGTACTCTACAGCTTCATACTTCACCAAAGTCACATCTACACTGTTCTTAACTTTCAGGTAGAGCAATGGAAATTAAACTTGCATGAAAGCAGAAAGGAAAAATACAGCTCATTGCAGAGTAAAACTGTTCTAAAGAAGGAAGTGAACAAAAGTACATTATATATTATACTACCATGTGTATAATACTATTGCTCAGTCTTTCATTTTGCTGAATATTTCTAATGTTTCCATTTATTTATTTGCTTTTCTTTTTAATTACTTTTTAATTGTATCACTGAAAGTTCAGAAAGAATCACTTCTGTTATGTTGTATTTCTTTCCAAGGCTTTTGCTTATGATGACTGTTTTCTTCAGGATAACCTTATGACTGAAATGGACTAGTGATCCCAAACAACTGAAACTAAGATTGGTGTACATATTTCCCTATCTTCTTCCTTACATCACAAGGTTCAGATCCTAAAAAAACCAGGAACAGTTTGATCTTTAGTCTCCTAATTGGCTGTCTCAAAAGTTCCAGCTCAACTGCACTTCTGCAGCTGGATACCCACAGGACTTTCTAGATACAAAAATTAAGAAGCACATAAGCTTTTTAGATTTTGACAAATGTATCCACTGCAGGGCTCAATAAATTAGGCTTTCTTAAGATACTACCAAGAAAGTGCAATAACGAATGGATGTACACTCTTCTGGAAGACTCAAATTGCAATCTTTATTTCCATTGATAGGGAAGGAATGTGAGGGAGGTGATTAGTTCATCAACTGATCAACAGGTACTCCTGAAGAAGAGTCAGGACACTTGCTGTTGTTAAAAGTTGTTCTAAAGTCATTTTACTGTCTAGAGAATGACTTTAGAAGTGACTATCTAAATGTAATCTGTATAATTACCCAGACAAGAAAGAATTGGAATGGATTATTGAGCCATGGAGGCTAAGAATTGACAGTAGAAAGGGTATGACGCCTGCTCATCTTCACCTCAGAGCATCCCAGGGCAGTGCTCTTTGAGTTGTAGGACATGAACCTAAGGTATACAGAATCACTAAAATGCTTCACTGAGCACATACCGCTCCTTCCAACAAAACAAAGTCAGACAAAATAAAACTGGAAATGAACAATCAGTGATTTAAGCATTAGCATCCTCTGCATATGACTGGAAATGAAAACTTGCATGATAACACTGCATAATATCCCCCGGAAATTCTTTCAAAAAATACCAGGCAGACCCTGTAGTTACAATGATTTGAGAAACCTTGCTTGCATGGTAGTGGGTAGTGAATCTTCTTGATTTTGGGTAAGTCTTTCTCTTTGAGTAAGTATCTGGATCTCTGACTTCTCATTCAGGAGAGCTAACTTTAGGTAAATGAGCAATTATAAGCTTTTCATTCCCTCCATCCCTTGATGCCATCTCCTTCCCTGCCAATGGTATATGTTTTCTTCTTCTTGGTACTCATTTTTGGTGCCGCAGGCTCTGTGCTCAACTAACTGGGTACCTCCTCAGGAACAAAATTCAGTTCACTTATTGTTTAGGATATTGTATTGCAGATTGCAGGACTGCATAGCAGTACTATGTGCCATCTCTGTTCACAATAAAACATTGTAAAATATTCCAAGAAATCATCACTGTGCATCACATCTAAGCCACAGAGTGCTGGGAAGTTATGTACAGTAGCTCTAAGTATGATGATGGCAAAAGTCCTTTCATTACTGCAGGTCTTGATGGCTCTCAGGCCAAGACATATCTCACAGAGACAAAGCTCACAGAATCGTAGAACCATTAAGGTTGGAAAAGACCTCTAAGATCAGCTAGCCCAACCATCAGCCCATCCCACTGTAACCACTGCCCATGTCCCTCAGTGCCTCATCCACACAGCTCTTGAACATCTCCAGGGACGGTGACTGCACCACCTCCCTGGGCAGCCTGTGCCACAGAATCACAGAATCACAGAATCGTAGGGGTTGGAAGGGACTTCCAGAGATCATAGAGTCCAACCCCCCTGCCAAAGCAGGTTCCCTACACCAG
The DNA here is from genome assembly GCA_028571105.1 of Tragopan temminckii. Classification (NCBI taxonomy): domain Eukaryota; kingdom Metazoa; phylum Chordata; class Aves; order Galliformes; family Phasianidae; genus Tragopan; species Tragopan temminckii. The sequence continues at coordinate 90,352,668 of JAOWBP010000001.1, read as the reverse complement.
GTCGCACAAGCAGGTGTCCAGGAGGGTCTTGAATATCTCCAGAGGAGACTCCATAACCTCCCTAGGCAGCCTGTTCCAGCTCTCCTTCCACTGCCTCAACACTCCTTCTGAGAAGAAACATTTCCTAATACCTAACCTGAACCTTTCTTGGTGCAACTTCAGGCCATTCCCTCTCTTCCTATTGCTGTTACCTGGGAGAGGAGGCTAACCCCTACCTGACTACAACCTCCTTTCAGCCATTCTTGATAAGGCTTTTGTTTGCCAGAGTTTTCACAGAATCAAAGAATAATCTCTAGAACTCATAAAACTGCCGAAGTGATGCAAGTCAGAAATAATTTCTAAGTCTCAGTAGAAAGCTGATCTACATGGAATATACATATTGAATGGATATCACTGCTACCTGATTTACTACCCATAATCTGACCACTGTAGTGATCTGCTGAGATCCTTGGCTGTGTTCTAAACATACCTGCATATGCGAAGCATTCAACTTTTTCAACATATGCAAGGTACCACACCCCCTCCGTGTGCCACAAAGAGACCAGGAGCTGCTCAAATTAAATTCCTTTATTAGTGGAATGGTTTTAATAGACCAAAAATGAAATGGATGAAAGGAATGCTTGTCCTTTATGGTTGCCAGAAAAAGTAAATATTGTCTACAGACATAATACAGATTTCTGTTAACCAAATTAAATATGGTCTATAGCAAAGCAAGCAATCTGTAGAAATGTATTGTTATGCTGCTGTTACAAACTATTTACACTGGATAAAAAAAACAGGTGTCTCAAAGCCAGCTTTAACCCTAGTTGATTACTGTTACGATTGTGTGTATCTTGTCCTTACCTCCTTTTTTTTTGCTATGAATCAGCCATTAACAATGTTAAAAAAGTGAGTGATCACAAAACATGTTCTGTGCAGCAGAGAGAGAGGACTCCCTTCCAGATCACCCAACACAACTACTCCGTCACTCTCCTTCATGATTTAAGAAGGAGTTTATCCCTTCCGTGCAGGCTCTTCCCATGGTTGACAATTTGTCTCTCTGATTTTCATCACCAGGAATTCCCTCAAAGGTAAGATCTGGTATGAAAATATACATTTTAAGTATACATTTTTTTAACAGAGCACATTTTCTTTTAGCAGTACTATGTGCTGTCTCTGCTCACAGTAAAAGTTCGTCAAATAAATATTTGAAGGAATCAGCACTGTGCATCCAGTTTCACTTTCCAAACAGAAAGTGGTGTGTCTGCTTTTAGCGTTGGTATGAGGCAGAGACTTGATACAAATCCAACTTTGCTAAGATCATGAACAAAGAAATCCCACCTAATTATAAAATACTTGATTAACAACTCAGCCAAACAAAGGGATATGTTTACTCTACGCCAAAGCTATTTTCTGAAAAAGTCTTCACTGCTGGTTTTATAATAGACATACAGTACAGAAAAAAATCTTTTGGGTTTTTTTTTTTTCTTTCAGTTTTTGGAAAGAATTTATCAAGATTGTTTGTCCATTCAATCAAACATTGCTCTGCTGTAACAACATTGTTCTTAGTTCCCTCTCTCTTTGATCCTCCTGCCTGTATTTCTCCTCTAATTTTTGTTTTTCTGAGTCCATACTATAAAAAGAAGAATCTGTGCTTCTCCTGATCTTCTCAAACTGACTAAAATCTGCCACATACTTTCCATTTGGAGAGAGAGAAACCACAGGCACGAATTCATAACCCCAGTGGATCTCATCAGGTATGTAGGAAGTCCTGCTTTGACAGACAGCACTGGTGGACTCCACCGTGGCATTCAGGAGCACCACAAGCTCAAAGTCCTTATCCTTGAGATTTTGAGGTGTGAGATCTCTTAAAGGGCTGCTTTCATCCAAAATATGGTAGAATGTTAAAGGCAAAATGAGAAATGGGCTTTCTGAAGAGGAGTCAACATTGAACTTGACACTGGCTTGATTAAGCAGGATTCTCTCCCCTTCTTTGGTTTCGTATGTCTGAAGAAGCTTCCCAGAGAGCTGGCACTGTATTAGAAGGCTCTTCCTCATGTTTGCTACCCTGATCACCAGGCAAAGTTCTCCGTTGTGTTTAGTAATGACAGCACAGTGGCTGAACTTAATAGTTTCCGCCCTTTTTTTAGGTCTTGCAATTTTTGCCAGAAATGTGCCTGTGATGAAGATCTCAATCAAGGTGGTGATAACCAGCTGGGCCACAAGCAAGAAAATGGCATGTGGACACTCCTCTGTAATGAAACGAAATCCATAGCCAATGGTTGTCTGTGACTCCAGAGAGAAGAGGAATGCCCCCGTAAGAGAGTCTACATTCTTGACACATGGCTCCCGCTTTGAGGTGAACTTGTTTATTTCTAAGTCTCCGTGAAGGAATGCAATGGCGTAATAGATAACTCCAAAGAGGAACCAGGTCATAACAAATGTAGCAGCAAATAAGGTGAGTTTGTACCTCCACTTCATGTCTATAACTGTAGTCCACAAATCTTGAAGGTAGAGTAGGTAAATGCCATCAACTTTGTCTATGCGCACATTGCTGTGACCACTTTTGGACATCACACGGGGCTTGTGTGCCTTGAGCGCAGTGCTGATGCCTCCGTTAACCAGCGGGACGCGGGACATATTAATCTGAGTGGCTTCCATCCTCACTGCTTCAGTCCTAAGGAGAAAAGAAAAGAAGACTGTTACTTAATGAAATCAAATCACAAAATTTGTTCGGAAAAGCATTTGAAAGTGTTGATAAATAGAAGGTACAAGCATAGAAGGTACAATCTGAACGCATGAGTAGTGAATTAAAAGAGCTGGAATATAAAGTTTCTCCTGTAAAATAGCTGACATTAAAAAGAATTTAGTATTATATATTGTCAGAAAAAAAAAAAGGGAAAAAAAAAGAAAATATTCTTTGATTCTAGTGACTGCCAAATATGGAGAAGTAGATTTCTTTTCAAATAGCCTGCAAAAGAAATTTGATCAAGCTGAAATTTTATATTAGTACTTTATTTCTGTAAAATGCATTATTTTTTTCTTACGTTTCTTTAGAGAAGAGGCTCTTTTTAACTACTGCAAAAGTTTTCTTTAGTGCCCTGAAGAGAGACATCTGATCGAAATTAAAGTCGCGTCAGTGCTTGGTTTAGAACGCAGATCCAGTACACCACCTCTGTCTCTTCCTGTGACAGAGGCAAAATGAGCCAGACCAGCTTTCACTCTGAACAATTAACTTCCACAAGTGATTTACTCAGTCGGATCTGATTCCTTGTCGCAAACCTACAACTAACCTACAGGGAAACAAAGCAGACCTGAACACATCAAAGTCGAGTTTCGGAAAGGAATATTTACACCTAAAACGCTTCAAAACTGTTTGTACTCTGTAGCACTCTGACTTCAGGCAGTCTAAGGAGAAAAAAAAAAAAAAAGCAATTCTCAAAGTCAGCATTCTTAGCTGTGGGCCCTGACCTGTGCGAACCCAGCAGTCATTGGACCACCCGACTTCTGAAGTTTGTTTATTGCGCATCAGTCCGGATGGAGAGTAAGTGTGAGGACACTCAGAACTAACAAAGCCCTCAGAGTGAAGCAGAACAGTGCCTATGCCAGTTTGATGAGGCAAGTAACAAGACCCGGCTTGCAGGACTAGACAGTTACATAGAGCAAGGACAGTGCATGTTATAGAAGTTTCCAACAACAAAACTTCCTGCTGAAGAAAACAGAAAAAAAAAAAAAAACCAACAAAGAAAAAAAACATCCCTTGCATCCTTTGTGCTTTGGCAGGTCATTCAAAAAGCATTGTTTTGTTCCATTGTTTTCTCAGAAAGAGCCTTAAGTAAGTGAATCGCTGTTGTGAACCTTCAAAAAAAAAAAAAAAAAAGAACGTCTTCCTTATAGCTACTTAAAAGAAATTTGCAGGAAATACAAGATATATTTGTGGTACACACATGTGCCAGCCCAGGACATCAGCATAATTGCTCACTGAAGTACCTTTCCTGTTATGTCAATTAAAGAGAATTTTTGTATGACTATACCCATCACACTGTTGCAGGTTTTCTGGGAAAGGGTAATTAAACTTAATGCCCATTAAGACCTGTAGCTCATTCCAGTTTGGTATTATCATCAGCGTTTCTCTTCCATCATCCAAGAGCTGTTGACATGTACATATATACCTGTATCTATAAGAAAGGAATATATCAGTGATCCCAGTAGGAGATTCCTTATGTGACAGTCAAATCAACACAGCATGCACAGCATGTCCGGATAGTAAACAGGAAAAAACCTTCAAGTGATCTAAAAAAGAACAACAGAAGGAAATGGCGGTGGGGGGGAGTGGGGTTAGGGTGGGAAGGAGCATACATGTAACTGCTTTTTAGATAAACTCAAAGTGGAACGCTACTGTCAGTGTGGTAAATGCACATAATCTCCAATGGGAAATCTTTTAGGAAAATATATGTCATTTAGTGAAGAGGCACTTTTTCCCACACTGAGCCTTACTCTGGATAAGCTACAGACATCAAATGTGTGCAAAAGTCCATCTCAAAACAAGTATACCTCTTCCTCTCAAGATCACTTCCCCGTAGCCATTACCTCCAGTCACAAACATTACTACGCCCTCTGCTCAGCCTACCTGGACCCTGCTCCTGGGACCATGCTCCCCAGGGCTGCTGGCTCCTCCTCCTCTGGAGGTTACCAGGACAGGGGCAGCCAAGACTCCACCTTTCCTCCTCAGTGCTGCAGCTGGTGGGCTTGAGCTGGTGGGGCAGGAACAAGGCTTACAGGCTTGGCTGAGAGCAGAGTTCACTGATTAGGTTCAAGAGTGGCCCAAAGCAAGGGAAATGTGGGCACTCTGCACACTGCACTCACCATACATCTACACGGGCTTACATATGCAAGGAACACTGGGCATGATAAGATCAGCTCTGCCTACATATGCTGTGACACTGATACTTCCTTGGTATGCCAGACTTAGTAGGGATACACTGTACTGTTCATCTGTTCATCTGCAGCATCATCAAGCTCTGTGGTTTCAATCCATATGATAACCTGGTAAGATTTTTTATCTGTGCGTCTTCTTTTCCCTGAAATGTGTTGTTCCTTGTCTAGGAACCCTGACCAAGAGAAAATCCTGACGTTGCCTTCTGCCACACTCTCAGAGCTAGTAAAGGGTACCTAATATAATAGATGAACTGAAGTGCTGTAGCAAAACAGTTCCTCCAAGAAGACAGGAAATAGAAAGGTAATTGCAAGGCAAAACACATTTCCTGGGAACATGCCATGTCTGGCATGTTCCAGACTGTGCTTCAGTTCAAAACCAAAGACATTTTTAGTTGTGCTTCTTTAACATTTCCATGCACGAAGTCAGTCTCCATGTGTAGAGATAGCATGGCAGAGACATTAGTTTGGAGTTTGGCTGTGTCAGAATTTCCCTGTCATCTTTAGTGTTCTTCCCAGTCTGTATTTCTGTATGTGACAAAGCTACTTGCCTTTAGAGTGATTTCCTGAAATGGATTCCAGCCAATTTCTGGTGCTTTTTTTGGTTGTAGGATTTTTTGTTGTAGTTGTTTTTACTTCCCTTATTATTATTTTTTTCTTACATCACTTTTTCCTGTGTGATCCTAAATTCTTTTAGTGCTCTTTTCCTCCCCAGAGAAATCCATGTTAGTTTCCTTTCCCTGCAGAAGTACTTCCCTTCTTCTCTGCCACACTGATACGGGAAGAGCGGATCTGTCATGCTGCCTCTGAGCAGCACTGCCCCTGCTGAGGCCCTTCCTTATCACTTACAGCAGCCAGAAGGAGTCATCTGCGGGAAGAAATTGTGATGAAGCCAGAAGTGGAGTAAAACCAGGCTACAGAGATTTCTCCCTGCCATCCACTTCCCCACTGCTTTCTAGCGAATCAACCAGTGGCTATTCCAGAAAAAATGATCAGTGGGTTTTTTGTATACGTAAAACACATAGCATAGCATTTGCATTGCTTTTTTCTCATCCCACCCCTTCTTTAGGCACCTCAGATATTCTATACCCTAACAACTCTTCTCAGCAACTCAGCTGAAAGATTTTAGTTTGTTTTATTTCTACCATTTTCCCTCTAAGTTAGAAAGCACATCTACCACAGTTATGCAAGCAAAATAGTCTGAATAATAGTAGTAGTATATATTTTGAAAATAAAAGAACATTTTCTGTCTGTTAGCTAGCTGATTTTATGCCAATAAATTATTTTTTGTTACTTAAAACAAACAAACAAACAAACAAACAAACAAAAAACAAACAAGCCCTAAAACTGTAGCTGCAAATAAAAGTGAATTGAAGTACAGTTAAGGAAACAGATACTTCATGAGAGAAAATGAAGTAATCTCAGGCTTGTCTAGCACTCTCATGTCCTGTGGATTACCTCCTTTCCTCATGAGCCCTTTGGAACTGCTGAAGGAGACTCCCCATCAGAACACATGCTTGTAAGGGAATTTAGTGCAGACAAAATCAATAAAACATAGAACTACATACCAAACCACCAACCATGAATACCTTGATCTGAAGGTAATTTCAGCAGCCAGGGATATAACAAGTATATTAACTCTGCTTCCAGAGACCACATTATCAAGAAGTGAAAGCCAGCTTGCATGCACAGAAAAATGTTCCTGTTGCATGAAGCCAGATCTGCTTGTGCAAGATCTCTTTTGGCAGACACAAAGGATTAGAAGTGTACGGGAGCATGACTTGTTCAAACGGCCTCAGATGTTTTCTTGTTTTCAGATCAGATATGCTTTGCCACTTGAGCAACCCACACACACCCCTACACACTTCACTGCCACTATGACACAGGGCAAAACTTGCACAGTTTTTTCAACCAGCAAAAACCATTAGCAAGATTGGCATTAGGAAAAAAAAAAAAAAAAAAAAAAAAAAAAAAAAGCAGGGCTGAGGAAAGAAAACATTGAAAAGAAATACACAATCTTCAGATCTTTCCTAGGTATGATGTGGTTCAGTAGGTTAAAAAAGTCCTTCCTGAATTCTCAGTGCTCTGCCTAGCATGAATACCCTCCTCTTTTTGGGCTGTGTGAGCTGTGGGAGACACGAGGTTCTGCTGTGCAGTCACCAACCAGAAAAATCCTCCTCTGTGTCTGATTTCTGGAACACAAAAAAAAGATAGAGGGGTAGTAGCAGTGGTTGTGAAAGGATGCTTCAACTCCTCTATCAGCTGCCACTGCAGTCAAACAGCCTGGACCCTTCATAAAAGAGCCCTTCAATTCAGTAATGACCAACACTTACTTGCACAGCAGAAAATAGTGTTAGACTGGGAATTGATCATATTGTGAATGACTCTGCCTTTAAAAAACAAATCATAGATCATAGAATCATTAAGATTGGAAAAGACCTTAAGATCACCCCGTCCAACCGTCAGCCCACCCCCACCATGCCCACAGCCCACGTCCCTCAGTGCCACATCCACACGGCTCTTGAACACCTCCAGCGATGGTGACTCCATCACATCCCTGGGCAGCCTGTGCCACTGCCTCACTGCTCTTGCTGAGAAGAAATATTTCCTACTATGCAACCTGAACCTTTCCTGATGTAACTTGAGGCCATTCCCTCTCATCCTATTTCTGTTATCCGGGAGAAGAGGCTGACACCCACCTCTCCATAACTTCCTTTCAGATGGTTGTAGGGAGTGACAAGGTCTCCCCTGAGCCTCCTCCAGACTAAGCAATCCCAGTTCTCTCAGCCACTCCCTATGAGACTTGTACTCCAGACCCTTCACAGCTTCATTGTCATAAATGAACTCTTTTTGATTTTTTCCACAAGACCAGAACACAAGAACTGTAAATGTAACCTCAAATCAAAATCAGCTCCTGACGCTGTGCATTTTGGTCCATACACCTCCTCCTGGCCACTCATCAGCACAGCACAACCCTTGGATGGTGACACTCAGGAGCAGGTGACACTGGTGGCACAGCAAAGCCTGCCCAGAGGCCTGAGTGCTGCAGATCTGATTGCACTGGAGGCTGAAGTTAATGGTATTGTGTTGGAGCTAGGGGCATGCTTTCCATCACTCACGGCAGGTCCAGGGGCAATCACTGACAGACCAGTATTATGAAAGTAAAAACCCAAACGCATCTCTTTCTCTCCTAGGCATCCTGCCTGACATCTGGCCATAGAAGATGAAGTTTAGCTGAAGAAGTCATGGTACACTGTTGCTTAGGGAGATTTGTACAGGAATCTTGTTCTTTCCGAAGGCAGGATGTGAGGCTTTGCAGTAGCTATTGATTTACGCAGATGAGCCTTGGAAACTACACTGATGCAAGAAATAGGAAAACAACCAAGTAGGAAGAGAAAAGGCAAGAGATTACTCAAAGCTTATTGAAGTTAACGGAGAAACTCCCAGTGATTTCACAGGTCTCCTAATCAGGCCTCCAAGCAGAGAGAAATCATACACCAATATCTTCCCAACAGCTAGCGCACTGCTGTCTGTTTTTCCTAAAACCTGCCCTCCAGCCTCTGCTGCGGGTTCTGCAGATACACAGGGGACTTGACCATGCACGGCTTTCCATCTGGAAACCCTCATGTACACCGAAGTCTCCTGAAGTCTCCTCTCACAAAGAGAGAAAGGTTCACCAAAAACCTGTTTTGCTCTATTATTTTTAAGAATGTCTTTTCTTCAGTAGTGAAAAATTCAGGACTTTTGAATGTCTCCCTTGCTGGCATATTAATGCTTCAAACTCTCTTTTTCAAACACTGTCACAGTTAAGCATTCAAAACTTGCCTCCGATGTGATGCTTTTCCCACCCACTAACCCTTTCCCTGTTCTTTCTGTGCAAATCTTATGTGGCTCTTTCTACATGAACAAGTCTAAACAGACTTTCATGAACTCATTTTTTCCATTTCTAAAGAGTTAGGTGCCAGAATTTCTCTACGAGGCTGACAGGAGCATTACTTTTGCATTCTGCTTATCACACTGATACTCTGTACTTCCATGCCATATTGCTGAAATCTTCAGTCAGCTGTAGGAGCATTAAGTACTTCTCAGATAACACCTCTGGCACAAGTAAGCATCTCAGCAAAACCACACAGGAAAGGATGAGCTAAAGAGAGGATGGGAGAAATCA
>JAOWBP010000001.1:90316450-90333881 GCA_028571105.1 Tragopan temminckii | reverse complement strand
CCAGTTCCCTATTTGCAGTGCTGCTCAAATATGCTCCTGCTTTTTCCCATGCCTAAGGTTCCGGTCAGCAAAACAGCGCTACTAACAAGGTGAAGAAAAGACTAAAGCAGAGTCATTCAAAGCAATGTCTTGTCTTAAGGTGAGCAAAGCTTAAGAACTGGACCAGTTTATTTCTGTTAGAAGCACCTGGAATTTTAGGAACTCAGCAAATTCAAAAACTTTGACTGCTTTTTTCTTCTGAGGCTGGGGAATGAGGATCAAATCCTTTTCCCAGCTTTTTTTGTGGATTCCAGTGTTAATGTTTAAGCTCATATAGTAAGTATTATTATAACATGCTTAAATCAGTTTCTAGTGAGAACACAAAGGTTACTGACTTCTGTGACACTTTCAGTCTTTATGTAGCAACTTGGATGGTTCAGAAGTTTCTTAAGATCATTTAGAGCAAACAGAAGCAAAAGCTTTTCCTTGACACTTAGTCATTATTTAAAAGTTCTGAAGCTGTAGTGCAGCATTTTAAATCTCCCCATCTTACATTTTCACTTTTTGCCAACCAGAAATATATCTGCAAATTCGGGTTCTCACATCTACGTGTAATAGGAGAATGTATCACTGTGGTCATTCAGCTGCACTGTTTTCTTGGACTTTGGCATATAAACACTATTAAAATAATAGAGCATGCTCCCTATCACCTAAGACCTTAGGTAGAAGAGGGATATTTACTATCAGTAAGTACTATTCTGTGTCATAATCAAGTCATACCTTCGGTTATTTTACTGACAGAAAAAGAAATCAACACTAAATTTTAGATATTATTGTTCCAAATTTGTTAGACGTGTGTTATATGTTATATATATGTATATAATGTGTACCTGCAACGATAGAACTGATCAGGAATGAAGTTCAAGGATAAGGCATTCATAAAAACCTGGGATGAAACATCCATAATGTTGTGGTCTGTACTGAGGAAAGGGAGTGAGGTTTGTAGCCTGAAACAGGCTCACGGAATCAGCTCAGCAAGAGCAAGGGTATATGGAAAAATAAGGTACATTATTAGGATTCCTGGCAGTATGACAGTTACTGTGTGACACCACCAGTTGAAGATCACCTTCTGGCCTCTGCATTTCCCAGAACAGGGTTAAAGAGCCACAGCGTGAACAAGAACCAGATCTGGAGCCTTTTGTTTGCCTATTATACATAGACATTAATGACATTGTTAGCTTTCCCACACCTGCCTAAGTTGTGTTCATTCACCTCTATACTTCTGGAGGCATTTTACACTGCAGAACATTTCAGTCTTTGATTCTTTTTTATGCCTTGACAAGAGCTTTCAGCACCTTTTAGATAGCATATTTCACAATAGGTAATCAACATGCTGAAGGCCAGCACCCATAGTGAGCTGATGTTCACTATGTTAATTTATAACTCACAGATGGAGTCGATAGTGTTTAATATCTTTGTAGGCATAAACAGTGCGACTGAGCGCTCCTCAGCTAGTTTGTGGGCTAAGTAGTATAGTTGCTACAACAGAAGGAAGATATGCCATTTAGGGGGATTTGAACAGGCTTGAAAAGTAGGCCCACTAGAACCAAATGGGGTTCAACAAGGCCAAGTGCGAGGTGCTGCATTTGGAGCAGACCTGAGTACAGACTGGGAGAAGAACTACTTGAGAGTGGCCCTTGCAGAGGACTTGAGTGTTCTGATGGACAAAAGACTTGATACAGTCCAGAATTGTGCATTTGCAGCCTCGAAGGTTGAACTGTATCCTGCACAAGAGGGATGGCAAGTGGGGAGAAGAAGGGAATTGTCCCCCTTTGCCCTCATTAGGCTCCATCTGGAGTACCGCATCCAGGCCCAGGGCCACCAGCCCAAAGGAGGATGTAGAACTGTTGGAGCAGGTCCAGAGGAGACTACAAAGATGATCAAAGGACTGGAGCACCCCTCCTGTGAAGACTGGCTAAGGGAACTGGATTTGTTCAGTCTGGAGAAGGCTCTAGGAAGACCTCATTGCAAACTTGCATACTTAAAGAGCGCTTATAAACTGAAGGGGGCCTGACTTTTTGCACAGGCAGATAGTGGTAGGGCAAAAGGGAACCGTTTTAAACTAAAAGGGAGGAGATTTAGGTTAGATTTGCTCCTTACATCTCAACACATCAGAGGGTGTTGAGGCACTGGCATAGGCTGCCCAGAGAACCTGTGGTACCCCATCCCTGGACGCACTCAAGGCCAGGTTGGATGGGGCCCTGGGAAGCCTGAGCTGGTGGATGGCAGTCCTGCCCATGGCAGGGCGGTTAGAACAAGATGGTCTTTAATGATCCTTCCAGCTCAGACATTCTGTGATTCTATTGCCTTTCGATCTAATCTTAGCTAAAAAGAGGTTGTGATTTAAAACCATTAAGCCTGAAACAGGCAAGAGGCCAACCACCATGTACCATCAACACCACCAAGTATATACGTTAATGAGGCCCAACAGGGTAATAAAATAAAATGCTACCTTAAAAGACTCATCTTTTTTCCATCATAGGCTTTGCATGTTCATAAATATTTTGTCTTTTGCCCAAGAAGATTAATTAGAATTTTGAGTGTTCTGTATCAATCACACATCTCCTCAAATGTGTTAATATATCTTTTTGTGAATGAAGACCAGCCTTGCTCAAATGCTGTGAAAGTCACAGAAAGCACACCTTTTATCCATTGCTGCACTGACTGTGGTTTGGCTGTTTATTGTGGAGAGAGAAGAGTGTTGATAAGTTGATGTTGAAGTGTTTGAGGAAGGAAACTTTCTGGAAGCATTACTGCTAGATAAGGTTGCAGGAAACTGAAGCCTGTTTGCTTGGGTGAAAGGTAGGACGGCGGTTCAGAAGAGAACAGCTGGCCTAAAAATTAGTGGGAGCAAGGACAGGAGGAAGGCTAAGAATCTTTGAGTAAGATAATCATTAGGCAGAAAAAAAAAACCAAACACTTAAACAGTTATGAGTGATCAGAAAATTACAGAAATACCTTTTGTTGAATTTTTTCTTTTTTGGTCAGGCTGTGTAATTCAGGTGAGTATAAAGGGAAATTTTCCCCTTTTCTCTTGATCAGTTCATACTAAGAATATTCCTATGAAGTCATCAAAGTATGTATGCCATTTCCCATATTGTTTCACTACAGATTACAATAATTTATTCAACAGCCAAACATGTTTATCATATAGCCTCAATCCAAAAGTGCCGATTTTAGATAAAGAAAAGTTCAAAGTGTACAACAAGAGAGGTATCCTGCAAGCTACAGTCTAACCAAGAGTGAATCACCTCAGTTAAAGCAATGTAGATTAAATTAATCTAATCAGGCCATACCATTATTCCAGTTAATACTTATTTTACTTTATCACTTTTGATTTATGAAGAAAATGTGGCATATCTAGTCTCCCTAAGCATGGACAACTCTGACAATCTCTGTGAGAAAAACAAACCCATAAGGAGTCAAATGAGGTTTTAAGAGGCACTAAGCTTCTGTTCCCAAGCTTTATACTTCTCCTTCATGTTAAGAGTCAGCTAAAATGCAGTATAGCCTGAAGGTCAAATTGCAGGAGCTAGTTTGAACTGAGTGGAATAAAGACATCTTTAATCAAGAAGCCACCCTGGGAATCAACAGAAAGGCAGCTCTCTTACCTGAGCAGATACAGCGTGGAGAGAAAAAAGGGTTTGTAACATAATGTCTAGATTGAAATGAATCACTGAAAAATTAAAGGATAGTGGCACTGACCACTGACACCAGTGAAGCAAAATGGATCACCTGAGTGTGGAGGTCAAGGGGATTCTCAAGCCTAAAAGCTTGCAAGGCTTCGCAGTATCTCCAATGGTGTTTGGTGGACACAGGAACTGCATAGCACCACAGTACTTCCCTGAGATGTATGCTGGGTCCAACCTGCACCCTAGCAGTATGATTTCAACCTTTCACCATAGACAGACAAGATTTACAAAGGGGTCCACTGGAAAATGGGATTTTGTCCCCTTGAGTAAAAATTACTGCAGATATCTTATCCCAAAACGTCTACCCTCTTTCTGTCCAAGTATTTATTTTGCACAGTAAAGGATGATAATACTTAGAGCATTCATGTTGTCTCTTGTTACTTTTCTGCCTAAGCAGGACCCCTAGCTTGCCATGAACCTCAGCGTGTGCCAGTCATACAAAGACAGTTTCATACTCAGGAGGTGAGAAAGATGCTGTGGTTATTACTTGCCATTTTTGTTCCTTCCTCCAGCCCAATTAGTAACAAATCCACTGTTTCTGGCTGCTGTACATGTGCATTTCACACCATCTGAGCTAGACAGATTTAAAATGAGCAGGCGGTATAATTCATGTACAGTCAATACAAGAGATACTGTTTCAACTGTGCCCTGTTGCTCCCAAGAGCATGTATGCACTCTATGCCAAGCTATTTACCAAATTAATGAGAAAAATACATTGAGTACTAAAATGAGCTTCAAGCCTGTAGTAACTCATTCAGATAAGTCATGAATGTTGTCCCATTCCAAGGGGTTAGGAACAGCTTGGCAGGAAGGTAGTTTTCAGACATTTAACATCTAGTGCATTTGTTTGGACTGAAAAGTTTGACATTAAGTGCTTGATGCTCCAGCCAATGGTTTTTGTTTTTTTTTTCTTATGTTTATATACCCAGGACAGCCAACAAAGGTAAAGAATTTTTCCCTCCATAGATTAAAAAAATTAAAAAAAAAAAAGAAAAAAGAAGGGGGAAATAAAAAAGAAAAAAGAAAGAAAAATATCATCTTGTAATTAGCTTTGGTTTTCCTGGAAGCAAACTGAATCAAAATTTATTTCAAAAATGTTCTGAGGTTCAGCATGCAAAACAGTTAAGTTTCTGTTTTTCTTGGCCCCTCACAAGAGTACCATCTGGTACTTCACAGCTTTGGTTTCTACCTGTTCCCAAAGCACACAGCCTGTCCATGTAACTGTGTGTCTTAGGAGGAGCAGAGAATAATATTCCAGACTTCTTTAGTGGAATCTGGACAAACAGAAATTGCAGCTCAAATCAGGGCTGTGTGTTGATGACTTGTTTGTTTCATTGCGTGAGGAGCCAGGGTAAAAATGAACTATTTGTTTTCATTTGAAACTATAAAAAGTAACAGGATTGAAGTATTATTGTATGTATGCTGGAAGACTGAAGCCCAAGTCATCTGCTGCTGTTTTTGTCTCTAGGCCATGCCTCATTTACCAGGATGAAATTCTTGGGGAAGTTTTTGGTCTCGTCTACACTCAGCTTCACAAAAGCAATGCCAGTTTGTACTGTATAACCAGCTGCACTAAGTTACATTCCAGGCTTGCTTCCCCCCTTCTATAAGCTGATTACTAGAGAGTGCAGAGAGCATGGTGACATTTTACAACAAAGGAAATAAAGAAGACTTATCTGTAGTAGCAATTTTTCCCCTTTTCCTCCTAATTTTGAGAGAAGAAATCACAGCTAACAGTATCACAGGGAATGCAGACAAAAGGTTTGGCAGATAGGCACTCAGACACTGTAATCAGAAAGACCCTAGCAATGCCTTTAACTGCAGCTAAAGGCAAGTGCAGAAACAAGTTTAGTTGAAAAGTAATGTAGATCCTCCTGGTTCACAAAGAAAAACCAGCTTTGTTCCTTTTCGCAGTCAGCACATCATGGAGAAAAAAAAGGAACTTATCTGTAAATCTCTTTAAAGCATGATCTCTATGAGAAAATAAAAAGGAAGCAAAAACAAGCTACAATGAAGTAGAGGAGAGTTTTCAGCACGGGCTCGGACTCTGATTACTGAGGATAAGCCAAACCTGTTGTAAACAATAATGCAGTAATGTGAAGACACATGCAAAATTTGGAAGAAAATGCATGGTGTTTTCCAACTTAGACATGTTTACATTCCTTGTAGCTACCACTGAAAACTTACATAATCTTTTCTTATACAGATAGGTAACGAGGACTGGATAAAGTTCTAGGCAAGTTTTCCTAGCATGTTAACTAAAACTGATTTCTGCTCTGAAAAAGAAACAAGAACTGGCTGAAAGACATTCAAAACATACAAAAAAGCCCCCAAAGTGCTGTGTATTTCTTTGAGAAAAAGTGTCTGACAGGCAAATATTTACAAAGTTAGATCCAGCCCCCCTGCCCAACACACGAAAATATCAATCACATGCATTACAAACCTTACATTCAGGAGCTTGCACTAGTGGAAAGACCAAACCAAGACAGCTTTTGCTGTTTCATTGCTAAACTGCTGTATCTCCAAGTTCACAAGAAGATATAAGCTTATAAACAGATTTTTCTTCTACAGACAGTTTCTAAATTCTGAAATAACTATAACAAGAAATAGGAAAATAACCTACTCATTAGCTTTCATTTCCAGACAGTATCCATAGTAGTGTTAAGCATGTATGCATTTTTGACAAATACCTCTTACCTGTAAAAGAGCAATGTTCAGATTCCTTACTAGATGTTATCGTCATGACAAGTCAAACAATCTTTTTTATAAAAGGTTGGATGTCTTTTCAATAAAGCATGTGTGTACAGTTTAAAAAAAAATTAAAAAAAAAAAAAATCAAAACACCATCAGAGTCTCCCTTCCTTCACTGTCAGTCAAAAACAAGTTGGAATAAGTCTGAGTTGAAATTACCTGAATAAAGAGACTGGAGAGAGAGAGGGAGGAGAGGGAGGGAGGGGGAAAGAGAGAGAAAAAAAAAGTCTGAGAGGAGACTCAGTGATGTCAGCAGTATCTTAAGGAAATCTACAGCTGAGCCCGGCAAACTTTATAACTACACAGCACTCGACACCCAGTTACGTGGTAAGTAAATACCTGCTTAAGAGGAAACTGATGTACTTTTAAAGAACGTCAGTTAATCTTTGAAGAAACTTTAGCCAAGCTGATCAAAGTCCCTTAAAGGCCTTATTGCCTAAATAAATAAGGTTGCAAGTGGTTGTATAATGCTAAGAGCAAGAAGAATTAAAAGTCAACGTTATTGATTACCATTTTCCTGTTGGCAAAAGGAAGGCTGAAACTCATCTGAAATGCATTTGTACCAGGGTTGTAATGTAGTGAGCTGTAGCAACCACAGATGCAGCTAAAATCCCTGACCACCAAAGTTTCCAATCTGTTTAGCTACAACGCTCTTCCTCTTTGATGATTAATTCTGGGTTGGCTTCAGTGCCTTTCTGCTCAAGTAAGAGTAGATGGAAAAAACACAGATAGTGCAGATTAGATTAGGGTAAAGTTGGGTACCTTAAATAGAGTGAGGAAGAGGTGCAAGTTCATGCTGTCCACGGAGCCTGTATACTGCTGTAGGTACCATACTGGTGCTCAGTAGGATTTCCAGAACAGAATGAAAAGAGCTGCTGTGAAAGGGAAGGCAATACATCACTGGAAAGACTAATGTGGTTGTCCTTGGACATCATTCTTCTGTGTCTATATTCCCAGAGGTAATTCTTCCAGGAACTACATATCTCAACAAGTGTGTCCAACACAGTACAATAGCATCACCTGCAGAGCCATCCCACAGCACTGTGATGCCAGGTTGCTTTCACTCCCTTATGCTCAGGGGAAAGAGGTAATCAGCCCAGGGTGAATAGTTTACTAGCAAGATTGTGTGTAACTGAGACTCATAGAGAAGACATTAGCAAAAGTAAAATCTCTCCTTTCCTTAGCAGCACTGATAATCAGACATTGAAATTTATTAACAGCCATTATTAATGTCATGATATGCAACCATAGGAAACTAAAGGATGGAATTCTGCTGTCATGTGGTCAAGTATGTAGGCATTCAGGCAGTGCCAGTAGGCAGCAGCTGTTTTGCATTTAAAAGGACAACAGTTAGATGAGATTTTTTTCTTCCTTTGCCAGAGACTGAGGAATTTCACACGACTTGGATTGTTCCCCAAATCCATGAACCTGTTACACTGGTATCTCTTTCTCTATATTTACTATGAGGGAGATGGCAACAGCTCCTATCAGTTTTCATTATAAAATAAATGTTTGTGAATGGATTTTTCTGTTTTCAGATAGGCCCTTCTATTTACACAGCCCTCTAAAATGTCATGGGATGAAGCACCTATACCAGAAATTCTTTTTCACTATCCAGTGAAATTATGTTTAGTTGTAACTGAATTATACATTATTAAAACTCCCCACTTACAACTTTCCTTTTCTTTCTTCTGTTAAAGTTTGGGAAACTTCTCAAAGCATAACCAAATATGAATACTCTAATATGCTAGTCCCACACATTCTCCAAATCAGCATCCTTAACAACATGCTGCCTGTGAAATCACATGTAGTGTTGGGGGTCATGAGCAGAGGGTTATACTGGGATAGAATGAAGCATTTCACACTTTGTACAAGCATACTAGAGTTCCATTTTTAATTACTGTGCTGTTTTGCTAATAGCCAGTGTATCACTGCCACATTCTGGAAGACAGATCAATGGAACAGAGGGATGGAATTTAAGAAGTAAGGACATTCCTCAACTCGCCACTTGAAAATTTATATACTTTTCTTTGAACATATGTTTTCATCCATCCATTTAGCAGAGAGCACATGGGTGATCAGGGTTCTTATTAGGAAATGGTGTCTCCCAGGAAGATACAGAGGGGTTTCAAGAGATAACTGAATTAATGTCATGGCTTGTGGACATACAGAATGATCATCCAAGTTCTCATTCCCCACTTTCCCTCTGCTTTATATGTGCTGTCCATTACTCAGTGCACATCCAGAAAGGATGAGGAAGAACAGGACGTGGGTTTCCTCAGCTCAGCTGCCTAGCAGTAGCTGTCTGTGCTCAGCTCTTGTTGCTCCTTTATTAGTAACAATCTTAAACAAGCATCATTTCCCGGTGAGTGATCATATGCTGCTGGATTGTTCCCACATTGCTGCTGCAGTGGGCTAATTCCCCAGACAAGCTAATTTGTTAGCTCATGCTCTTCAAAACTTGTAAACTCACATGCTATTTTTTAAGTTTTACTTCTATGCTAGAGCTCATAAAATTGTTTCCTTATAGCAGCAAGTGGTAAGAGTTTGAAAGTTTGGACTAGATATGTTTAAATACTTATCCAAATGTCTACAATCAATATAGCTGAGCGGGAAGTCCCGTGATGATAAGAGGCTTGGCTCACAGTATTTTCAGCTCTTGTGTACAAAGTAAATTGTATGGAGCATAGCTTAGAAAAAAGTATAGTTAGTTAAAGAGACAATAAAATATACCATGGTAGAAAAAGTTAGTCCTACATATCAGACCTGTACCTTCAACTTATCTTGAATCCAAAACGCAGTTCTTTTACCGAAAAAGTGCTTTGGCACTTTCTCAGCTCATAAGGATGTGCACACCAGGAAGGGAAAGAGACACAGTGACATTCCAAGTCCTATCTGTTCTTCTCAGGATCAAAACACTAAAAAATTTATTGTTCCTATAAACCCCAAATTCATGAGCTGAAAGCCATTAGGTACAGCATACAAAGAAAGAAAACCAGACACCAGGCTAGAAATGGACCTTGCACAAAATAAGATCAAGATATCTTGAGCCTACATGTCACCTAAGAATCACTAAACATCTCATTGTAATTTCATATGCTTAAATATTCATGTAAAGCTCACCCCTGTGTCCCTAGCCCAGATCTTCAGAAGCACTGAGGACTGAGGAAGCACTGAGCTCCCAGAGAAATCATCAAGTGCCCAATGCTGTTGCATATGTAGTCCCTCAGATTCAGACTCCCTCTGTAACACCAGCAGTAGTGTTTCAAAGCAAATCTTAACAGTTATTCTGCAACAAATAAAATGAAAATGGAAGAAAAGCACAAAAATTTACTTCTTGTAGTAGCACATTTTTTTTAGTGCACCCTCAGAATCAAAACAATTTGGTGAAGTGTTCAGTTCTGCTGGCTCCAGGCCAGAAACACCCTGCTATGATCTGTGGTGCTTTGCATTCTGCAGCAATTTCAGTTCTGCAGCCGAAACACTACTTTTATGTTTCAGTACTAAACTATTGGAACTTAATGTTTTCTGCATGTACCAGCTGGCTTTCCACCTTAATCTACACAAGCTATTTTTTCTACTTTTATTACGGGCTTTTGAAAAATTGCATCAATAATACCAAGGCCTTCAGTTAATAGAAATATAGAAGAAAAGCCGGTAGGAATGTTGCCTAAATTGTCTATGGGCTCATTACTTCAAAATGTGTCTTGATTTGAAAGCAAATACTATAAAACAAATGCAATAGAAACTATTCATGTACCGCTAACAAAATGTAACACATGATGCAGAACTAAGCCCAAATACCATTTTCTCAAGCATTATTTGAATTATACCAAGCAAATCAGTATGAGACACCTCCAGGATTAAAACTATTTCTAATATATATATATATATATTTGAAGCACACTGCTGTGCACATGAAGGAATTTAATTAAAAAAAAAAAGTAACATAAAATTTATTTTCCTACTCATAACCTTTTTAGAAGATCCCCTACAGCTTAAATTTTACTGACTTTCTTATATGGAGATAGAAAAATATACTTTTCAAACCAGAACACTTGAACACAAGACATCAAAAGTATTTAACCCAAAGCTGGATCTTGTTAAACACAGAGAAACCTTTCTGCAAGTTTGCATTTTCTTACTGTGTGTTTTCTTTAATTGTTTTAAAATAGTCTCCTATTTTTGATGTTTTTCTTCTGTGAATTTGAGTATACATTTGTAGGTAAGTGAACTGAGAATCAAAACATTCATCTGTTCCTGATTGTCAGAATTCTTGATAAAATAGAACTCATTACACACATTCCTCTGAAATTAGCTAAAACTTTAGGTGCTTCATGGAATGCGATTCTCTGCACATGTATGTACAAATGGGCACATGAAGTTTCCTGCTCCAAGGAAATCAGTAACCATGTACTCACTGCAAATCTGCACTGTTAGGAGCCTTGATGCACATTTTGCCATCTTCTTTCTTTTGTCACATCTGTGTTGACATTGCAACAGTGGCAGCAGCAAGGAATTCATAGCGCATTACCTAGTCTGCTACAGTTTAAAGTAGTGGTTTGTGTACAAGCCCTCTACCATATGTTCTTTGCATTAGGAGTGGTTGTGGCTGACAGTGTTGTTCCTAAGGGAAATTTAAGCACATGAAAAGCACATAATTGGAACGGGATTTTATTCCACTTGACGAGCTTCACACGGAAGGATCTGGCTGAGAAGGACCCAGCTCTGTTCTCAATGAAGCAAGCAGTGACCTTCTTGGAAGTCGTGTTACCACAGCAGTTAGTGCTTTCAAAAGCTTCAACTTCAGCTCAAATAACTTGGCTTCATGAACACTGCAATTGCTGAAATGTGTCTTATCTTTCTGTACTAGAGAAGGTATTCTTCATCTGACTGCTTTGGGGTTTCACCACCTCATGAAAGCTATTGCCAGGGTAGGAATAGAAGGGCTTGAATGGTGACCTGATCTTCCATGTTTAAGGTCCTGCCCAGAGGTGTTGCTTCTTGATGACAGAAGTGTTCTTATGTTATGTCCAAGATCTTAAATGGATGACCAAGTGTCAGGAAGCTCTAGAGAGGGAAGACCGCCCTGAGAAAAGCCATTCATTCCCATGCAATTTTGGCTGCATTTTCCCTGACACTGGAAGTGAGCCTCCTCTGGTTTTGGTTCTAGCCCAGAGATGGGACAGATTCATAAGCAAGAATTCAAATTCAAACTGACTTTCCACACCAGAGTGAAAATGCAAATGGGCTTCAGATCCAAGAGGGATTTTTCCCCCAGTCTGGTCAAGATGTCTGGAGCAGCCAAAATTCACCTCAAATTCCTGGAACCCAGCCACTTGTCTTTGTTTTCTGAGACTGCGGTGGGTGCATGTTCGGTTTGCTGCATCACAAGCCAGAAGGATACATAAATCTCTCTGTGGGAATGATCTGCTCACATTGCTGGTAGAACCTCTGCAGGCAAACATGCTTCCTGTACCACTTTCATACTCCTCCTCATAAGAGCAAGAGCAGACAAATCTCCAGATCACTTAAGTTATAGTTGTAAGTTATAGTTAAGTTATAGTTCTAATATAATATTTGTTTTGTTGCAATTGAATAAAATCTGTTGTCATGGAAAAGTACGCTCTACAGCACTCAAATCCAAAAACCATTCTCAGCTACAAGCAGGATTTCTGGTGTAAGAAATGGCTGGTGGTTGCGGTCCAGAATTGTTGCTCCAAGGGATTCTGGGAGAAACAAGGCTGAAAGCAGTCAGCGGTGAGAACCTTTGACCACTAGTAGGGAAAAAACTTTCTCTAATCTAACATTTTCCTCTACATCATCCATGATGGTCAGTCCCCCTGGAGTTCCTGTGGCTTCTCCTCAAGCCATGATTCTGGGGTGTATGAACTTCATTATTTACAATTAGAGCCACTGTGATGACCAGAAATCCTTCTGGGAAATGTTGGAAAGCTCAAGCTTTTTGGCCATTGGATTCCTTCATGTATTGATGTGTTTCCAATGGGCATGAAAAACATTCCTCATTCAAAGAAAAACTAATGTTTGATACCTCGCAGCACTGTCTCATCATATTTCTTCAACAACATGCTTGACAGAAAAAGGAAGGGAAATCAGTCTGATTTCAGATGCTTCAGGTCACTGAACCCCTAGAATGAGTTCTGTGAATTCTCCTAATTCTCAAACACATTTCTTAACATTGACAGTCTAGGCTAGAATTCAGTGGCTAATTTAGTCTTTTCCCCACCTTTGAAACTCAGGGTTGTTTAAATGGAACTCCACTTTGGAGCAACTTGAGAAATAATGGATCATTTTTCACTTGGAATTTTATTTTCATGAGCAGCAATAAGGTCCCTGTGAGAATAGTCATTCTGGACTTTCTCTTACTGAATTTCTTTGAGCTGTGAAAGCCCATAATATCCGGGACAAAAATATGGCATTACTATTACCAGCTTCAGATACTCAGACTAGGCAGCCTCTTAGGAAACAGTATGAAAAAGGCTGACCAAATTAAATAAGAACTTTTGTGTATTTTAAAAGTGTCTTTATGGAAAATAACTTCTGGACAATTGAAAATAACTGACACATGTACTTTGCCAAACTTTATCAAAGAGGATTATGAACTGAGCCCATAGACAATTATTGAGACTGACAGAACGTATGACACTACTGAACATGCACAAAAAGAAGGTAATAAAGGGGAGGGTACAGAGTCTGAGGTACAGGGCATATGTACAAAGACTATCACCAGGCTTACTGTCTGCAGTATAGATCATGGCATCTCTAGCACAAAAAGATTATGAAAGTGATTTTCCAAGAGCGAAGTACAGACATTTGACCAAAGAGTGCTAAACAGACTCAAGATCAAATTTTGTAAAAGGCAGAGCTATTATCGTATACCTACTGAATTCAGCTTTGAGAGCAAGTAAAATATAATTCATGATGTTACAGGGGCAGAAAATGATTGCTTCATGAAAAGAAGATGGCACAAGGATGTTGGCTGCACCCACTGTCACTGTGATTGCACCATAGTTTCCATTGTAGCCTCCTATTTTCATATACCATGAGTGTTTCAAAATGCTGACCTTTGGGGCTGCATTTTTCCATGCTTGCTCCCTGCCCCAAAGGTGAATTCTTTCAGAAAGTCTGAGCAAAATCTTTTCAGGGACCATGGCTATTATTTTTCGGCTGTTGTCAGGACAGTTTGCCTGGGGCGAATGGCATAGCAACTGCTTTGTTCCTCTGAGCTATAATAAATACTACCATCCATCATGTAAGGCAGAAAATTAAAAGCATGGAAAACAATCCTTGTTTTAATGTTTGCAAGTTTTGACTGTTTAGGCTTGCAAATGGCATCAGGTAATGACAGGAGAGATCAAACTGGGTGATACTGGAATGAGAAAAAGGCTCTTTTAATGTGAATTATTAACACTATTCATATCAGAAAGTTTTCGTCTTCAAGAACTCTATTGCCAAATATTGACAAGTATTGTAAAGTAGGGTCTTCAAGACAAGCAATACAACAAGTAACGCGACAGGAAATGATATATTTTGTCACTTTTAATGTCTCGTATTTGAGATATTCGCTTTTCACAAGCACATTGTTAAAAAGTAAAGCAATATGCATTACAACCTGTTGCTGTAAGTTAACTGGTTTACTAAAAGTTTAGGTAAATTGGTGACAAGAGCATTAAATGCCCTGCATTTCTCAGAAGCAGAGTATTTGTAGGAGCCTTCAACTACGGATATTGATGCTGAACTATTGGCTCCCATGCTTGAAAACATTCTCTTAGGCCTTTACAGACCACAGACTATGCATGAGAACAGAGATGATCAACACCATTCAAAACAAAAGATAATTCCATAACTAAATCCCATGTCTGCTATTAAGACACAGCACCAAGGTGGCCTCATGTAGCCCCACGCATTCTCCTGATTTTATCGTTCACGGAAAATATGTCTGAAAATTACTGTACAGACAGGAAAAGCCAGTCTCCCTATAGGCCACAATAAAAACTAGAGCTGTCAAAAGGTCCCTGGGAGTGCAAATATATCTGTTTCAGAAGGTCTATTCTATAAGCATGCACACTCTACAGGCTTCAGCTTTATTTGGTGCCAAGTTGCAGGCAGAGAAAATTTGGTTGCAACATGATCTTCTAACACTGATGAGTAGGCCATTAATATTCATTAATATTCATTTTCTAAGGATTGTTCTTACAGGGATTTCAACCAGATTTCAAGGCACAAGCTGCATGAAAATCTGAAACAGACTTTGTAGAAGCAAACAGAATGGCTTCAGTAAAACACAGCCATTATTGTACAGAAGACCAAAGAAAAGCTACACTGAAGCCTTAATTTATGCATTTTTTCAGGCAGCCTGGGATCCTTTCTTTAAGTTTCTTTAAGCCTTCTTTTTTGTCATCTCCCAGGCTCTTAACAGACATCAGGAACTGAACAGCATTGCTGCTTGTTCCTCACTGCGTCCAGTTTGACTACATCCCTGCACGAGGTGCCAACCCACTTATCTGAACCTATTCAGAGCAGCCCATTCAGTCTGTTTCTTGGTTAACTGACCTTGGTTTCATTTGCATTGCTATCTCTGACATTCTGTTATCTATTTGATTTCTGCAATATTCCCACCATCATAATCTTTTCAGGTTTAGCTGTTCCCATGCCTTGATTTCACCTCCTGCCCTCCTTCCTGTTTCTTCATTTGTCTTCAAATGATTTCACTTTACACCTGCTGTTGTTTCAACTTCAGCCGTTTGGTGCCTGATTATCTACTTGATAGTTCTTGATAATGTTGTTCAGTTCACAAAGTCATGTGGTTTATGCGCTGTCTGGGTAAATGCTATTTTATACTAAATATGACTTTTCAATGCAGTATTTTTAATTTTCAAACACGACAGAATTCCTAGAAAGATGAATTTTACAAGGTACGCAAAGTAATCTGTTTCTTCTGTAATTTTTTCTCCAAGCTGCAACTAATTTATGTGCATGACAATCACTGTTAAATACTTCCTCCTATTTTGAATGGTATCTGAAAATATCTGTCAGATAAGCAATTGCACCTACATGTGGAACTTTTTGTTCATTAGTACATTTACTATTTGTAATACCTGATTAAGAGCAAAAAAAGGGATGCTGAATTCCTTTTTTCTTGTCATTCATTAGCTTCTTATGTGAAGCATTTTCTTGACCCCCATAAATTCTTACGGTACAACTTTAATCTGTGCATTTATGTGGAACTCTCTATGATTCTTTTACTTCTCGTAACACATTTCAACATATTCATTTCAACATATGATAAATCCATCAGAAACAATGACACTCATTTGCTTCCACTCTCCGTAATTTTCCCATGTTCTGCCAGAGCAGAACTCTTGACCAGCAATGCTCTTGACACTGATTTGAAGTCATACTGTCTCTTTCCCCTACTCCACAGCTAACTACAGACTGCTGACAATTGATTTCATCAGGACAATGAACTTATACCTCTGGATTGCTTGGAATGAGAGGAACTCTTTTCCTCAGGGTTCATTCAGCTATTTTCTTTATTCAGCTACTTCATATCTTCACTTGCTCCAGTATACCTTTTCAAACTTTTTTTATCCCCTGGTAGAATTTATTCCTCCAGCTTCTAAAAGGCCAGTTGTGCCATTTATCTCTTCTTGCAGGACATCTGCTTTTAACTCTTGGAATTATTAATAATAATTTCTTGGAATAGAGATTTCTGATGAAGAAACTGAGCTAATGCCTATTCAAGCACATCTACCTTGTTTGCATTTCAGGGTGGACTGCAAATTTCTAAACCTGGCTGCAGCAGGTTTCAAAATATTCCTTTCATATTTACTTCAACACATACCTTTATGGTATGTTGTTCACCACTTTTTTCTTTTTTTAAAATTTTTTCCTGATTACTGGTATCATTGGGCCAACTCTATTCCACAGAAATTAACTGTTAGCATACTGACATGCAGCTCTTACATCTTGTTTTCTTGATCTTCCTTTAAATTTTACTCTTCTTGTTCATCCTTGGAGTGATTTGCTAATTTTATAAAAGATAATTTTGCTTCTTTTTTTCCCTTTAAACTTGGCTTTTTACATTTTCCCTACATTGCCCTGTTTTACTGTTTGTCTAGACTGTCATAAACTATGTGTACTGTCCAATAACTTCCTTTACTTTGTTTTGTATCACTTCCTTGAGTATTTCCCAGCTGATCTGTAGTGATATTTCCTCATAATTGCAAGTCAGTGGTCTAAAACGCTATCAGAAACTGTCTCTTAGAGGACTACCTCCAAGACTTATTATTTAGTGTAGGACTGTAATGGGACATGGGAGGTTGGATGTGCTTTCCACAGGAGAACAGAAGCAGAAAAGCATTCTACGTTGACTGAATCTATGTTTCCATGGAACAACATCAGTAAGATGCTTCTGAGGTTGGTGAAGAGCACAGACTGCATACAGGCAGCTCAGAGAGCCACATAAGTGTGTCTGTCTCTGAAGACAACTCTGATTTCCCCCCTGATTGCTGAAGACTTGCTCACTTTGGACAGCAAGAGGACCACAGTCAACTGTCAACAGCTGGTCCTGGCCACACAGCAAGACTTGACATGATTTTCTATCTTTCTGGACAAAACAGGCTAGCCGAAAAGGCATCCACTCAGAAAGCCACTCTGGTTATTATGGAGCTTGGCCATCAGGCCCAGCTCATGGAAATCACACTGGATTTCCAGTAAGTTGAACATCCAGAAATCTGAGCTATCAAAATGAAGTGAGACATTTCAATTTCAGCATTGGCATAACGTTGTTTGGACTCGGCATATTACAAGGTGTCCTGCCAGTTCTGGGTTTGGGCACACACTCCAAAACAGGTGAATCCATCCTGATTTGTACTTCCATAGCAAATAAAACAATAAAACTTCTCTAGTAAAGATTAGACTAGCTG
>JAOWBP010000001.1:90303692-90316350 GCA_028571105.1 Tragopan temminckii | reverse complement strand
CAGTGCTAGGTAGCATGTTTATTTTGTGTGTATCTCTGCATACAGGAACAGGGGTGCTTTCTGCAAGTGAACTGTTCACACTTTCCAAGGTAGCCCAGACATCTTCACCTTCTGTTGTTCTAGATACCATGGTGCTGGAGAAGGAAGTAGTCCTTTGATCCATCCAGGTTTCTGGAACCACTTCACCTCAGACTTTCTCATTTTTGTGTCTCTGATCCTGGCTCATTTGCTAATCAAAGTACATCTCTATCTCCCTTACTCTCTTACTGCCATGTTAAGAGTAGGTCAAGTTTTGTGGACTTTGGCAATTGAGCCATAAGAAATGAATCTCAAGAGATTTGTTATAAAATAGAGTTGGGCTGGATGGTGTTGCCAAAATTTAAAAAGCTTCTGTAAAAATATACATTTTCCTGTAGATCTATAAAGCCCGTATTTACCTAATAGGCTATGTAAATTCCAAAGGAGCTTCTACAAAATATCTGGTAAATAGTGTTTAAGAATTGATGTGTATGCCAAAATCAATATACTGCATTTATCAGCTTGGAAATATTACAATTTTTTTGGTAAATAATATCTTGTTTTCTGAAAAGTCTAAAATGTATATCTAATCCAATTGTGTCACCTCTCATTTCCTTCAAAGAAGGGGAAAAGGCAAAGCTAAGTCTGAGATTCTGTTTTGAATTAACTGCCATTTTATCTCTAAGCGTCGTCTTTGTGCAAAACTATTACTGCAAATACTGTTTCTGAGACAAATCATCTCCAACTCTTGCAATGCATAACTACAAGGTACTGAACGCTATCAGCACAACCATCTTGCATTTATGTGGAGTTTATCATCCAAAACATTCCAGAACCTTGTAGAGGGATCCTGTTGCTGGGGACCAGGCTGTATGCTTCAGGGACTGGCTCATAGCGTGGGTGCAAAAGGTAGAGTAATGGAGGAGTAGTCAGATATTTTGACTCCACTTTAATGTGACATGGCTAAAACAAATAACTCTGTCTAAAGTGAAAAACAGCAGCAAGTTCTCCTCAGTGCCGCACAGCCATTGAGAGCAGGAAGTGAAGAATATTCCAGGTGTTATTCTCAATTGCATTCAGCACTTTTTACATCTCTCTGGTAGTATGAATAGATGTGAGTCTAAGAGAGGTTCAGACCCTCTAACAGAAAATGCAAGGCTGGGAAGGGTACTTACATAGAGACACTTGATTATCAAGCCGTTACAGAGCCCTGATTGTTGTAAGGACAATATAGCGTAGTAAGCACTTGAACATTTAAATTGGGATAATTAAAAAATATATACTTATTCATTATTATAAAGTATATTTAAGCTTGTTACCCTATTCCTCGCTGCCAGTCGTTCCAACCCCTCACTCTCTCCACTCAGCCATGCACCCACAAATACCTTTCCATAGCAGTCCATCTTCTTCTGGTCCCTCCTCTTTGCCTCACTCAGTAGACAGGGGCTCCTCTTCTTGAAAGCATTTCCTGAGTGCATTGGCAGTCAGCTGCTGAGGGCTGAGAAGTTCATTTTACCTTTGTTCTGCCCAGCTCTGTCATTTCTTCTAGTCGGACTCGTTCTCTACTGTTCCTGTAGCTTCTTTGCTCTCTCAGCCACTGAAGAAGATTGAGGTGGTAAGCCAGAGAGGTGGAGAGCAAAGAATAAAGAAGATAATTTATACTTCAGTATTTTGGAAGCTGGAATCCAGAGACAAGCTTAAGAACGTGACTTGAGGCCAAAATGCTTGGGTCTCCAGTTACAGAGCAGAGCTAGGCAGGTTTATTCCTATCTTAACACTCTAGACCATGTCTTGTCAGGAGCGATGGTGTGCAGTGGGATGAGAGTAACTTCTCCTTCACTTGTCTTCTCTCTGCAGCACTGTGGGAAGAAAGGGATAATAGAGGAATTAGCACAGTGAGGAACTTGCCAGAGATAGAGCAGTCTAGTGTGGAGTATAACACATACCACATTATGAGACCGTATGCCTGGGAGTTATTATGGGGACATCTGGAGGTTACAATTCCTTCTGTCGCTGTCCTCCTCAACTGTTCTCCCTTCCCCTCATTCCAGCAGACTCATGGCCCTTAAACTGTTAATTTTGTCTTTGACTACTATTTCATTTATCCCAGCTGCTCAGTTAGGAAAAAAAAAAGCAGCATCTCACTGAAAACAGATGCTGCCTCTGTACCAAGCAGATAAATTAAATGCATAAAGCACAGGTTGTGTACTGTGTTGATTCTTTGTGAATTTTATCCTTGATATTAAAATTCCAGTACATTTTATTACTTTATTTTTGAACCACCTCGATAGGGCAATATCTCATCGGCATTTCTTATGAGAACTGTCAATTAAATGAACTAAAAATTTACCACAGAAACAATAGAAGAAAAAAAAAAAAAAACTGACTCACTTCTGCTCCTGTTGAACATGCACAGTTTTTCTAGCCTGCATTTCTTTATTGTCATTTATATTTTTGTGTACATTTTCTCCATATACAAAATGCACAACTTTAGTATGTTGGAGTAACCACACACTGTCCATGTTTGTGTGCACATACAAGAACACTGCCACACAGGTGCTGAATTAAAAGCCCTTCTCGCATGCTCTCTTTCTTGGAGCTTGCTGGCTGTCCAACAGACAGGGATGTATCCTACTATCTAATTAGCTGAACAGAGACAAACCCTCGCCTTTCTTTCAGTACAGTGCAACAGTCAAAGTTGACCCTACAGCCGGAAAGCACTGACCTTGTCATTGGAAACACCTGATCGGTGTTTACGTTTCTGTGGGCAATAGTGTGTGTAGTACAATAACTTTGAAAACTCAAATGAGAAATGTCTGTGATTTTCAGCTGTTGAAGTGAACCAAGGGATGTTCTTTGCAACTTCTTAGGTCTATTCAAATACAACCTTCTTTTAGGAAAGGCAGGCAGGGATCTTGTCTTCCAGGGCCTACAGAATTTAGAGTTTGGTTAAATTTCAAGACTTTGTATCTCAAGTTACATTAAACAGAATATGTATATGAAAGCCTATCAGTGTCTACATTGATGTATACTGATTTTCATCTTAGTAGTATGTTTAAAAAAAATACTACGAAGACAGTTTGGTAATAAAGCCACCTTAAAACATGTCTAAGGAGGTACAAGAGGAATGAAAAGGATTTAAGGTCAAAAAAGCACAGTAACTATATAATTTCAAGTACTACGTGTTTTTATGTTTCCATCTCTTTCCGACTTCTTTGACACTTGTGTTATCTCACCCAGACACAGTGTAAGCAAAATGCCATAGACATTCTGGCAATCACTCCTGGGCATCCAGGTTAGAGTAGCAGTGGGGTATAAGGGCAAGTATTGGTGGTAGATTCTCACACCACAAGGCAACCACAATGACCCTTCTGGTAGATCTGCATAGAACTTAGCTGTCTCACTTACTGTTTTACCAGATTTCCATGAGGAGAAAACTTTCTGAATGGGCTGACATGGGAAAAAGGATGTCTCTCACATTTAACCTCTCTCACAATAAAAGACAGGACAAGATCTGCCTTTGCACTGTTTTCCCTGGGAAAAGAAGTTCCATGCTCAAAACCAGTCATTGAGATACTTTTAATTTGCATGCAGGCACCTATTTTTTCATTTCAGCCTACTCATTATCCCGTTTCTAACTGACACCGGAGACTTTGGAAAAGCACCTATTAAAGCATCAGGCTGCACACTCTCTGGTAAATCAGACATAAACAACAGGACAAGAATAAGAGGACTTGATCTCCAACTGATCTGCAGCAACTTTTGTGATTACTCAGGTGTAATTCTAGTAAGGGACATCATCAGACTGCCAAATTTTAGGTGTTTGGCTCAAATGGAATCCAGAAGTCTAATTAGCGACCTCATTAACAGTGTGCTTTAGGTGTCACTTGATGTTCTCAAAACAGCTTCTAGGTAGATCTAGCTAATAGGAAACAACAGAAACAAGGCTATATCTAAAATGTAACACAATTAGGAACATAAGCCCTGGGAAGTATCTTTTTGCAGACTTCTGTCAACAAAAGGGGCACAGCTATTTGCACCCTTTGTGGCAACTGCTGTTTGTTGTACTGGGGGACATGGTTTAGTGGAAAATATTTGGTGATAGGTGGATGGTTGGACTGGATGACCTTAGAGGTCTTTTCCAACCTTGGTGATTCTATGATTCTAACTAGGACACTTTTGCAGTGGTTGGAGATGGCGTCCATAGTTCAAGTAACTATCAGCTTACATATTCTCACCACGAAGAAGTGGATACCTGGATGAACATCCTCAGTCAGATAAGGCTTTGCTTGGGTTTAAGCCCAAACCATGCAAAAGCTGCTTGGCAGAATGTCAAATCTGAGCTTCCTTCCTCCTGCACAAGCTTGCTGTTGTAAAGGAAGCTGACATATGATAAATTAAAGCATCACAGGCTCAACTTGCGAGGGAGTCTGATCTTGTCTGTATGTAATAACTGTCCACAAAACACTGTTCTCAATATTAACCTTGAGGTGGCAAAGGTACAGATTTTTTCTAGCTCATGATCAGTCAGTCTATGCAGTAAGGCTTCGCTGATTACACTGGCTAGATGAAGAAGCAGAGCTATACGACTAATGATCAGAATTACATACATAGTTCAGGTTAAGCACCACTAAACCAGTTTGCTCCCCAGTCACTTCAAAAATAACTTCTCTTCTTAATGTACCTACACTGGGGAAGGGAATGGATTGCCAGGAAAATGATTTCCTGAAACCTACTTTGTGATGGTCCAATTTGTGAGTGGTTAATGAGGCCCAATTGATTAATATGAGTTTACATGTGAAGAAATTAACACTTTTCTATCACTTCACAACTTCCATTCTTTTATCATCGATAAATTGGATACAAATTCAATTACTCAGTGTACTCATTTATCAAGTGAAAAGTCTTATTTGCTGGTATTCTCCTTATTACTGTCACTGGGCAGTTGTCTTCAGCTAAAACTGCATTTTATGATATTACAACTACATTACGAAGACACTGACAAAACCATTAACTGCAGTGGCTGATATAAAATCCCTTCTGTTTCTTGTTAAAGCTGAAACTCAGTGCTAGTGTGATATTCTAGCAGGGAAACTCTGAGTTTCAGCAGACAACTGAAATCTTACATTATTTTTACCATGCTCTATTTTGAAAAGAGCAAAAATCATGTTAGTGTTTTGAAAGATGATAATCCTGTGGTAAAACCTATGAGTGAAAGCTTGTGACCAGTCACTTCTGATATCACAAGAGACAAGATTCAACGCTTATTTGTCAAATAACCTGCAGTCTGAAAATACAAAATCTGTCTATGATGTAGCTGAAGCCACTGTGGTATCATAATCTTTAATTCAAGAACAACTTCCACAATTTTTAACACATCATTAAGATTCCTATTACATATGAACTGTATTCTGGTTACTTTTTAACTGTTCTTGGTGAGCAAAATCCTGAAAATGCACATTGATGGAATTGTTAAGCTAGGTTGAATTCCTACCCTAAGGTAATAATTGCCCTGACAGCTTCTACATCCTTCTTCAGGTCCAAAGGTTAACTGAGGATCTGATCAATTTCTTATAAATCCATGGAGACAAAGTCTCTTCAGTGGCTCATTCACTGACATGCCTGCATGAATCACTCTGTAAGAATCTGCCCATTATCTTAGAAACTGAACACAAGGGCATCCAATGCAGTGGTGGACAAGCTCCACTATGGCAGAAGGTGCTGATTCAGCCATTCATCTCAGAGTAAGTTAGTCCTAAGTAAGGGAGTTAGGAATTGCAATTGCCAGTTTAGTAGAATAATTTTTATTTAATTTGACAGCTTTCAAACTATACATCCTTGAAACAAACAAACAAATAAACAACAACAACAACAACAACAAAAATGAGACCTGACTCTCATACTGGGGGCCTGGAAATATCTCTGAAATAAGACCAGAAATAATTAGAATTTGTAGAATAACGGTTTGCACTAAGAAAAAATAAATTAGAATTGAGTGATCATATTTTTGTAGTTTCAACATGAAGATCAAGGTCA
The DNA here is from genome assembly GCA_028571105.1 of Tragopan temminckii. NCBI lineage: Eukaryota > Metazoa > Chordata > Aves > Galliformes > Phasianidae > Tragopan > Tragopan temminckii. The sequence goes on along the minus strand of JAOWBP010000001.1, from coordinate 90,310,296 downwards.
GAAAACTGGGCCAAACATCCTCAGTTATCTTTTAACACAATGGGCTTTTTTCCCTTTAGCACTGCCATAGCAAGACAGATGCTAGAAATTCTCACTCCAAAGCTCTTTGCTTTTCATCCAGTTTTGAAGTCATGGTGATGTTCCAAGTTAAACTCACAATGGAGAAAGAAATATGCTGGTGTTTTCATTGTAATATGAATTTTCCATTGAAGATGTGGTTGAATTAGCAGTTCATTTTTAACTATTACTTTAATTTGCTCTTTGTGGTCAATTGTGCTTTTCTTCCCTCTATGTAAGTCATGCCTCAATCCTATGCCTTTTGAGGCATCTCCACAAAAAATGCTTCAAAGGCTAGGGAACTGTCTAATTATATGTCTATAAAGTGGCTAGAGAACTTCGTTTGTGTGGAGTAAAACAAATAAGAGAAAATGTGGAGGAATGTGCTGTTGAATGAATGTGGACATACACCCATCGTTTTCCCATACATGGGCAATAATATTAAGGTGTTGGGAGTGAATCTGAGTCTAGACATCCATTATAGGTTTTGTATTTTCAACCCCTCTTTTAACTTGTGCCTGGAGTAAATGATGTGTTCACACACTGGGACATTTAAAAAAAGATAGAGAGAAACTATTTCCTTTTTCTCTTTTAAGCACATGGGAAGGAAGCATGATTTTGTGCCCTTTGGTTATAAACTTCCCATGTATTATTTACCTTGTATGTGCTATGTTTTAGTGACTCTCCAGTCCTGATCAATGGTGGACTTTCAGAACCTGAGATACAAAAAGCTCTTAAGATATTTTAAATTGTGGAATATTTTCCAGGAGGTAATCTGTAAGCATTTACAGGCCGGTAGGTCTTCATTTGCTGGACAATCAATGTGGAGTTGTAATTACAATGCCATATCAGCCATTATGTGGCATGGACAAATGCTACTAATGATCCCTAGCAAATTTTGCTTGTTTTCTCTTGTACTTCTAATTTTTATGTATGTTAGAAACTAAAAGAGTTAATCCAGGGAATGGCATACCAGAGGAAGAGGAAGCTGGCTGTAGAAAACACAGAGAGGCAGCTGACTGAGATCCCCATCTTGAATCTTAATATGAAAGTAGTGAATCTGGTTAATTGAAGAGATCTAGAATCCAATAAGGATGTGGACTGTTAAAAGGGAGAGGGGAGGCTCTGTGGAGAAAAAGATGTCTTTTTCCTCTGTTTGCATTAATAGTTGTCTACTTCCAAAGAAGTGTTGGACAGAAGTGGCACTTCAGCTCCCTCCAACCTGCCCTATGTCTGATGTGGCTACTGTGTGCACATCATATGCCAAGGCAATATGAAGAAACCTCAGGTGCCCTGTGTAGACCTGGTAAAATTAATGTTTTAGTTATATTTTGTGAAGCTGAAGGTATTCAGAAACAGCAGCAGCTGTTTGAGCCTCAGACTGAAAGCACAGGCCATCAAGCCTTAAAAAATTCCAATGCTTTTCCCCAGGGGATGTTTTCCCCAGGCTGTGGAACAAGCTGTGCTCATTGAAGAGGCCCAAGGTAACTAATTAAACAAGGCATTTTAGTGATGGCTGAATAAAGCTGCTTGAGTTTTCTGTTTTCTTGCCTAAGGCAGCACCAGAGGGTGTCCAGATAAAGTCCTCTATGCGATTTGACTGCTCATTTGGTCCTTTTTCTGTTCCACTTACAGTCTACATTTTACAGACATTTAGTTTCCTGCAGCCTGCAATAATGCTTCAGGAGCTTTCTTCCTTATGTTATAGCAGTGAGCACTCAGTAAGCTTTCCTTTAACTTAATGGTGCTGTAGTTTTGAAGTATTCTTAAATTCAGTTGGTGCTATAAGAGCTCTTTCTCCTTTCTCAGTTTTCAATTGCTGAAGGACTGTGAAGTAAAAACCCAGTGAGAGCCTGACTGTCCCTGTGTCATGCCTAAGCAGAGGAGCTGACAGATTGCTAATAATTTACTGTACAGGGACAGGAAACATTTTCAGCTAGTCCTGATGCAGCATGTAAATTGGGAAGAAACAGGACAATGTTCAAACACCATGAGAAAACCCCACACAGTACAATAATTCATGAAGTGAAAAGCATCAGTGCCAGGTTAAAAATAAACTTAGTGAGACAGACATCTGCTACCTTTTCTACCATACAGTCTGAGGGGTGAGACTATTTATAACTGAATGTATAGATGTATGTGGCACTGACAAAATATAGTCTCTTTTGCATTTTTAAGCATAATCCATCTTCCATATTAATATATTTTAACATACACTATTACATCTTCATCTAAATTCTGTCAAACACATTTGCTGTATCAAAATATGCCTTGATATCAAACATGTGAAAGAACCATGCCTTGCTTCTGAATACTAAATCTCACCCAGAAGTACTTCTGTGCTCAGAAGTCTCTGATCCTGCATCCTTCCTTCAGTCTCTGGCAGTTCCTTCTTGACAGTAAGAAGATTTTCATGACTTTTTTTTTTTTCCCCGAAGGAAATCACTAAAATTTGGGCTCTTCTTCTGTATTTCCTACCTAGGAGTTCTCATCTGGCCTCTGCAGCCCATAGATTCATCTCACAACCCTCTCTCTCCTCTGTTTTTCACAAATAAGTTGAATTTAAAACAGGTTCTGTTCTATTTTGGTGCAACCCTCTCAATATGAATGATAATTTATACTTGTTACTGATATAAAGCTGTGCCCAGTACCAGAAGCTGTGAGTGGTCTTGTGCACTGGTGATTTTCACATTGTCTGCAATAAGCATAGTTACATTTCAGAGCAGTGACTCATCCCAGTCCAGTCAAAGGAGTTTCCTGTAGGAAAAAAATGCTCCAAGCAGAACAGTAGAGTTACAACCAATGAAGATGCTGGTTCATCATCAAACCTGAGCAAGAACTTCATGCACACTGACATATTGCCTTGTTCAACAAGGTACGTAAGCAGGTGATGCTCTCCCACTGAGACTAAGTTCATAGAAATGTATGCTTAAATGCTTTCCTAAATATGTGGACTTCTTAATATGTTTATCCCTTTCTGGATTTTGTAATCTGTATGAAACAACCAAATTTGAATTAGTCAGATGTGGGAGGTTCACAGAAATTTGTGGATGGTAGCTTTAGTACTCAGATCCCAGCGGTAGGAAAAGGAAATAAAAGACACAACTGAAAGGAAGCTAATGATATCCTAAGCATGGCCAAGGGGAGTTCCTGACACTTCTCACTGAGATGAAGGACAAGAGTAGGTACACATGTGTGAGGTGTGCCCAGGTAAAGTAACTGTTTTGCTTGGTGGACAAGCTTCAGGAAGAGTTGGGGAGTCTGAGAAGCATCTGGGAATCTGAGAAGGTGACAGATCAATGGATGTGTCCTCTGCCTTCTCAGGTGCATACATGCCAACGTGGCACGGACTGCAGAGACAGGCCTGGCATCTGATCTGCAACAGGATAGAGGCAGCAACTTGAGGGACACCGAGGAGCAAGTGACTTCATAGAGTCACAAGAGGGGCCCCAGTAAGCCCACTCAGTTTCCAATACTGGATAGTTATGAGATGGGAATGACAGATGAGAGATATGAAAAGAGGGAAGAAGAGACATGCATGCAACTTCTCCCTCCAAGGTCAGATCAACCAAGGCCTTGTAGCAAGTGCAGTATCAAGACCAGTGCTGTAAAGAAGCAGTGGCAAGTTGTCATAGGTGACTTGCTGCTCAAGGGAATGGAGGCCCCCATCTGCGTGCCAGGCCCTCTTCACAATAACTTTGCTGCCTACTTGGGACTTGGATCAGGGTTGTTACCAGTAAGCTTTCAATCATAATACAGCCTTTGGGCTATTACACACTCCTGCGGTATTTCAAGTGGGTACCAGTGATGTAGATACAGGAGACCTGAGGTATATCAAAAGTCAAAAGCTTAGGAGACAATTAAAGGACTTGAGAGCACTGATAATGTTTTCCTCACTCCTCCCAGTAATGGGGAGAGATGGGAAAAGAAATAGGTGAGCCTAGGTTATCCAAGCCTGTCTCTAGAACTGGTGCTTCCACCAGAACTTTGGGTTTTATAATCTTGGAAGAATCTTCCAAGTTGAGAGGTCTGTTTGGGCTTAACAGGACCCATCTTGGTTGGGGAAAAGTTTCTTTGCCATAACCTGATGAGACTGTTTGAGAGGGCTTTAAATTAGGGGATATCTCTAAATATTCTGAGATTATGCCGAGGGGTGTTGTGACAAGGATTTCAGGAACATTTATGCTGCTATAGGAAATGATGAAGGTTTGGGAGCATGTCTGAAATCCTTATGTACAAATGCACACAATGTGAGGAACAAACGCGACAACCTGGAAGCTTTAGTCCTTTCCCAGAACTCCAATATCATTGGTATTAGTGAGACTTGGTGGGATAAATCCTATAACTGGAATGCTCAGTTGTGGTGTTTCTCAGGGCACAGCTTTGGGGCTAATCCTTTTTAACATTTTTATCAATTATTGGACACAAGAGTGCAGAGCATTCTAAGCAAGTTTGCCAATGACACTAAACTGGCAGTTGTTGTTTACTCCCAGAAGGTACAAATGGCCTTGCAAAGGGATCTAGAATGATTGGAGCATTGGGCAGTTAACAACAGCATGAAGCTCAGCAAAGGAAAATGCTAGGTTCTGCACCTGGAATGGACTAATGCCAGCACAGGTACAGTCTGGGAGATAAGTAGCTGGAGAGCAGCTCAGCAGAAGGGGATCTGGAGGTGATGGTTGACGACTGTCTCAATATGAGTCAGATCTTGGCAGCCAAGAAGGTAAACTGCATTTTAGAATGCACAAACACAGACTAGCCAGCTGATAGATAGGAATGCTTCTCTCACTGTATTTGGCATTGATGCAGCCTCATCTGGAATATTGCGTGCAGTCCCTATCTCCATGTTACAAAAAGGTCCTTAAAAGCATCTAGAGGACAACAAAGCTGGTAACAGGGCTGGAAGGCATGTCATGTGAAGAGAGGCTGAGGGTACATCGCTTGGTTAATGTGGAGAAAAGAAGAATCCCACTGTTCTGTACAGCTTCTCGAGAAAGGGAAATGAAGCAGGAGATGTTTCACTCTTCTCCCTGGTAACTCATGACAAGAATGGCACAAAGCTTCACGGAGGAAATTTAGACTAGCTTATGAAAAATTTCTTCACTATTAGAGTGGTAAAATACTGAAAGAGGTTTCCTAGTGAGGTGTTTGATGCCTTGTGCCCTTCAACATTCAAGAGACATTTGGACAACACCCTCAATAGTATGCTTTAACTTTTGATTATCTCTGAAGAGGTAAGGCAGTTGGACTAGATGATCTTTGAAGGTCTCTTCCAACTGAGCTGTCCTGTTTCTATTTCTGTGGCTGTCTCTGTGTTGAGTAGCTTCACACAACCCTGTGTGTGGTGATCCTTGTAAGACAAAAACAAATAGGGCTTAAATAGGGAGAGACTGCTGAAGCCTTTCTTCACTTAGTTTCAGCATATTGCTCTCATAAGCTTCAGAAATGTCTTATTTCCTTGATGTTGAAGGAGACCTCCATCTTGACGTGTCAGTGAGGGAAAATACCTTACTTCTCACTGTTGCATGTGTGAAAGAATATGACCACATACTCACCACCACTGGGGAATTTTTCCTTTCCCATCTTTGAGTTTGAATGTGCTGAGCACTTCCAAGACACTGTATGCTCACTGACTCTCTCAGAACTGAAACCATGTATTCCTGTACTACAGTATTCTTATCACTAGTCACCAACTGTAAGCTATCAATTGAGTTGAAATTGAGTTTGCAAAGCCTCAGGACAGAGGCTCCTCAGCTTTGCTCAGCCTGCAATGCAGTTTGACCTGCTCAGAGATTTTTTTTATTTTTTTTTTTGGCCAACAATGATAGAAATTTCTCTAACTTATCAGTTGTCTATGACTAATTTGTTCCATTTTATTTATCTTAGAGTACAACCACACTTTTAGACAGATAGCAGTAACAAGCAGTTATCCTGTGCAGAATTAAATATTTACGACTCCAAGACAATGATGTCCCATGAAGAAATACAAACCTCATATGACAGCAGAGGCCTTAAGAAGTAGAGATGTGGGACGCAATACAAAGGAGTACACTCATGAGATGACATTATCCCAGGTATTTAGACAAACTGGTGGAAGATCTCCTTGAGAGCAGCCCTGCAGAGAAGGACTTGGGGATCCTGATGGACGAGAAGCTGGACATGATCTGGCAGTGTGCACTTGCGGCCCAGAAGGCCAACTGTGTTCTGGGCTGCATTAAAAAAGGGGTGGCCAGCAGGGAGCAGAAGGTGATAGTCCTCCTCTACTCAGCTCTTGTGAGGCCCCATCTGGAGCACTGCATCCAGGCCTGGGGCCCCAATGCAGGAAGGACGTGGAGCTCTTGGAGTGAGTCCAGAGGAGGGCCACAGATCAACTCAGAGGGCTGGAGTGCCTCTCCTAAGAGGAAAGGTTGAGGGAACTGGGATTGTTTAGCTTGGAAAAGTGAAGGCTCTGAGGAGACCTCATTGTGACATTCCAATACTTGAAGGGAGCGTATAAACAGGAGGGGGAACGGCTGTTTACAAGGGTGGATAGTGATAGGACAAGGGG
>JAOWBP010000001.1:90286461-90303592 GCA_028571105.1 Tragopan temminckii | reverse complement strand
GTTGGTGACCCTGCACATAGCAGGGGGTTGAAACTAGATGATCATTGTGGTCCTTTTCAACCCAGGCCATTCTATGAATATGAATATATGAATCTATGACAACAGATGGGGCGCAGGCTTGGCACTGGATATTCCATGTCCATTAGTATTTCCACTGAAGACATGTCAAATCTGGAACTGAACAAATAAGATTTTAGGAGTAAAAAGGAAGTAGTATTTAACATGCATAAAAAACACTATCTAAAGCAAATTTGTACAGAATATTGAACTGAAGAACAAAAGCACAGAAGAGGGGTTGGAGAACATGAAAGTGACTCCAAGCTAGTCCTAAAGTAAGAAAGAAGAAATCATCAAAATGAGCACAGTATTCCTCCCAAGGAAAGGCTCTTCATGATAATAACTCTCAAATCCTACTGCCACAGAAATGAAACTGACAGTGTTAGCACCCACAGCAGGAAAATGGGCAGGAAGTAAAGATTGTATATATATATACATATATATCAATTTTTGTATAAGTGCTATTATTTCTCCCACTGTGGCAATTAGATGTGGACAAGTAATGATAAATACAAATGGGTAATGATTATTTTCTTAGGCTTTCAATAATTCATGGTTTCATTTGTTTATAAAATATGCTGTCCCTTTGCCATAAACAAGATTTTGAGTGCAGTTTTGTCGTCTTTGCTGACAAACATTTTATTTTTAGCTTTGAACTTCAACTTTTTATTAAAATGTAAAAAAAGGAGAGCAACAAAACCATTAAAAAAAAGCAGGTTAGACATATATTAATTAAATGCTAGGAAGAAATTATTTCCCCAGAGGGCGGTGAGGTGCTGGCACAGCTGCCCAGAGAAGCTGTGGTGCCCCATCCCTGGAGATGCTCAAGTCCAGGTTGGATGGGACCCTGGGCAGCCTGAGCTGATGGGAGGCAGCTCTGCCCACTGCAAAAGGTGGGTTTTGGGTGGAGTGAGGGGAACTAAGTGATCTTTTAAGTCCTTCCCAACCCAAACCATTCTATGTTTCTATCATTCTGTAATACACAGGGTCCCAGAGTCATCATCTTGCTGTTCTAATTATCACAGTGGAAGTGGCTGCATGTTGGTGATTTCTTCTATGTTTGGAAATCGAGACTCAGTGCTTTGGTTTGTAATAACAAATGATTTCAAAGGCTGAGCAGCATTCTGTTATTTATTGGAAAAGTATATGCAGCATTTTGGCAAGCTATTGCTTGCAAAAGCATAAAATTCTTATGTTTTGATAAAGTTTAGAATGCATCATCCATAGTATGAATGAAATAGCGTATGCAATTTAAAACTCCACATTCAGTGAATAATCAGTATTTTAATCTTAAAAATGGGCAGAGTAGAGGATAACGCTCAAATTCCAGGCAGACTGAAATTTATGTTCTAAGTCTGAGGACAAATCAACGTCAAAGTTTTGGATAGGCTGCTTACTGGCAAGTCTTACAAGCAATGCAGAGTTTAAAACACAAACCATAAGAAAAAGGACTTAGGAAACAAATGAATTGAGGTGTCATTTTAGATAGAAATGCCCAGTCTACAGGGAAGCAGAAAGGCAAAACTAAGTACTTCTTAGTGCTTATAAAAAGTTCAGTCCATGGTGATTTGTGATTAACTGAGCACTGAGGCAAAAACTGTAGTTACAAAATAGCTATTATTTTCATTTTCACAAATCTACCGGACAGGAGTGATAACTATTTGTTGTATAAAGTGCTGTCTAAGCTTCAGTAAATTTACCCTCACAGCTCCAACAGTCAGTGTGGGAATAAACAAAAGCTGGACAACTAAACTTGCACAAGTGTTATGGTCTAACCCCAGGAGTAAGCCCAGCACCACTCAGCCACTCTCTCATTCTCTTCAAGTGTGATATGGGACAGAATCAGAAATGTAAAAGTGTGAGAATTCATAGATTTAGATAAAACGTAGTTGCCTAGGTAAAGTAAAATCTGTGCACACAAACAAACCAATGCAAGGAATTTCTTCACTGCTTCCCATCAGTAGACGGATATTCAGCCATTTCAAGTGGCAGGGCTCATCACAGATAATGGTTTACTGGCAAGACAAACACTATCACTCCAAAGATCCTTCTTTCGTCCTTCTTTACTCCAGGTTTTATTACTGAGCACAATGCCATATGATATGGGACATCCATATGGGCCAGTCTTGGTCAGGTGCCCTTGTTCTGTCCCCTCCATCTCCTTGTGCACTCCCAGCCTCCTCCCTGTCAGTATGAAAAGATAAAAGGTCCTTGACTTAGTGTAAGCGCTACTGAGCAACAACTAAAGCATTTGTGTGTTACCACCACTATTTTCATCCAAAAAATCTCAAACACAGCATCATACAGCCTCTGTGAAGAAAGTTAACTGTATCTCAAACAAAACCATGACATCGAGCTTTTGGTTGGTGTCACATTCCCTCACACAGCCAGACCACAGAGAGATTTGGGGCTGGCCTCAGGAAATCCCAAAGCTCAATCTTTTCTCAAAGGAGGATGGCAGAGGTGGCTGGCTTAGTTACCTTTTTCTTTACTGGAAGATGGGGCCTAGACAGCCAACCTTCTGTCTGAAATAAATCCCATCACCTTGTATTTCCATTTATTTATTTATGTGTTCTAATCATTGGAGAAACTGAAAGCTTTCAGATTGTACAATTCAGTGGTAACTGTACTAGCAGTGATGCTGAAATTAGCTTGCTGACATTTAGCACTTACTTCAATAAATTTTTTCAGAGACCATGGAAAAAGTTAGCATTACATTTCAACTCATGGCTTTTTATTCTTTTTACTCAGAATATCTTCATTCCTTTATTTAGAGGCATAGCTGGGCACGTCCAGCTAGATAGCATTTGTGACTTCTTCACCAGTTTATTTCAAACCAGCTTTCTTCATGCTATTGCACATCAGTTGTTGAGCTGTCATTGGAAAGAAGAACAAAGCCAGTTATTCTTCTTTTGAAGCAGTCAGAATTTTACCATGCTCACGTCAGAGCTATTTGAATGGCTTCATGGAGATATTGTGCATATGCACAGTTTATCCGTAGGTTGTCTGAAGGTTCTATTAAGGAGTGCTCTAAACCGACACTTAATTACAATGAATCTTTAATATAACAAGTCAACCAACAAACATTGGATGAAAAAAGGTTGTAAAGACAAGAGAGGAATCTGTGCTCCACTCAGTGAATCAAGGTGTACACACCAAAGCAAACACAGAAATTGGTCTATGACAGAATGTACCAAGGAATGCTATATCTCAGCCCAACACTTTTATAATGCCAGCTACATTTACATGGAAGAAACTGTTTAATTTGCTGAAATACAGTCATTAAGTTTTGTTTCATAAATACATTTTTAATTTATTGGCATTTCATTTAATGTCAGTTATACATAAAAATTCTGGACAAAACAACAAAAAATCAAGATGTGCAATGTAATCTCAGGATGAAAAGTACGCTTTTCTTCGTTACTTGTGGTTAATTATCTTCAGAACTGCCAGCTTTATGTTATTTGGACTAAGAGCGGAAATTTGTTCCCTCTTTCATGAAACAAGCACAGCATTTATGGTTACTGAATATAGGAACAGGTTTTTCAACTTTAATTAGAAACTGTTCTTGTGTGAGAATCTATTATCTGTTTGGTAACAACAAGAAATGTCAATAACAAATGGACTGATCTCATGCTGAAAGCTTCAGCATTGATGACGGAACAGGATGGACTGCACTTTGATTTTATAAGAACAGTCCAGCACTTCTACCCTAGTTTGAAAATACTACTGTGTTCCTTAGAAGATACTCCTGTTCTTGTGCTTTAAAAGTGATGTTTATGCCACCAAGAAGACATAAGAATGTAATATTTCAGAGTAGGAAGCTTGCTACTTAAATGCATGAAAAAAAACCAACCGAATGATACCTGCTTTCTCCTTTCTTTCTTATTGTTCACAGTTTTCACTTTAAACTAGACTGGATTATCTTCCATTAAGAATTATTTTTAATTATTTACCACAGATAGTGGCAATCATAACAAAGATTGAGGTCAAAGTGTCTTTGACACCATGTATCAGGAAAGCTGGTTGGTAATTTTTTGCTGATATCAGATTTCTGTGGAGAAAGTTTAAAATCCTTGATGCTTTCTGATTTCCTGGTGGATCATTCTAAATGAAATGTTTCACAACAGGTGATCTCAAGCTATTGGATATAAAATAAGATCCTTCTTGACAGCTAGATATTAGCTGGAGCTCAGTCTGAGGGGGATGTAGTGGGAAGACTGAGCAAATCACAAAGATCACAAAGATCAAGCAAATTACAAGAAAGATGAAAAAAAAGATGAAAAGCCCACCTGTGAATGCTGGCATGGCTCAGCCACGGTATAAGTGCTGTCAGGACTTCTCAAGAACTTAAAGTACCAAGAGAACATTTATGCAAGAAACGTCAATATTTCTAAGAGTGGATTTCAACAATAGAAGTCTTCAGGAAAACTTAAATGTGTGATATTTGTCTTGCTGTATGAAGCCAGCTCTGAGTGACTGATCTGTGCTTCTATACAATGCTGGTATCAAAGCAGAAAGCAGTTTTCCTGTTCTTTAGTCCAGTCTATTACTCATTAATCCACATCTAATTCACTTATTTCTCCCATTGTTACGTGAAGCAAAGAGCTACACTTGTGGTCATACATAAGGAACATGGGGGAAAGAAGTCTGTTACTTTATAGAGAACTGAAAGTTCCATCTTTTCTTTCTTTCAAGTTTTCTGGGTCATGACTCACCCTGAGGACTACAGAGGTGAGTGTCCAGTCCTGATCTCATATAAATGATGCATACAAGACTTAATGAAATTGCACCTTTTCTCTGATGATTAGCATTAAGCTTTCAGTAATCTATTGCACTGTCTTACTTTCAGCTGGGATGGAATTGTTTTCTTCAGAGCATCTCATATGATGTTATGTTATTCTTTTAGGAGAAAAACAATGTTGGTAACACACTGATGTTCACAGCCACTACTAAGCAGCACTGTACAGAGCCAAGGCCATTTACAGCGAAGGGCCCAAGGAGCTGGGAGGGAACAGAGTTAGGACAGCTGACTTAAACTGGCCAAAGGGATATTTCATGCCGTATGACATCATGTGGAAGGAGTTTTGAAGGGGGTGGGAGTTCATTTTGCTCTCTCTTTCACTGCTTGGGGCATCATTCAGGGGGTGTTGAGTGATTGCTTGTGCATCACTTGTTACATATATTCAAATATACATATAGTCATAACTACTATACTTTTCCTTTCTCTATCTTAGTAAATAGTTTTATCTCAACCCATCAGTTCTACGTTGTTTAGCTTTTTCTTCATTCTCCCCCCCAATCCCACTGGAAGGGGGGGGGGGGGAGTGAGCAAACAACTGTGTCATGCTGAACCACCTGCCAAATTAAAACACAGCATGTGTATAATCCATATTCTGTACATTCTTCTGTCAAGGACTATCTTTTAGTTCTGCCTCTATGCCAGTTCTGATTTGATAAAAACACTAGAGGAGTCACTCAAAATTAAATATATATATGTATTTACTTTGCAGAATAAGTGAGATTAGAAATGGTAAAAATATATACTTGTTGCACCTTCTTATCAACACAAAAATGATAATAGTACCATACTTGATAACATCCAAGTTCTTTTTGTAACACTATTAAAATCTAATAAAAATATTATTACAATAATCCACATCCATATCATATTAGCACCCAAATAACTGACTTTCCCTTTCAAAGCTTTTCCTATCTGAACCTATAGTTGGACAAGCAGGCCTCTCTACCATCGTGCTTTATTTACAGGCAGCCTAAGCCTAGCTGTAGCCTTCCTCAGCCACTTTGTTGCCACTTGCTCTTTGTAGATTTCAGACTTTTCAAGTGACGCTGTCCATTCCCCAACAGAGTCCGTAACTCTGAACACCAGGGTCCTTAAATCTTTCCTCAAACTGATCGCTTTTCTCTTTGAACCAGTGTTTGATGAGGTAGTGTGAAGATGTAGTAGTGTGAAGACATGGTAGTGAGAAGATTATTTTTCCCTGTGTAATGGCATCTGAAGACTTCCCTGCTCTAGGCTTGCAACATCTATGCCATCTTCTGGATGTTCAGTGAATCATATTTATCCCTTAGCATGTCTGGCAGTTGCATGTTCTGATGAATGAACATGTCAGTCTCTTATAAACATTTGTATTTCCTGAAATCAGTAAATGACAGAGTAATTATATTGGGAAAGGAAAAAGATTTTAGGGCAAGAGTCAATGCTTTGATTGTGTTTCTTTTATTCACTCTTCGATTACTAGCCAAAGTGATTGCTCTAATGCATAGTGGACTGTCACTGCTATGCTAAGAGTAGCTACTGAATTTAACACAAAAATTACTCTTCAACGGGGAAACTGCGTTCACTAATCTAAGCATTTATTAAATGCTTTTTTTAATATACTGAACACCTGTTGAGAGTTCTGTCACTTCTTTTTCCGTAAAATGCTCAAATTATAATTTCCTTTACAGTATTCTCTCACCCTTTATATCTGTGTTGCATGTCAGTATTTCATCAAGACTTACAGCTAGTGTTCCCTTGATGATTTTAGAAAAAATTGTACCTGAATGATTTTTTATTTTCCTAGGTAGGGAAAGATCATCCTCGCTTTCACTATTCTTCTGCATTATTGGCATACAAATTGAAATTAGAATAAGCTTTTCCATGGTGAAAACTGGCTGTAATTTTTCAATAGTCCTCTCCATATCGAGACTGGAATTAGCAAGAACTTCAGTCAATAAAATAATAATGTATTGCATATTCAAACATTAACAAAATGCTTAAATGACTTGTTAAATCACAGCCTGGTGAGGAAAAAGTCAAGAGCAATAATTGCAGCTGTAGACAGAGGGACAAGGAATAATATTATTAATGTTCTCAGCTGTTTAATGAAGTACAAATAATACACTGGGAAAACAGAGAAGCAGTAGAATATTTCATTGTTTTAAATGCTACTTTTAGGAAGCGGGCAAACCTAGATTTATCAGTGATACTGTGCTGATAGAAAATACACTGTTGGTTACAAAGTCAAGCACTAAGCAATTGGTTTTTCTTTTAGAAATGAATATTGCAGTTACTACAAAGTGAAACTTCTTATAACAGTTGACTAATTCAGATCAAGCTTTCATTGCTAGGAAACTATTACAGTAGTTTACCACTGAATGGTACTTTCATAGACAAATGGTACTTAAACCTAGTTGAAAAAGAAACGAAAACATGCCCTTAATTTTCATTCTTACTCAATAACAAATTCAGATTATATCCAGGACTGAAAGTGCTGGAAATCCTAAATGAGAGTTATACATTTTTTGCCAGATTATTGGAAGCAGATATGTTACATTTCTATCATATTTTGTACGTGGAGGACTTTAGGTTATATATTAGAGATGATGGATGAATGTCTGAAATGCTAGATACTCAGCTAGAGCACCTTTGAAATCTTGTTGACGTCATGAACGGTGGAAAATACTAGCTTCATACACCGACATAGAAGGTGAACCCACTTGACTTGTTAGGAATCCCCTGTCCTGGAGATAGCAGAGTTCTAGTATCACTGATATGGGGACCCCTGGGATAGCCCTGGCACATCCTGGATTATTAATTTGATTCTTCTGCTGGTGGTTTCTCTCTAAATGCATGTGCTTTGATTTCTCTTTCTTGGCAAACAGATCCCAGAAATAAGAAAGGTTTATATTCCAGCTTACATTTTACTGGAAATAATCAAATTCAAAAATTCTATTTATTCTACTGCGAGGTGAAGGTAAATACACAAACATAAAGATTCCTCTGATCCAAATTGTGGATCTCAAGTGCGAGAGTGGACAAATACAAACCTCAGGACAATCTGTAACGATCCTGTGTTGTCCAGCTTACCGTATCTCAAGCAAAAGCTCTTTCTCTCCAAGGAACAGTCAAAGACTTTTTCTAAAGAGTTTGGACAAGGTAAATCAGGAGTGAAAAATTCAAACTGTCCAGTATGCACCGCTCAAATCATGCTAAATCCTCTCCTACACCAACTCCTGATAGAAAGACGTGATATTAGGACTAAAAAAAAAATATTTTACATGAAGTACATCAGCTACAAACAATAGAGTTTGCTAGGAGTAAGCTTATAACCTAGTTAGCATTCTTGCCAGCAGTGGGGATATCAGTTTGTAGCTATCAGATATAACAAACAGGCAGTAATATAAGTATTAGAAATCCAAAGAGTACATGTAAATGAAGATAAAACTGCTTGACTGCAGCATGTGTGTTCAGGATTTCAAAGCACTTGACAAACTCCAATATAGCTATCTGGCAACTGTAAATGCAGAGAACAAACAAAGATTAAGAACAGCATTTCTGAAGCATCTGCTTCTTTTTATTGTCTCATTTCTTTTAAATCTTACCTTTGGATTCACATGACAGGAATTCAAGCTAAACGGTGCCACATCATACACCTGGTTTTCAAAGGTGCTGAACGTCAAGCCTTCATTTACAACTGTAGGGAACAGTTGCTGACCATCTGCAAGATCAAATGGCTCCATGGACATTTTGGAAAGGTAAAGTATGTAGATATATTAACATCCTAACAAAATGAAGCAACGAGAATTAATAATTTCTCCTCAGAGCTCATGCCACACTGGGATTCATCTTATCTCAAACAACCCATGTAACCACATAAACTAGTGATTTTGGCTCCCTCCAGAGGAACGCGGACAGGGAACTCCAGGGGGCCACCCACTCCGCATTCTTTGGGCATCTGTTTCAGTATGAGTATGGCAGCCTAGCCAAGAGGTTTAATTGCTGGATGAAAGAAAAGTTAGGTGATATGGGACATACTTTATTGAAACTGTAATTAGAGATTATTAGTAGTATGGAAAAATTATTTTAGAAAATAAAGTGTGAAGTGGCAGTTCAGGACAAAAAAATCATTGCATTTACAAATCAGTCTGGAGAACTCACGAGTAGAACCTCCATCTTCTCCCCCGTAAGAGAGAAATGAAGAAACAGAATGACATAGTATATGATCCATTAAAATATATATCTATGCATATGATTATACCTCTCAGAACAATGCTATTTCCCCTGCTCAAATGTCTTTATTAAGGTGAAAAAGGCACTTGGTAATCCACCATTCTGTTTCATGTTGCTTTAAGAATGATCTATTTCTCTTCCAGATGAGTCAGAAATGTCTGGAAGGAGGCTGTAAACAAGAGCATTCAATATTCAGCCTTATGCATTGTTCTGTAAAGAGCCATCTCTAACCTAATGATCTAATCCAGAATAGTTATGGTGATGGTCCCAAATCCACTTTGTATTGCCTACAGATTATCTCGTTTTATGTGATATTTGCTGCTTATTCAATATTTCTCAAGTAATTGATGCTAAACCCCTAGTCTTTTGGATGAAAGTTTTGTTAGATTTGCTCTAGATTTGCAAACAAGTGTCATAATCTCCTGAATATCCTTTTATTTCCCATCCATGTTAAAAAAATATGCAGCTAATTCAGGTATGTTGAGTAGTAGAGGCCAATGTTTTTAAGACTCATGCAGCAGGCATCAGTTTGGTCACAGCTGACTAAAAACAGAATCAGGTATGCTGCTCAAGTTCTCCCACTATGATATTGATCCAGTGAGGCAGTAGGTATGTCTTTACATGTGTAGTGGTAAAATAAAACACATGCTATGCTCAAGTAGGGGCTCAATTCTGCTAAATCTTTTTTTGGCTTCCAATGTCCAGAGCACTAGTAGCCTATAGGAGGGAGAAAAAGTCAAATATGTCTGAGTGGGAAGCATGGGTTCAGGGTTAGAAAGGCTTGTATTTGTATCTGGTTAGCCAAAAAGATCAAGATCACCCAATATTATCTTCAGTCCACTCTGGTTATCTAAGACATCATCTTCAAGTTTGGATTCAAATGGCATGTGCAGTTTTATGTAAAGCAAGTTTGTTAAAAAATTGTCATTGTCTAGTAGAAAATACATTATTTTGTAGGTTTTTTGTTAAAAATCATACTGCTTTTATTTTCAAATGGTAAACACATGTATATGCATAACACTTGCTCCATCCGTACTGTAAAATTCAAAGTGCCTAGGCACATTCCTTGGCACTGGGTCTAAAAGGCAGGTAACAGCTCTCATTTATATGAAACTCTCAGCCTCTCAAACAATTTAGTCACATGCGAACTATTTACTTGGAAATGCCTCTAGGACATGCTAACTTACAAACAGGAACTAAGAGACATCTTGTAGTGTCCTAGCATCCAAGCAGGCTAAGACAAAAACCATATTAGTGACTGCTCCAAAAGTTCTTTTGTATAGTAGAAAAATGTATGGCACTGAGAATGTCTTCTGGAACTTTCTGATTAACTAGTAGAGATGCAGCATTTATAAAAAAAATATGTTTAGCAATCTAAGTAAAATACATTCCATAGACTTGAAGTTACAGAAGGGAGAAGAATCATAGAATGGCTTGGGTTGGAAGGGACCTCAAGGTCCCTTCCAGGCAGACAGGGTTGCCAGCTGCTAGACGAAATACTAGATTAGATTGCCCAGGGCCTCATCCAACCTGGTCTTAAACACCTCCAGGTACAGAGCATCCACAATCTCTCTGGGCAACTTGTTTCAGCACCTTAGCACTCTCTCAATAAAAAAAAACTTCCCCCTGATATCTAATCTAAAGCTCACTTTCTTTAATTTAAAACCGTTCCCTCTTGTCCTATCACTATTTACTTGTATAAAAAGTTGATTTATCTCATGTTAATAAACTTTCTTTAAATACTGGAAGGCCATGATGAGGTGTCCCTGCAGCCTTCTCTTTTCCGGGCTAAACAAGCCCAGTTCCTTCAGCTTATCTTTATAGGAGAGGTACTCCAGCTCTTGGATCTTCTTCAAGGTCCTCCTCTGGACCTGTTCCAACATCTTCAAATCCTTCCTGTGCTGGAGGCCCCAGGCTTGGATGCAGTCATCAAGCTGGGGCCTCATGAGGGCACAAGGGAGGAAGACAATCATCTCTCTCTCCCTGCTAGCTGCCTGGCTTCCTTTGATGAAACCCAGGATACCACTGACCTTCCAGGCAGCAAGCTCACATTAAGTTTTTCATCAACAGGAAATCCTATGTCCTTCTCAGCAGGTCTACTCGCAAGGAGTTCTTCTCCCTGTTTGTATACATATCTGGGATTACCTCTATTCAAGAACAAAACCTTGCACTTTTCTTTGTTGAACCTCATTAGATTCACATGGGCCCACCTTTCAAGTTTATCAAGGTCTTTCTGGATGACATCCCTTCCTTCCGCTTTATCAACCGCTCTACTTAGTTTGGTGTCATCAGCAAACTTGCTGAGGGTGTACTCAATCCCGCTGATAAAGATGCTACAGAGTACTGGACCCAAGACAGATCCCTGGGGGATTTCACTCAGGACTGGCCTCCACCTGGGCATAAAGCCATTGATCACAACCCTCCGGCTACAACCTTCCAGGCAATTCCTTGTCCATCGACTAGTCCACTCTTCAGAACAATATCTCTACAATTTAGAGATAAGGATGTGGTGGGGAACCATGTCAAAGACCTTTCACAGCTGAGGGTAGATGACATCAGTTGCCTTCCCTTTGTCCACCAATGCTGTCACTGCAACATAGAAGGCCAACAGCTTGGTCAGGCATGGCCTTTGCTTGATGAAGCCATGCTGACTGTCTTGGATCACCCACTTGTTCTCTGTTCCATGCTCTTCCCAGGAACAGAGGTGAGGCTCACCGGCCTGTAGTTCTCCAAGTCCTCCTTGTTCCCTTTCTTGTAAATGGGAGTGACGTTTCCCTTTATTCAGTCCCCAGGAACATCACCAGACAACCAGGACTTTACAAATATGGTGGTGAGCAGCTCAGCACCTGCATCATCCAGCTTCCTTGGTACTCTGGGATGAAAGTCATTGGGCCCCATAGACTTGTACACATTCAGTCTTGGAAGAGATAAAAAGAAGAGATGAAAAGAAAGTAGAATTCAAAGTGTAATCAAAGAGATTGTTTTCTGCCTTATTTATTATCCTGAACTTTTAGTATAGTTTACTTTCACTGGAGGATGAGATTCTGACTAGCAGCCTGTTGTACCTGGAAATGAATTTTACATGCTGTAGCACACAGAATATTTGGCTGCCCATTATAGGTGAACATGGAATTCTACCCAACTCACCCTAGCAGCTTGCAACGCTTTCATCTCAGTTATGTGCATATCTGGCTAGCTGGCCATCCACAGTAATGTAATATAATAGCTACACTGCATTTAAAATGTCTTGCCCCTCCTTATTACACACTACCACAGATCATTTTTTCTTTCCTTTTTAGCTATATGGCTGAAGGCTGAAGGACCACCCTTTCAAAAAATTCTCATGCTTTCTACACTGACTAGTAGCTAGATGATAAGATTACTCCTTGCATCCATTCTTAAGAATTTATTATGGAAGAACTACATAGATGCAAATAATACTTGCACAAATATATCCTGCAGTGACCAGAATGGATACAGAATACCAGTTGGACCATTTGCAAGTTCAGGAACACTTATGACTCACTGTAGAATGACAGAGGTCAGAATATGGCCCTGAAGTAGCCCTACGCAATGCCAGTACACACCAGTGCAGTTCAGTGACTTTGTGCACAGATATATGAGGATACAGTCTTAGGAGGAGCGGCTGAGGTAACTGATATTGTTCAGTCTGGAGAAGAGAAGGCTCAGGGTAGACCTTACTGCTGTCTACAACCACCTGAGAGGAAGTGGAGAGGTGGGGGCCAGCCTCTTCTTCCATGTAACAGTGATAGGATGAGAGGGAATGGCCTCAAGTTGCTTCTTGGAGCACAGACTGCCCAGGATGGTGGAGTCACCATCCCTGGAGTTGTTCAAGAATGATGTGGATGTGGCTCTGAGGGACATGGTCAGCGGGCATGGTAGGGGTGGGCTGACAGTCAGACTAGGTGAACTTAGAAGGTCTTTTCCAATCTTAATGATTCTATGATTCTGTGATTCTATAATTTGATGATTCTATGAAACAGAATCATGAAAAATTGCTGTACCACATGAGGGGCAAGAAGTTTCTTTTCACTTTGAATTATACCTGTGCTGTTGCACTATAATTGATAAGAACAACAAGGGCTATCCAGAGGGGGAAATTAAGGAACCAGCAGAATCAGGAACAGGTCTGCATGTAGACATCAGTATCCAATTTTAAAAATTACTTTAATTTCTTAGTTGTATGTGACTGAACATGACTTTAGATTCTGTGGCATTTGGCAACTGTGGTCTGATAGTGTTCACAGAAACCTTGTATCAAGCAAAGGAAAACTTACAATTGTTTTCAATAAAGTCTCAAATTTGTCCTTTCCTTCAATTTCCTGATCAGTAGAAATTGCTTTTCTATCTGATTAATAAAATCAATAAATAAAATCGGTGAACTATGTTCTCTTCCTATTGCATTTATGAACGTAAAGCAGATTGAGGATTGAGGATATTGTGTATCACCCAGCTGTTGTTTTGCTTGCTACTTTAGGGCTAGCAGGCTCTGAACTGCTGATGTAGCCACTGACAGCTCTCATCAGAGAGGAAAGGTTACTTATATCAAAGCAAAGGCAGTAAGGTAGGCAATCTACCCAGAATGCTCAGATAGCGCTGCTCACCTCTAGGAGAAAGCTTCAAAGGCAGCTTACGAGAGCAAGCTGTGAGACTGAGAAAAAGAGTTAGGTAGGTTTTGAAATTTACATAAGCCAGAGAAATGACTGGAAAACAAGCCTTAGCTAATCAGCAGTGGGTGTAGTAGCGGATGGGGCACCATTTGGTGAAAAACATTAGTCTGTGTTGGCATTATCCTGGAGAGCAGTAGCAAAGCAGCTGAAAACCCCAGAGTCATGAAAATTTCAGCATCCATGTGTAGATCGTGGTTCAATGTATTCTACTTTGACTGAAAGTTTTCCAGTGTCTTATGGGTATTGTTATTACTACTACTTTGCTCTTAGGATCTTGTGCTGAGGTTTCAAAGCAATCGCTCCTGGCAGATCTGCTACCTAATTATTGACCTGCTTGGACACGCTAAGGAGAATTATATACGTGAGTTAGTTTGCAGAGCATTTTGACTATGCAGTTGTTTTGCAAACCAACATCTTTTTTTATTTTATTTTCAACTGCTCATGTTTGACTGCTACATTTTTTGAGCAATTCTAACAACAGTACTGAAAAAAATCCTCTATATATTTATTCTCTAGAGGTTCCAAAGATGAGGAAAAAAAGATAACAACATCCTTTTTTTTTTTTTTTTTTTCCTTATGCCTTTTTCTCCCCCCTGCATGCAAAGCATTAATAATCAGTTCTTAAATAAAAGATGTGAAAAACATCTGGCAGGTTTATGGCCAGAATAAGCATTGATATGTGATTCACTTTTAGCAGAGAAAGAAAAAGAACCAGCAGAAAATCCACAGAAGGAATAGAAAAAAAAAAAAGGTGCACTATTGCAAAATAAATAAATAAACAATAGCAACAACAACAACAACAACAACAATAATAATAATAATAAAATAGAGAAGTTGTCCCTGCTATCCAGGCAAAGAGTGAAGTAATACCTCTCACATGAAAAGGGACTGCTGCAGAACGAACTGCAGCATATAGTGAGCAAAACAAAGCTCTAAACTGAGATCTGGGAATTAAAAAAATCACATAGATCTATCTGCTCTTGGAAAACTACCTTCAGCTGACAAGGGTGTCAACATCAGAAATCCCTCCATTCCTCTCATTTGAATGTCTTCCAGGCATTTTCTTTTCCACTAGCATTGATGGTGATCTGGTTGCTTGAGTCAATGGGATGGAAATAATTTTCACCACTAATGCAGAATGCTTTCCTTGTAGAACAGTGCTTAGTGCCCTTAATACTTTTCAATCTCCCTCATGCTAATAGTTTAACAATTATTTTGTGCCAACTACTGGGAAATCAATTTCCTGAAAACCCATGTAAACCACATGTCATTTTGTGGTGGAGATGGATTCTGGAGCTTCACTTCTGCCATTGCTAACATAGAATCAGCTGTAGGGAACTAGAGAACAAACAGTCTGCAATCATCATCTTTCGCAATGAGGCATTTAATTCAAACTCAGCAGACATTTGGAGATCTGTATTAAACACCAACACTCTTTATTGACTCTATGGGGGAGCAGTCCTCTTGCTATGGCTTTACAGCACTGGTGCAAGCAGCAGTGGATGACTTCTGCAAAATATCTTTATCACAGAAGGCATTCCGATGAGTTGGACAGGTCTTCAAACAGCAACATATATTCTATTGCAGAGATTATAAGAGATTAATCACCCTGAGTATATAAGCGCTAGATTCTACAAAATTTTAACCATCCTGAGAATTAAATATCTTCAGTGATTTTAGGTTTTGGCTCCCACAGGTGGGATCTCTAATCCTCATTTTTGTATCAAGGTCTTGTCTAAAGAGTTCAGTGAGACAGAGTTCTGATGAAATGGAAGTTCCTGGTTGTCAAGGGTTTGCGGGCTGGTTCAGCCTGGTTCCGTGACTAGTGGGTCAGAGGGATTTTGCAAAATCCATGCCTCTGGAAAAGGGAAACAGGGGACCCCAAAATAATTAAAAACAGCAGCAACAATCTGAGGAGAAACAAACTAGTTTACTAAATATGGTATCGGAATGCAAGATAACACACTATAATACAATATAATTAGAATTGAAGCTAATAAATCAAAATATAATCAGAGAAAGAATGTCCAAAAGGTGGGCAGGCCTCACCATAACACTGAGGTGAGATGCACAGTCCAGTTGAGCAGCAGGGAGGAGAGCCTGACGAAGAAGGACTGTCACATGCCCTACCAAGGCCTTATATCTGTTCCCCCTGAGCAAAAATGATAACAGCACAGAGAACAGTCCTCTGGGGAATGTAGTTCTTCTTCTCTTCTGAGACAGTTACCTGGAACTGGAGCATTAACACTTTAACTCCCAGTATAATACATGACGTTATGATGTGAAATACCAATAACCAAAAAATCATAAAACCATGACAGTGGTCTAATGGCTTCACCAAAGAAGTGACATTGGAGCCTCCAGTCCCAGCACAACTACCCTGGGTAACTCATCCTGTGTAAAACAGTAAAGTCAGGACAGTTTCACCACATGCAGATTTTTTTCAGTCACTTAAGTCAGCACATTTAAACTTTTGGATGAGAAGATAATCAGGCCGTGATGATAATAAAAAGAGCTGCTTTAGCACTGCTTTGGGACCAGCCGCTCAAGCAGCTATTTATAGATGAAAGAACAACAGGAAAAGAGAAGGAAAAACTGAACTGGCTGAATGTGTGAGTGACGTTCTTCAGGTTTAATTAATACACCACTAAAATGATCTCAGGAGTTACCTACTCACCTTCTGTTCTCCAAACATCCGATTCATATGCAATTTTTAGAGACATTATAATCCCCACATTCACAGTTGTGAATTAAGAATAAAGCTTAATATATACTTAGGGTGCTCTGGAAGTAATGTTTCTTATTTATTTCCATGGAAACTACAACAGCTACTAAGAGCACAACAACATGATTTGGTAGAGCAAATTCTCAGCTACCAAACACTATTTTTCAACACAATCATCACTACTGACTGTGTATTTTTGTTGGTGATGAACTAGAGCCTGCATGCTGCATTTGTAAAAATCTGCACCATTAGAGGTGATCCACTGTTTCACAGCTGTTAGAATGGTGCCATTGATGAAACGCATCACCCATCCCTCACTAAGCTCACATCCACTGAATGGTCTCCTTAAATGTTCAGCAAGAGTCAGTGTATGTCAATGAGTGCCTTTTTTTCCACAAAGAGGAATTTAATTTCAGCACCTTTGCTTAACATGTGCTTCCATATCAGACACCGTTTTGTCAGACTGACCCTCTTCTGCCATTTGTCGCATGACAAAAGAATGTAATGGGATACTGGTGGGAAGGTTCAGCCTCTACTGCCATACCACCACCATTCACCTCTGACATCATGGGCCAACATAATAAAATAGGAAGCATTACTTTCAGAGCAGCCCTCATACATAGTGCTCTGGACCTTCAAGCC
>JAOWBP010000001.1:90266211-90286361 GCA_028571105.1 Tragopan temminckii | reverse complement strand
AGGAAGCATTACTTTCAGAGCAGCCCTTGTACATAGTGCTCTGGACCTTCAAGCCCTTCTGTGAGTACTGATGCAGTGACCCTTGCTATAGTCTTTCAATGTATGAAGCAAACATGAATCCTGTTAGATGGTTAAGTTTCACAAGGAGAAAATCCTGTCCTCAAGACCAGTTCTCACATTTTGGGCCTCCATTGGGCTCCCCCATGAGCAATTTCGAGCAAAGCTGGGGTTTTTCTAAACCATTGTTGTTGATTAAATAGTTTCCCAGAAACCAGTCTGGAGCGGGAATTGCAAAGGAACAACGACAGTTTGCTCTCTCATTTAACCTCATCCACACCTCTGCCACTGCTTGGATATATTCCCTCCTGTACCTGACCAGTGCAACACAGTAAGGAGCTATATCCTCTGCATTTATTTTATTCTGTGAGGCTTCATTTTGCATTGTAGGCATCAATTTATTAGCTGTTAACGTGCTTTCCCAAAAGCAAATAAATAAGCAAAATGCTATACTGAGGCAAGGTTGAAAATATCTCTCCTTCCCTACCTTAAAAAAAGAAGGCAACAAAAACTGGATCTTAGCTCCCCTCAAATCCCAGCTGTGGAGGAAAGGGAAGGCAGCTGCCCGCAGCGCTGCAAGGTGCCAGAGCCAACTACTGTAGGGATGCAGGATCTGCTTCCACTAGATGGCATCTCCGTCCTGCAAACATCTCCCGCTGCCACAGCGTTACCTAACTCAATTCACACAGCTCATCGAACACCATTCCAGCGTTTAGCAATTAAAGATGGGCAAATATTTCATTAGCCTACATCAATTTATACTGCGTGAAATAGTGCCTCAGAGCGTGGCATTGAAGTGTCTTCCTTTCAAGCATCCCATACAAAACACTGATATTTGCTGTAAAGACCTGGTGAGAGAGTTTGTTCTCTCAGTGCTTTAGCACATTTATTTCCAGATGTGCTTTCTGATTAGGACAATGTTTTCAATGCTGATAGCAAATTGTTGAGATTTTTCATGCTTGTGGGTTAATTCATCAGCTCAAATTAGCAAAACAAAGCATTTATTGATACTGCAAAAATCTGTCTGTGAATTGTATTATAATTTGTTCATTTTATATATGGATATATATGGGACATGACTAACATTGTGAATTAAATATTGGAAGTAGCAGACTTCTCCAAGCCTCATGCAGCAAGGTCTCATCAGAACTTGTGCTGTCTATAATAAATGTCCCATCATGTGTGTCTGAAGTAACAAGGAGGCACCATTAAAATTGAGTCTGTGATAAATAGTCCATCTGCTGCTGCCAGGACAAAGGAGCTTCCTTTTCCTTATCAGTTTCTCCAAAATATCTGCATCTTTGCTGTGACTGATAGACAAGGCTATCTTGGAGCAACAGGCGTGCATGTTTGTGAATACTCTTAAGGACACCAACACACCATGTACCTGTACTTCAAATACCCATGATGTACACCTAGACATTAAATGAGATGGTCCTAAGAAATTTTAAAAAGATTTTAAACAGATCCATTAAAATTACCTGTCAAGGTAGCATAACACCAATGAGAGCCCCAGTGCTGCCACACACAGAACTACTTTTTAACAGCGGTGCTTCTCAGGAAAGTCAAGGGACTCTGACATAAAAGAGATTTATCCATATATTACCATCCTATTCAATCTCCTTTGGTGAAGATCTTAAAACACTTACCCTGGACACTTCCCTAGTGGAAGAACGACATTTCCGAATTTCTGTCCTGACTTTTCTATTGAGGCAAAAGCCCCAGAAGAAATACCAAGCATCAGCCCAATAGCTGGTGGAAAAAAGCCAGGTTCGTCACTGCAGCCACTGTAAATGGAAAAATATATCAGAGATTAGATTAGGTTTGTTTTCAACTGAAAATACAACAGATATGGTGATAACAAGCCAATACGTCATACCCATTGAGATATGAAATATTTTTTCAGTGTTTGAGTATGCAATACTCAGACAGAACAGTTGTCCCTAAAAAACTGAACACAATGAATATCACAGATACTATGATAATATTAATCAAACAAAAAAATTAAGCTGAAACTTCTCTGATGTCTGTTGCTTGAGATAATTAAGAACAGTATGGCCAGAGAGGTAAGAAAACAATAAAAAAATACAACACTGTGAAGATGGTTGCATGGTGTTATAGATTATTGTAGTGTTCAATGTGCCATTTGATATCATGGCATTTCCAGTGATCTAAGGCTTGTGTAGTGAGCGAGAACCTTGGCACCTCCCTGTTCTTCCAAATGGCAATGAGAGTTATAGCAAATATATTGTAATAAGGAACAAATGCTATCCAAGTCTCAGCTGCCAAGTGACAGCCTGGTGAAGCCCTAGGTGAGCGATGAAAGGTTGGGCTAGAAGTCTCAGGGCCTAAGTTCAAGTTTCTCGTGTGTCTTTAGCAGATCCTGTCCTCTCAGTCATTTCTTCATGCACTTCCGTGCTGCACTTTTCACCAACACCAGCACATCCCAGGCCCTAAGTGTGACTCTTGCCTGAGTCAAACAAGTGAGGATGTCCTCCTGCAATTTCCTCCATCATAATGCATCCACATTTTCAAGGGCAGAGTGGACAAAGCTCACACACTGAGTCATTTTTCAATTGCAATCTCAAGGCTGAAACTGGTATTGAGAAGGTTACCAATCCTTTCTGCAACTACACATGCAAGGGGAAGAGGTAGTAGAGTGAGGGGTTGCTTAGTCTTTCAGTTTATTGTTAAAATTCATCTTTGTTTTTACTATCTCTAGCAAGAATTGATTGGATTAGGTATGAAGAGAAAAATATAACCATTGAGTTCAGAACCTTCAGGGGTTATCTGAGTCTGAAATCCTGGCAAATCCACTGTGCACTAGCATCATTACTCAAAGAACATTTGCCTCAAAAAAAAAAAAAAAACCTTTCTTCTTCAGGAAATCTCTATTGTAATGATAATGCTGATTTGATACAGTTAAAAGCACAGGCACATCTTCATTTATATGCATATTTCTTCTAAATAAACAATAAATTGAGAGATTTCAGGTATGTTGCTTTGCGAAAAAGGATTGTGCCCCAAGCCCATTGCAATTTGTTTGACTTTCTACTGGGGTATTCAATTCCTTAGAAAAATTAGTAGTATAATGAAGGAAAATGTCACCATCTGTCTGAAGCTGGCATCGAGAGTGAAATGCCTAAAAAAATGCATATTATTCCCAAAAGTAATTTATCATTTTGACCAAAAGATAAAGATAAAGAATCCAGCACTGTACTACTCATGAAATTTCATGTGCTTAGAGGCTTTAAACCACTACAGTTTCTTCCAGACTTTTGCCAGCACTTGCTAATGTCAGTGCCAGCAGGAAAGCACTGCGGGTGGAGCAAGATCAGAAAGGGCAAAATGGAACATGAGGAGTCTGAAACTCCTAACTCACAGCACAACAGTAGCACATGGAATCATAGAATCATTTGAGTTGGAAGGGACCCTTAAAGGCCATCTAGTCCAACCCCCCTGCAATGAACAAGGGCACTTACAGCTAAATCAGATTGCTCAAAGCCCCATCCAGCCTGACCTTGAGTGTCTCCAGGGGTGGGGCATTCACCATGTCTCTGGGCAAGCTGTTCCAGTGCTTCACCACCCTGATTATATAAAAGACTTTTTCCTTATAACTAACCTAAATCTCCCCTCTTTTAATTTGAAACCATTTCCCCTGTCCTATCACAATATCCCCTGGAGCTCTTTCTTGTACGAACAAGGTCTGTATGCAACCTGCCACAGGACGCTTTGTGTGGCCTGATACATCCAAGTAAGTTATAAAATGGAGGTGGTACTTTTGCAGAGAAATCATGGCTGCAATCACAGAAGACAAATATGTTCCAATCAAATAAGAAGAGGTAAAAGAACTCCATAACTCTTTTGTGCTTTGTCTCCCCTTTTCAGTGCATTTGGCTTTGTGCTTACTCTTTCCCATGCTCCTCACACCCCCCATTTATTTTTTCTCGAGTGGTTAGCCTTTCTCTTCTTTTGATTACAGCCTAGCTGAAGTAATAAACCTCTGTGTCAGAAAGCACTGGTAGGTTTTATGTCCTGCCCCTGGTGGCACACCATGTTGCCAAGGCAATAAAACATTATGTGGAAACTTTGGGGATCAGGGAATTCCATAGCTGTCTTCCTGTTAATCCTCAGGATCACCCTTGATTTTTTTGACATGCCAGAGCTCCATACCTCTGACTCCAGACGCCATTTCTGCTGTAGTTATTACCCTTAGAAAATTGTTTTATTTCTGGAAATTTTCTCGTCAGGAGGAATGACCACTGCTTTTGGTGAAAGACATGCATCTGTGAACAGTTTTACCACTGGAGATCTCAATCGGCTTTACCATATTTCACCACTGCATGTTGTGATCAGTTCTCTAATTTTATTACCTTGCCAGTGTTACTGAAGCTCAGCAACAAGCAAGTAACTTCAGGACTCTAGATTTCACAGGGTCACTGCTTGATTTTCTTCCTTCTGTTTATTTCCATGTTCTGAAATTAGAACTAAATAAAGAAATGAAAATGAAATAAATAAATAAAAGAGGAGACAAAAAATAAGAGATTATTATTTTCCCACTTAAATCCCACCTAGACTACAAATCCCACACTGAATGAGAGACAATACTGTTAATCCCAAGAGTAGTAGCTCTAATATACAGTAAATAATATTCATAAGGTCTCACTGAGCTTCAGACGGGAGGTAAGTTCAATCTTCAGTGTTTTGTACATGAAGAAAGTACAGAAGAGAAATAACTTACCCAAGATCTCATTGCAAGTAAGCAGCAGGACTGAGACTAGGACACAAATACCCTGTGGCATTTCCCACCAACTCAGTCATCCTGGCAACATATTGTGCTTCCACCACCAAGTTCCAACCACCCTCAGAGCCCATCTCGATAAGTTATCATTGGATGAATGTTTTCATTCTGACAAGTTTTTAGTCACTTGTAACTCTTCAGTGCTTCACCCATCTTCTGTTTCTACTTTCTGTTTCTGATTTGTATCAGAGTGGCCAATTTTTCTATCAGTGTACATCTGTTATCCATCATCAGTTTGTCAGAGTTTACATAATTCACAATCTGCAAATCAAGTCTTTAGACTTTTCCTAGAAGCAAGGAAGTGGACAAGGCCCTGGCCAGAGTCTTTTGGAGGCTACTGCAGTCACCTCTAGTCTGCCCCGAGGGACACCCCATCAAAGATCTGAGCAGCACATGGTGACTGCAGCATCACTAGGAGCCTGACAGTCTGGTTTGCCTAGCAGAGAACAGACAGCACCAAGCAAGAGATAACTGATCCCATAAGTACTTCTGATACAGTAGTTGAGCCAGTTCTGTGGGAGGCTGGTCTCAGCTACTGTCCATATCTGATGCTAAGTTCTATCACGTCACAGAAGAGAGAACTCTGTTTTTATGTTCAGCTGCTTCTCTTGTATTCTTCTAGTTTGCTGATTTGCTGCCAAGATGCTGAATTACTTTAATCAGATACATAACAAAGACTATAGTTATCTTCCCAGAGAACTCTGTGCTTGTCCTGCCCTAAAGCAATCACCTACCATCACAACAGTCAGGCACTTCAGAAGCAGAAATGAGAGTATATGGCACTGTCTTGGCCATTTGGTAAGAGAGTAAAGAAACAGGGATGGAGGAGAGAGCAAGATTGTACAACCCAGAAAGAAGCAGAAGAAGAGAAGATTCACTCCTTTAACACTCCTGGGCTGAAATTTTAGAGGCTGAGGCGAGCAAAGAATGATGACCTCTGGATTCAAAGCCAGTTTAAGCTGTTTACAACTGCAGCAAATCTCTGCAATCAAGAGAGGGAGTAGCAGAAGCTCCCAGACCATATCTGAACCCAGTATAAATCAGGAGAGTTATGTTGGTGTCTCTTCAGACTGCAACACTTCACAGTCTGTGTCCAAACTGGGGTCCACAGAACTGAGAAGGAACAAGGACTACATGCTGTACTGGGGATAACTGGCATTTCTACCAAATTTTTGCTTTGTTGACATACCTATATAGGGCCACTTAAGGTAATGTTAAAGCAGGAAATACTGCATTAAAAAGCAAATAGGTTTTCCTTCAGTTTCATCAAAGGAGATTTGAAGAAACCTAGCTCAAGAAGCTTATTTCAGGTCTTCACCACTTGCAGTATTTCTTCTCTCATTTGTTCCTCAGCTTTTAGAATCCCTATTTTTTCTTCCTTTCCCATTACTCCTATGAGAAACACGATCGCTCTATTGTAACGTGCTTAATATTTCTCAGAACAGAATTATGAATCCTATGGACTAGCCTGCCTGTTCCCTCCACTTTCACATTTGATCTGAAATCATAGCTGCTTTAAAAAGTGCTCCTTAGTCAGATTTTGAATAGTGCTGAGCCTCTGAGCGCCGATCAGGAAACAGAAATGCCCATCCAGATGCGTGATGGGAACTGCTTAGGACTCACCATTGCCTTGTCACTGCCACGCAGACTTTGCGTGGTGCAGGTTTCCTGCGCAAAAATCTCACCTTAGCAAATAATATACAAAAATAACAATATTTCTCAGCAAGAACATCACTGGAACAGGTTCCT
Organism: Tragopan temminckii; assembly: GCA_028571105.1. NCBI lineage: Eukaryota > Metazoa > Chordata > Aves > Galliformes > Phasianidae > Tragopan > Tragopan temminckii. The sequence goes on along the minus strand of JAOWBP010000001.1, from coordinate 90,279,754 downwards.
TGGTTGTGAAGATAGTTTCTGCATCATATTATTTCTAAAATAGAATTGAGAACAACTAAATATGGAATGAAAATAAAAATCAAGAGCAGTTTACAGAAAGCAATTCTTTGTCTCACGTATGTGACTTTGTTATAAGTACAGTGGATTTGCTCTTTGAAAAATCTGATTTGATCCCTAGGTTAATGTAGTAAAAACAATAAGCACAACTCCAGAGGAGTGTAGCCATATACAGGCTCTGAGGAAGGGAGTTCTAGGGGATCAAGTTTATTCATTGTTTGGGAAACTGAAGTAGGATTGGCAAGAAGAGTTTCACAGATTTTGCATAGTTTCTGGGGATAGAAGTGGGGAAATCTTAACAAATGGGTTAAAAGATGAGTCCAAATTCATCAGTTATACAACATCAAAAAGGTACTTTGCGAACAGAACAATCCACTTTCGTTAATCAGCAGCCAGCCACTCTCTCGCTTCTCCTTCTCTGTTCTTGGTATGTGCAGGACTGCTTTTCACATGGTGTTGTTTCCCCTATCTTCACTCTTACAGCTTTCACACAATGATTTTTAGCCTTTTTTTTTTTTTTTTCCCCAGAGGCACCACCAGTTTTGCTGATGCATACAGCTTTGGGCAACTGTGGGTCCATTCTGTTGAGAGCTAGAACAGGCTTTGTTCAGCATGGAGACGGCTGAATCTCTTCTAACAGAGGCCACCACTGCACCTCACCTCTGCCTCTAAAATTTTACCATATAAGTATAACACACCTGTAAACTCTACGAATATTGGAGAAAGTCAGCAGAAGACGACTCCAACATGGACTATGAAGGATCTGTTTTCTTCTACATATCCCTTATATCACAGATGTATCAAAGCCCACTTTCAGAGAAACAAGTCCTTTACCTCCAGTCATTCTGCTAGTTAATGCTCAAGTATCCTTTTCCTAGCTTATCTGCCCGGTTCCAGGATGAAGAAGATTGCCCTCCAGCTGTAGACCAAAAAACAAGATACATAGTAGGATTGTCATGGTTTGTAATGTGGCGTACATTCATGCTCTGTCTTAAAGAACGTCCAAACGTTTTTAAAGCTGTAGGGGAAATAATCTCTACATTTGCGGGTTACAAATTACTGGAGACAGCAACTCTTCAAGTCTAACTATATAAGAGATTCTATCATGAAACTGCAGTTCAGATTGACAACTTACAACCAGACCCCATGATCATGTAAAATTAATTTAGAGTTCCTTGTAAGGGCAAATAACCTAATCAAGCAAGCAAAATTCATTTTCAAGGCAACTAGCCTCATCATGCAAACAATGTACAGTAAATTGAAAAGAGGAAGAGTAATCAAAGGTCATTTTCTCTCATGTTCAGTAATCTTCCACCATTTTTAAAATCTTTTCTTCTTCTACTGAGGTGTATTGACCAAATCTATACACGAGTACGATCAAGTCCAAGTGGTTGAATTATACTACCCAACCTGTTAGAGACAGATCACTGACAATTAGAGATGAGTAGACAAATTTCTTAGGAGAATGTCACTCTTAGTTCAAATGTTAAAATAAGTAACACGCAACATGAAACAAAATGCTATGATTATGTCTGAGATGTGGCAAAAATACAGTCAGACGAATGTGCGTAGAGAAGGGGAGCTGTCTGTGAAATGCATGGGATTTCAGACTCTCCCTGCTGTGAAGCAGCCTTTTCCAGTGCAGCAGAATCCAAACTTTGCTTTTATCTGATGAGCAAAGTGGGACCAGAGCAGTGGAAGAAGACAACTTGCCCAAAGGACACCCAGTTTCTTGTCTGTGTTGGGTCAAGCCTGAGAACTACGCCTGTATGTCCCTCCCGTGGTCTTAGTCCTGTGCTTAGAGCAGGAGTAAAGAAGACAGGTTTTTGTTGCTGTTGAACTCTTATTTCAGTCAAGTGTGACTCTGTTAACATCATATAAAACACCAGAATCTAAGCCAGATAGCTCTGAAATAATTTTCACAGTAAATTGTCATGCTGGACCAGAAGGCTTGTATGAATTATAAAAGATTTTAGGAGGAAATGAAATGATTCCCTAGACGACATTTCTGGATTTAAAGAGCTTAAGAAAGTTCAGGATTGCAGTTGTTTTCTTACTTTTTATTTCTGGCAAGTTCCAAGAACAAGAAGAGAAAGATTTTGAGTGGAGGGAGAATTTTTCAAAACTATTTAAAGAAATATGCATAATCATCTGAAAGTTAACACAATTAAAATGTATTGCAGTCTTCCATGCTTGTTATCTTCCATTGGCTCCACTTCAAATTTGCCAGTTTTCCCAATGGAATCTGCTTTTTTCTTCTCTCATTCTCTGCACCAAGTGAAATAAACGAAGAAATCCAAACACTTGAGTAAGAGAAAACTCCAAAGTCAAGCTGGGAACATTCTGTCCTTACACAAGCCCCACACTAAAACTTCTGCAATTTCTATTGTGAGAAATGAAACCAAGTTTCTTCTAACACAGCTCACCTTCTGTGCAGAGGTAATAGTATTTTCTACAGAGACTAAGCTATAGTGTCTCCCATTACTCTAAAAAACAGTCACAATTCATGGAAAACTAAAAGAAAAGACGTAAATGGGAAGCATAGTACAGAAAGTCTAGACATTCAGAAAAAGAATATAACTTCAGTATATTAACTGACTATAAATATGTAAGGGAAAAAAAAAGCCAAAAATACTGTCTGTAAACATTTTAAAATAGGTTTTAAAGCAGCAGCTGAGCAAGGAGGTGTTACTATCAACATTGTCCTAAAATCATGAAACTTCTATTTTTGATCTACACAGAGAGAAAGTCTAAACTCTTTTGAAGTGAAAACCTAGACCTTCAAATCTGTTTCTGGCAGAGCTCCCCAGGTAGTGCCAGAGCTCACTGCCCCAAGGTAGCTTGGACCCTTCCCTGGAGTGCTTCCTCATATAGCTGGTGGGGCAGAGGGGACCAGAATTCTTGGGCCAATAGCTTATATATTCAGCATCATTATCAGTTTCAGCACTATGAAATAAACCTGAACATATTACACATGAGCACAAATATGCCTCAAAAGATAAGTATCCTCTAGTATATCACCTAGCTATTTCTAAAATCAGCTAGATCCTTTCCCTGTTCTCTTACAAAGGAAGGCTGAGGGAGCTAGACTTGTTCAGCCTGGAGAAGAGAAGGCTCTGAGGAGACCTCGTTGCAGACTACCAGTACTTGAAGGGCCCTTATAAACAAGAGGAAATAGACTTTTTATGTAGTTTGATCATGATAGGACAAGGGGGAAGGTTTTAAACTAAGAGAGGGGACATTTACCTTCGATGTTAGGAGGAAATCTTTCATTCAGAGGGTGGTGAACTGCAGGAACAGGCTGCTCAGAGAAACTGTGGTGCCCCATCCCTGGAGGCACTCAAGGCTAGGTTGGATGGGGCCCTGGGCAGCCTGAGCTGGTTGGGGGGCAGCCCTGCCCATGGCAGGGGATTGGATCTGGATGATCTTTAACTCAAACTGATCTCCAACCCGTCTTTCAATGATTTTATGACTCCGTTCAGTAAAGAGATAGAAATACCTTCAAAGTTTGATTAACTTCATCTGTTTTTATTTAAAGATGGGAGGAATTCCCACTGGAAATGTCAATTTGTCTCTCACTTACAGAAGAAATTCAGATAATTGCCTTACATGAGACACGTATCTTACAATTGGGCAAGATAAATCCCACTGACAATTCTGATCTTAAGAAACCTCACAGAAAATCTCCACCCCTCATCCAGAATACCCAGGTGTAGTTAAAACCATTCCTTATGGTTCTGGGAACAAACTATTTATCCTACAGAGAAAAGGCATTCAAGAAATATTGCTTATAGATGTTTGTAAATCATTCACATATCACAGGCAAACCAATTATATGCAAAAGCACCTACACTGATAATGCAGAATTTCATTAAGGACTTGTTTACACAAGGAGACCCCTGTAAAATTAAATAGGCTAAAGAACAGAAGCAAAATACATAAACTATTTACATAGAGACAACTCTTCACTTTTCCCATATTTTTAATATTTAAAATATTGTTGCATATCAAACTCCACGATTTATTTGTCCTTTGGAGAGAGGGGATTAATTCCCCAGAGCCTGTGAACACATTTTTCAATGGCCTTCATGGGAAAAAAAGGTGAAGACATTGGAATAAATTTCAAAATTCAGTAGGAGTTATTCAATTAACCCAGTGTTCAGCTGCTAGGTCTCAGATTCTTGGTATAACTGGAAGGAAAGCTGAAAGTAGTTGAAGAGGACAGTTATTTTCCTGCTGATCCTAGGGCAGGTGGAACATGGACTCTTTCCCAGCATTGTCATACTGACTTGCCACTTCCCAGGTCCCTTTTGCTGAATGGGTTGTGCTCTTTAGCTGCGTGATTCTTTTGCATTATCAAAACAGTACAAAGAAGCAAAAGGTTTCCATAGGGTTGTCTCAGGTCTTCTGTGGACGGTGGGCAAAAAGAGTTAAGCCACTCCTAGATCCACAGTCTTCTGGGGACTCCAGAGCAAACATGACACAGGCTCAGATGCACTCAGGAGACATTCTCTAGTGCTAGTACAAGTGTAGAGATAGGCACAAGATTTTCTAAGATGGATAGCCTTTAAACCTACCTGCTACAAAGACAGAAAACCCTTGTTTTTGTTTTAAGCAGATATCAGAAATATCTTCTGCTTAAGACCATGGTAGGACTAAATAATTTGTTTAAAAGCAACTTGAATTGCCCTGAGATATATGATACTGTGAAAGAACAGCACAGTACACAGCTTAGCAAGCTGATAACATGCAGAGATGCAGATTTTGTTGAAAAACTACAACATACTGCATCATACTGAAATGACAGAAAGAGACAGAATCTTCTTTGTGTTGCTCACAACAATAGCTATACAGGAAGGACTGATCTTTCCCTTCAAGGCTGAGTACCCTGAAATGCCAGGAATTTTAATCACTTCACAGCATGTAATTAAAGATCACTGAAGAATTCATCCAGGGTGGAACTCTTCTTGCAGGTAAAGCCTCCTGAGGAAACAACTGGACTAAACTGTCTCTTGCTGCTGTCAGTGGTGTGGGATCAGACGTGGGCAATGTGAAGTGGTGCTCCTGGCAGAAAGAGACCCATCTTATTTCCCTCTAAAATCAAGATGTCACAGCAAACAGAAAGCCTGGGGGAGGAGGGGAATGCCAAATGCAGCGAATGTGACAGATTTGGTATGAACTCCCTTCAGTCATTTTGGAATTAAACTCCTTTTTAACCTAGGTAAGTGGGAATTAGTTTGGTATTACGTATCAGACAGATTGGCATTTAGATAAAGACATATCTAGTTGAAAGAAGACAAAAATTTATTGTATTCCGCTTGCTTGATTTAATCTTGTTCAGGAGCAACCAGGAAGGAGCAAACATCATGCTCTCCTGCAGCAGAGCAGAGCCCCAAGTGCTCTTTTTGGACAGAAAGCCAGAGGAAAGCTGAATGTGTTTTCTCTAAAGCATCTGCATTGCCAGCACTGGAAAATGCTCAGGATTTCTAAAAGCTGCTGCTGCAGATACTTTGACCAAAGCTGGCACTTGAAAGACAAATCGCCCAGAATCAAAGAGACACAGTCCTGAACGTTCCGAATGGCTTATCCCGGGAAGCCGATGGATAAAATGAGCATCAGAGCATAAGTAGTAAAAGAAAGGAGAACCTGAGTCCTTAACAATGACTGTGCATGGGGGCTGCGTGACACACCCTCAAAACAGGGATTAGGCAGAGTTCAAGAAATCCATGAACTTGATGCTGTGTGTCTGCACAACTGCAAATTTTACCCTAACTAGTCTGGCAGTTACAGAGTAGACAGTGTCCTGCCTAGGCGAAAATGTTCAAGTGCTGCAGTAACTCAGAATTTCATATGCGCTGACAATTTTGCATGCTTATCAACTCTGTTTAAAGCCAGGAAACAAAGCAATACATGCTGATAAGTGAAATGATCTAATTTCCCATGTGTGACCCACTGTGCAGCTTTTGTAGAAGTTTAGTCGTACATAAATGGATTTAATGGATGCTGCCCATGTATTGACAACCTGCTTATGTGAGTGTGCCATCAGCTACAGCTGTACAAGTGCTTTCACCTCCCCACTGTATTCCTAGAAAACGTATACTCATATATATCAACAAGCATGAATTATGCATTAAGGTCTATCATTAGGCCATACCTGAACTTAGTAGGAAAAACTAACTCGAGCAAACATTCAAAAATAGAATGTAAATTCACAACTGTAAGGGCTACCTCACTGTTACATTTCTATAACATTCAAATCATCTTTTCTTCCCATCCTATTCAATACTGAGTCTGTCTTTTCCCTTCTCCATTTTTTGCATGATCTCCTGTGACATTTAAGTAGCTGCACACCTCCTCTTATATATCTTTCAGAGTTCCTTCATTCCTTCTTACGTCTACGTACTCCAGAAAGCTATGCAGCCTCTTTTATTCATAAAGAGGGGTGAGAAGGTCTAAAAACAAAAATTAAACCAAATCCAAACCTACAACTTCACGACAGGAAAAAAAACAAAGTCAGAAAAACAGAGTCTAGGGAGTAGAGGAGGTTCCTCATCCTACAGCAGCACTGATTCGGTCATGTTGCCTGCCTGAGATGACCAGTCAAACCCTCAATTACAACACATAAATATGCACCTTCATGTGCAGCATTAATGCAGTTGACTTTTGAAGTATCAGCAATCATTTCTAAATGTTAATAACACCTTTTTGTAGATTAATATCTCCTCTCTTTACGGCGTTTTGAAGTTGTGTGTCCTAAACATATGTGTTTATGTCCCTGCATAGTCCCTGCCTTTCATGTTCTTTAAGCACCCTTCTAATTTCTTTACTATGCTCACTCTTCCAGAGGATTATGTTCCTTTGCTACACCTCTGTGTTCAAGAATATAAGAACAGATATTTCTATCACACTGTGGGGTACTAGTCAACCTTTTTTACAAGACGAACAAGTATAGATATTGATGCTATTGTTTTAACTATAGAATTACAGCAAAATACACCAGCAAGATCAGCTGGGAACTATGATATATCGCATACGTTAGTTCTTCAGAGGCATTGTCATGTTAGATGTAGAGCCAACTGAATGAGGATTTAGAGCAGTTGGGCAGATGGGCTTTCTTTGGAAAACATACTCAGATCTTCAATACATATTACTCTGTCATCCTCATGGCTCTTATGCTTTTACTCTGACCTTAGAATCATAGAATCACCAAAGCTTGAAAAGATCTGCAAGATCATCCAGTCCAAATGTTCACGTACCACCACTATTTCTCCATTAAACCATGTCCCTTAGTGCAACATCTAAATGTTTCTTGAATACCTCCAGGGACAGTGATTCAACTATCTCCCTGGGCAGCCCATTCCATCACCTCACCACTCTTTCTGAGAAGTAAATTTTTCCTAACATCCAATCAGAATCACTCCTGGAGCAACTTGAGGCCATTCCCTCTTGTCCTATCACTAGTTACATGGGAGAAGAGGCTGACACCCACCTTGCTGCAGCCTCCTTTCAGGTGGTTGCAGAGAACAACGAGGTCTCCTCTGAACCTCTTCTTCTGCAGACTGAACAACCCCAGTTCCCTCAGCCACTCCCCATCAGACTTGTGCTCCAGATTCCTCACAGCTTTGTTGCCCTTCTCTGAACTTGCTCCAGGGCCTCAATGTCTTTCTCATAGTAGAGAGCCCAAAACTGACACTCTCGAGGTGCAGCCTCACCAGAGCTGAGTATAGGGGGAAGATCACCTCCTGATACTTATAGCTGAACTATTTCTGATACAAGCCAGGATGCTGTTGGCCTTCTTGGCTACCTGGGCACAGTGCTGGCTCATGTTCAGCCGAGCACTGACCAACACTCCCAGGTCTATTTCTTCCACAAGTCTTCCAGCCACTCTGCCCCAAGCCTGTAGCATTACCTGGGCTTGTTGTGGCCAAAGTGCAGGACCCAACACTTGATTTTCTTGAACTTCATCCCACTGGCCTCAGACCAGCTATTCATCCTGTCCAGAATCATTTGAGTTGGAATGGACTTTTTAAAAAGTCCAACTCCCCTGCAATGAACAGGGAGCCACAAGAGTCATAAGAGAGCCTGCAGTTTCTTTAATCAGAGCTTTTCAGCTATGGAGTGGCTTGGTCTGGGCATGGCTGACCTCTGAGCTCATAGAAACTGTGTGATTGCAATGTTTTCTGCAATAGGGACCTTACAAATTAAACCCAAATTTGCCCAAAGACAGTGTCAGTGCAGTTCCAATGGACTTCAAAGGATGCACACCAAAGATCTGTTTGACTCAGTAGCAAACACATAGAGCTAGAAACTGCTTTGTTCTGGAAAACAGAGTTCCTCTCTGTCTCTATCACTTTACCCTCCCTCTGTGCAGCTCTGAATAGCAAGGTGAGAAGGAAGAAGGGCAGCACACATGTGCTGGAGCTCTCTGGAGTGAGCTTGCTCTCCCTGGGGAAGCAGAGCCAGCTGAGCTCAAGTTAGAGAAATCCCCAGGCTGCTGCAACCAGACACAAATCCTTCATAATTGGCTTCCTGGCAACCCTGGCCATGGCAGACCTCAGCTGCAGCAGGGACACCGACCCCAATTGCTCTATAATTCCCAAAGTATTTCTGCATCTAAAAAGTTTCAGTTCTCATTTTCTACTGTTAACCCTCTATCATAGGAGGAATTGTTGTCCAGGACAAAATGAAGTGTATCTGGTACTCGAATCTTCTATTTCTCTCAAATAATTCTACTAAGGAAGCCCATGTTCTGTTGTGATCAACAAATTTAACGTTGCCTGTATTGCAATAGAGACAGCTATGAGAAAACAACCAAAAAAATCTGAAAGCTGAAGGGGAGCCTGTGAACACTAATTTGTTTTCCTACTGTTGTATACCTGAGATAAAGCTAGAAGCAGAGAATTGCAAGAAAGGGAGCTGAGAGATGAACATGAAGTAGTTCCAGTCTCCATGACAGATGATAGCTATGCTCAGTAAACATTTCTGATAAATGAGAGAATGAAAGCAAACCAAATATTGCAGCAACATGAGCTCTTCTTTTCTCAGTGAGGGATGTCTAGCATTTTTCTGCCAAGCCCATGGGCTTCTCAGCGGCGTCCAGTGTGGTTCTCCTTGTTCATTCATGTGGACAAGCAATGATTATTGACAATTAGCATCTCTCCTGATGAAGGCAGATTAAGTGCTGTGAAAAAAACAAATGCCATGCTGAAAAAGAGAGGGGCAAAAAGAAAGAACATGCACACCGGCTAAGCTAGCTGGCAGGCATACCATTTAGGTGCTTTGTAATTGGAAAGCTACCTGGGTTTTGCTTTCTGGCTTATTCAACAAAACTCTATTGAATGAGGCACCAGGTGAAATACAGCAGTGATTAACTCAATGTCACACTGTGACAATGCGCAGTACTGTAGCGAGGTTGGGAATTAGTAGGTATCAGTCACATTTACAACACTAATATTCAAGCTCAAAGTAGGATTTCTCTGATTCATAGACCAGGTGCTCCAAAGAAAAACAGAGGGTAGACAATACCTTTGGTGACTTCACAGTACAGCTTTCAGTGGAAACAAGTTCGCAAAGTCGTACTGATGTACTCCCAACACTTCTGTACTGCGCTCATCGTTGTAATTTCTGAGCAATTTTCTAATGCTTTGTCACGTTTTAGGATGAGATGTGCAGGAGAAAGGAAGAGCAAAGGGTTTTTAACACTGTGGCCAGAAAGTTTATATGTTGTTCCTGCTATCAGTTCAGTACTCTATCTTCAGATCTTTTCTGGACCATTTTTATTTTTATTTTTTATTATTTGTCATATTTGTTCAGAGTTGAACAGACTTACAGAGGAAAAAAATAGCTAGTCATTCTGGGTGAACTTATCTCACCCCCATGTGTGGTCTAAGCACAAGGTAGAATAATAAAAGACATCACTCAGGACATGAAGGAGTTAGAAGTAAAGAAGTAGCGAGAAATACTCACATGCGCAAAGCCAAACAAGTTGCTTAACTACATTCAGCACTGATTTATATCATCCAGGAGAGCTCACACTCTCAGCAGCTGCATCTCAGCTGAAGTAGTAAACTAACAGATAACAATTTAAGTGGAGCCGGAGCTTTGCCAATTGCCATATAGCTCCAATTTCCAGAACAACCTGCAGAAGGTTTTGGAGCAAGATTACCATATATATATATTCCGATGGCTAAATATGTTCTGAAATTGCCTACTTCAGGGATCAGCTTATAATGGCAGTTGCACAAGTCTTTGCTTGGCTGTATTTGTGCATAATTTGGACATAACAACAGGCATAAAGAACTAAGATTTGCAGCAAAAGCATCCAGTGGAAACCCACTTCTGAACTCTCAACTGTCAAATCTTCATTAGAACATGAGAATACACTGTATAAACAGAGAAAGTTAAAGTACTAAAGATCATACAGAAGCATACTGCACTAAAACCAGAGCACTGACTCTGCCCAAAAGCTCAGGTGAACATACTTGTTAGTCAGAGTTGTTCAATTCATAAGAACACTTAAGGGAAAAACCTCTGTGCTTCAAAACTGTAGAAACATACTTGAGTATGGACTTTGACCTTGGAAAGAAATCTAGTTGATTATGTGTGTGCCAGGAAGAGAGAACACTGATATTAGACAGCAGACAATAAAAAGCAAACTCCTGTGCCATAAACACCACAGAAAGCACAAGCTGTGCAATTTCTATTGTTCCACTGCTCTCTCTATAGGTTGAATATGCCTATCAAAACAGCAGTATCCTCTGAATGTGATCAAGAGAATGCTGTTGTTCTGTGGTTAGCTTCATAGAGTGTACTCCTTTACTTAAGTCCAGAAAAGTATGGCTGGTGCAAGTAGAAGAAAGAACAACCGGCAAACATCAGTGTCCACATGTCCTTCCTCTTGGCACCATCTTCTCTGTCATCCTTCTCTGGAAGAAGGAGTTCCCTTCAATCATGGATTTCGACAGCATGAGCAGAGCTCTGCTGTAGGAAATTTCTGGGCAGATGCCACTAATATCAAACAGAGGACAAGATGAGATGCATCAACTAATCAGTCAGTGTCTCAGGCTCTGGAGGCTCCAGAAACCTGTTAATGGGAAACAAACTGAAAATTGAGTCAGAAAATGTGCATTCCTGGCCTAGATCCTTTTTGTTCCCATGGGCTCTTTCCTTTTTTTGGACCAGTCTGCCCTCAGATAGTCCAGTCGTGATCAGCACAGCCTTCAGTCATTCATACTTGCCCTCATTTTCTGTAAATGACAGGATAAGTAAGTGCTTTTCTTGGTCCCTGCTTCCCTAAACTCTTCAGTGTTCATACAGGCTTGCAAAGGCCAGTATCACCTCCGGCAACTATCACCCATGTCCCTAGCAAATAGTCACAGGCATTAGTAGCTGGATTTGACTCATTTACTGGGTGACCCATGACACCTCCTCCCTCTCTGCATGTCTAGATGTGCTGGTGTCATACTAAGCACCTGAAGTGAACAAATGGAGCAAAATAAACTCACCATGGGTGTCAGGTGTATTTGCTCTAGGATCCTGGATCAAGGGCATTAGTGGGTAAAAATCACTCCTCTGTCCTACAGGTTACTTTACGGCTCGCTCTATATAAGAAATGGATGAAGGAAACACCTCAATACTGTTTGATTATTTTACATGTAGCTTTTAAATGCATTTCCTGTTTTGTTTTAGCCTTATAAGCAATAACAAAAATCCAAAGACAGCAGAATCAGATTGAAAAATACTATGTTGAGTCAGAAAATGGATTTCCATTTTAATCAGGAAAGGAGAACTTATTATATCTAATAAAATATAGTGATGGTCATTATCCATTCAGTATAACAAAACACCAGTTTCTGCTTCGGAGATAACTAGTGGGTCCATGCCCATATTTAATTCACAGACTAATAATTTCCTCCTTACTTATACATAATAATTGAGTAATTGCTGCTGCCAAATTTGGAAAAATGTACCTCAGTGAGGTTGGTTTTGTTTATTTGGGCTTTTCTGAGCATGCAGGATCTTTTTCCTAAAAGAGGAGATCAATTAATGATAAAATGGGGTCCTCACTGATGACGATTCTCATAATTTCTGAGAAAATTAGTGTTAGTCAGATAAGGCAAATTCTTTCAGAATGAAATCCTGTTCTTTAGTTAGACTAAGTTCTTGTGGTGTTCATTGACAACAGAAGCTTATATAAGTTTATATAGCTTAGAACTGGCATGTTGGGCCATATGGTACTATCCTTTTATAAAGAGAGGTCTTCACTAAGATGAAGTTCTGTCTCAAAACTGATGGCATACATTTTGCACATTTCTGCACAGTAACTGGTGTTGCTGCGAAGCTTAAAATACCACCTCTAGTGCATTGGGAAATAACAACAGGTATGCTGGGGATTATTCATTGTACCTAATTTTAGCTATCTACCCTCACTATCTGGTCGTCTAAGGCCATCCTGGATTTACTGAATAAATAGAGGCTTCTCTCAGGGTGCTCAAAAGTGACTAAGATGGGTTTTGACTTGGACTCACTCCCCCAGAATAGTCTCTCTCATTTTGCAAACAACAATTCACTTCCAAAACTGTTTCCTCATTACTTTGGTATGGCTTACTTGTTTCAAGGAAAGCTTTCAAACCTGAGTGGCTAGCAGTATGTTTCTACATGTTGGACATCATGTTTTCTTTTTTTTTTCCTTTAAGAAAATCACATCTATACAAGTCTCATTCTGCAGAAGAGAAAAAATCAGTCTGCTTAGGTCTTTCAGGAAAGACCAAAGAGACCACCTAATCAGTGGCTGGGTTATTCTTTATTATTCTTTATTCTTTATTATTTATGTTCCAGAGTAAACGATCTACATCTTATGTGAAAGTCTGAACCCTTTCTTCAGGATACTCTGGAAAGAAGAGGTACATTTTGCTCTTGGTATCATCTCTTCTACCTCTTGTCTTCTATCCCCTAGATTCCTTTCTGGTCTGGAGATATGTAGGCTGATGAACACGTGTGGTTTTTTTTGAAAGCAGTACATGCCTGAAAATGTCCTAGTTTTTCACACATTTGACAAAAACACTTCCAAAACCTGAAATACTCCAACCTGCTCAATTCTTACATCAATATTTAAACATCCAAGCCAGAATGTCTCTCTTTTCAGAGATAGTGAACAATCCAAAATTCAGGCCAAGCAAGGCACATAATATGCTTTACTTTTGAATTCATCTATGAAACAGAGGCCTGGTAATTCACTTGCCTTGAGTGAGAAAACATTGTTTGAATATTGTTAAATAGAAGAAATCATCAGGTATGGTAAACCATTCTAAAGAGTAATTCAGGAAATAAGAGGACTCTTGGTTTACAAAAACAATAAATTTTAAAGATAATGACTGTTTCTATTCAGCTCACATTTAGGTATCTGATACAGTTTTATACCTGTAGACATTTAATACAGTTTTCATTGTGCCAGTACAGTGTAAATGTTATTAACTTCATCTATTCC
>JAOWBP010000001.1:90251226-90263838 GCA_028571105.1 Tragopan temminckii | reverse complement strand
ACTGGGCCGAACCAGCCCGTAAACCGTTGACAGGGCTAGTACAGAGAAAAAATGTTATCAGCTCTTTTTAAATGTTTAAGAGAATTTCTCAGAAGCTGGCAGACAAGCTGATAACAGTGAAACAGTTAATTAGTGTAGTCACAGTCAGCCTCAAAAAGCTTATTCCAGATATTCACTACTTTTGTGCATGTGCTGGTAAACTGCAAGTCAAGTCTAGGCAGAATTTTTCTAAAGAACTTCAACTTTCAATTCTCTGTAGATCAGTCGTGAAATTTATGAGGTCTTGTGGCTTAGAATATGAAATTTAAAATCATGTCCTGATTTTAAGTTCCAGATTCCAGTATTTGTTCATGCATTTGAGCACATATTGAAGAAGTCTAGATGACTCTATTTACAGTGAGGTTTTATCTAATCTTTTTATCTATCTTGTTGAAAATCCTGGAATACTACACAGAATAAACACTGTGAGTAGCTATAAACCCACATATCTATACGTGCTGCTTTTGACGATGAACACCATTAAAACAGAAAGGAATAAAAATACAAAGTGATTTGCTTTTAGAGAGAGGGACACCCACTGGTGGAGCATTCCCTAAATAGAAAAAATAGGTGAGTTAGAAAGTAAGATAAAATCAGGGATGTCTCAGCTTAAATTTTAATTATCAGGGATAAAACATCATTGCCACATTAATATTGGAGTGTTACAGTAATAGTGCAGAAACGACACTAGCAGTGCAGTCTCTAGCTATGTATTCGCATCAAACAGACACTAGATCTGGGTATTGAACCCAAATGTCTCCCAGCCCAAAAGCAGGCACAGATCTGAAGTATGCTTTTGTATGTATGAGTTGGTTATGTAAGTATGAGTTGGTCACCCTCCTTTGCCAAGTGGAATGGCTTCAAATGAAGGAAGAACGTCTTCCTTTTAACCCACTAGCAGCCTTGTGGCTCAGAGTGACTCCAAAGGGTGAGATGCAATTCTAAATTCCTGGAAAGAAGGAAAGCATGCAGCTCAGCTCCTGTCTCTCACCTTTGTTTCCTATGCATGAGCTGTGGCATTACACCCATTGTTATCATTTGCAAGAACAGTCATGGCACTGCTTCAATTTCAAAAACAAAAACAAAAACAAAAACAAAAAAACAACCCACAACACACTGAGAATTACTTTCAGAAAAGTTCTCACACAGAGAGAAGCATCTCTCAGTTTGGGTTTGCTGTGGTCTATGTTATGACAGCCAGTGCTGTTGGACCACTCAGCTCCTTGCATTTGAAGCACAATGAGCCATGGTGCCTCTCCTAGCTTGAGGGAGTCTGTAAGAGTGGGGTAAAACATGGGGCTGTGAAGTTCCTTGTCACAACTCTATCCCTTTTTGGGGGAGAATCACTGGCTGCTTGTGCCTTCTCCCAGTGAACATGACAGTTTACTGATTTTCTTCTGCTCTTGTTACTTGAAAGCATTCAAAGTTCTGTGGAGGCAGGGAGGATCACACATGCCATCAGTAAAGAACTAAGGCATGGTATTTAATAGCACAGAAATGGGCTCTCTACTTCTCACTGCTCATAGGTCCATTTCCTTTGCCAATATACCGGTTTTTGCACAGCTGGAACTGTTCTCAGGACCTAAATACATCCAGATCAACATTTTCTTTGCTGAATAGTGTACTCTTGTAGCAGAAATCTTTCTACTGAGCATGGATTTTTAAAGACATCTTCAATTCTGTATGTTGTAAGTACTGTTTGACATCATCTCTGATAGAAATACAACCTCTCCTGTAACTGCTTATTAGCTTCATTAAACAAATAATATTTTTCACATACACAAAAGATAAAAATCTGACAGCTGAGTCATAAAGACTACACATGCTCTACTATTTTTCTCTGTGTGACAGCCAGCCCTTTGAGAAAACAATGCCTTTTGTGAAGATTCTTACAGGCACTAGTCCACTAGAAATACTAATGGAAGCTTTAGGCAGATTACCTGTTCAATCTATTGGTAAATAACACAATTTCTCCTCCTCTGGTGGAGCTGTTCTCAGCTCAGCACAGGACTGGTGAGGGGATGTGCTATCTGCTGTGGATTATCCTGATCTGGTATAGTATAGAACTGTCTTAGGACTATACTAAATTGCACTTAATTCCCCCTAAAATTGACTTTTTCTTACCTCAGATGGTCACATTTACCAGAATGTCCATCACTTGGAGCCACTAGAGCCTTAAAAAGAAACAGAGTCAATCCAAGCAATTCTTCTCATCAAGTTATTTTAGAACAAATGAACTTTGAAGAATAATGTGCTTTCATACTCCCACTTCTCAGCAGGCCCTCATGAGTCATGGGTAGAAATTTTTAAAAAAATAAAAAGAATTAAACCTAGGTTGATAGGCTACTAGAATAATTTCTAGCATTTATAAGCTAGAACATTAGTTAACTTCAAAGAGTTTTGGAAGATTTTATTCTGAACACTGAATAGTGTTCAGACTTAACAAAGTGGAAGCTGGAAGTTTCTTCCATCACATATGGTTAAATAGATATTATGGAACCAGCCATGAGGACATGAGAAAGGTAGCCTAGTAGCAGGAAATGTTGAGGTTGCATGGTTTGGGGTTATTTTGAAAGAGATACTGCAAAAATCACTGTAAGGGAATGATCACTACCTGTTTCAATGGTCACTCACACCTACATTTGAAACTTTAATTACAGGCATGATGTAAAACCACTGTGTATTTTAACTATCTTTCTAGACATGTTGCAGAACAAATACTAGCAATGAAACTGCATTGTGTGACTACAGCTTTATCAATCAAATCTATTAATAAATCTCATGAAAATTACAGTCAGAGTCTTTACAGTTTGGTTTTCATTAGAACTAGTTTAACTTCAATGACTGATTAACCTTTCTGGAGAAACACAGCCCTCTTTAGAGATGCAACACTCCCCCTAAAGTGAGATCAAACCCATTCAACACTCCCACTCACACTGCTCTTGAGAAGAACCGGGGAACAGAGGAGAAAATATACTTTAGAAACATGTCCAGACATTTCTTAAACTAGGTAACCTGACATAAAAAGCCAAATCTTTCAAAAATACTTTGCATATCACTTTTAATAATAGCTTTCTAATGTGTAGCTGTTATTCATTTAGATATATTCTTTCCAGAGCAGAAGAAACATTGGTCTTCTGTCTTGCTGGATGTCCACTTGGAGACACTAAGCTCCATTAGGATCACTGAGACCAACTGCCCCAGAAGAAGGTGTCCAGAGCAAAGCAGATAAAGGCAGAGTTGAGGTTGAAGTAGAAACCAAGGCAGAATCCCTGATACCCAGGTGGAGAAGTAATTAGAGCTGGGAGCTCACCTGGGTATATGCTTCATCCTCTGGAAGGCCTCCAGGAGGAAGGGCTGGGGAACACTGCTGTTTGTAAAGCACCACTTGTATGCTGTGAGCAGTTAGACATGATGGCAACATTAGTTAAAGTACTTCTGGGGTCAAAGCAGCAATCATAATGGATAAAAAGCGGGCAACCCCCATACTTCTGATTGATAGGTGGGAAGTCTGGGTTCTTGCTCCCCTTAGACTGTAAATGAATGCAGTACTGATATCAAAACTGCAATGACTATAACAAATCTGGTAGATATGAATTAAAAATACTGAGAAAAATTGGTTCACCAGTAATACCGCCTGAAATGGGATGCTAATCTTTTGTATAAATCTACCTTCAGAACTATGACGTCTCCTTTACTGTCCCCATTACAGGCAGCAGGTAGGGCCAAGATCCCTGTCCTTCCTCACTAGCTAACAAACTGAAGAGCTGTGAGGCCACACCAGCAGGGCTAAGACCTCGTGAGTGATGCCCAACTCCAGGCCTGTAGAAGTGTCGTGAAGAAATGATCTCCAGAGGAAGACTTGCAAAAAGTCTCATCAATGTTTAGAATGAGATATGGAGTGAAAACAACAAATAACGCAATTTTGTATTGTATACAGGGAAGAAGAGGAAAGTAATATTAAAAAAATGCAGTTTTGATTTATTTTTCCACATTTTTAGAAAGTGAGAACAGCTAAATTATTTTAAACAGCCCCTGAAATCAACTTGAACACCAACTACCCATAAAAAAGAAGCAAAGCAAGAGTCAGCAAAACCCTTTCCTCTGGAGCTGGTGGTGTGCTCTCCTGTTGCCCTGACAACCAGCAGGCTCTCAGCTCTTGGGCAACTGCTGCAGATAAAACAACTCTTAGATTTTTCTTTATAATGTTGTTATTGTTATAAGAAACATTAAAAAAAAAAAAAAAGCCAAAGGAACAGTTGTGTCAAATTTAGGCTATGCACCCAGGTAAAGAACAATTAAAAAGTCTGGGTTTAAAATAGCTCATAACGTCTGGAGCAAAGTCTGATTTCAGAGCACTGTCAATCAGCAAAAAAAGTCTGTAGACTCTTTGATCCCTCGGTGGTGGGAATTCTGTAACTATCTAGACAGTCTGGTGCTGAAATGTGAACTCTTTGTCTGGATTTCTGAGTCTGGACTATATCTCCTTTTGTACTGAGAAAGCAGGCTGATATTCGTTCCAGTGTTTTCAGCGATTACACTTACTTATAGTGCATTTCCACTGTTTCAGTCCTTTTTTTTGTTTGTTTGTTTTCATTACATTCAGAGCATTCACTCATACCCAGAAAAAGAATGTGAAATTTCCTTTGTCATAATCCTTTTTTTTTTTTCTAAAAAAATTCATTGTGATCTAATGTCTTGACCATAGCAATCTGACCCCAAGAATCCAGCAGAGGAGGTTTTTACAACTGTAAGACTTGAACTGAAGTGAAAGCTTAGCTTCTTCCCAATTACAAAGAAATTTAAATCCAGACTTCCCCTTTCAACCAGGCTTCTTCATTAAGTCAGAAGTCCTGCCATTGTCATCTTCTGGCCACCTCAAAAAAGATAGTTATTCTAAGAGTTTATCCCAGCCATAAATTTTTCCAGAAATACACATAATAATCTAAATATAGTCTCAAGGCAGCCCAAGGCAATACTGCTCTTATTTCTTTGACTGTCACCCAGCCTCCACTGCTGTCACCCCCATCCATGAGAAGGGGTGAGCCAGTAACTGAAACACTTCTGGGACACATGCTCTCAACTGCTCCATTCTACAGCTGGAGCCATTTCACCAGTTCCACATTTATACATCTACACATTAACAGTTTTTTGCTTTCTGTGTGCTTCTATCCTGTTCTGTCCAAATGTATTCAAAAGTACAGGTCCCTTCATCAGTCTAACACATTACCAGATGCTGATTTATAAAGATGCTGATTTATAAACTCTTGGCCAAAAAAATGCAGACAAGAATCAGTTGTGACAGCATCTCTTTTGCTAGCATGCAATCATCCACAGACCATTGCTATGGCCAGTGAGAGGCTGCCATTTACAGCTTTGCAGGTCTTATTGTTTAGGTGTCACATGTATGAAGAAAATTTCACTCTCACTCTCTCCTAATTAACTCATTTACTCACATTGTCCATCTTCATTAGCACAGAAGCAAACATCATGCTGTCATTCCTCTCACTCTTTTTTATTCAGTGTATTATTAACAGTTGTACTGTTTATTAAATAGGGGCTTTTGTAGATCATGCAACAGAACAGACATGAAGTGATCGTTCAATTGTAATTTTTAAGCTAAATTGTTACACACTTGATTTAGAATCAAATGGTTTTATTGACACATCAAAACAAACAAAACCATGAAAACCCAGCCTTTTCAATTCAAACTAAATCTCGCAAAACCTGTCTTTTGCATCATGCTCATCCAAATATATTGTCTATCAAAACTTCTTACTATTGAATGTCTCTTGCCGAGAAACACAGAGGATGAAAAATAATTTTTGGTATGTTTTATTTAAGCAGATACATAATGACAATACAGCTCAGAGCTCAGTCTGTGACTTTCCCACTATGAAGTCAGATTTTTGTAGGAGTTACAGAGGGAAGAAATGCACCCAATATCTAGTAAAGTCGTTATACAGCCCCTCCAGTAACACTACTGTGCTATAAAGACCTACAGATTATTTACAGCCCTTTTGCATTTTCTGTGCAAAGCAGATTTGGGGCCACAGGGTTGACACACCCAGTGTTTTTAGATATGGATCCATATCCTTTTGGGTCATGGGATCCCATGACAGAGCAAAAAGAACTCAATCTCAAGGCAATAACTGGAAGGATCATCATTAAAATGTTAAGCTGAAGGAGAAATAATCAAATATTTTCTCACATCTTGATGGAAAAATTATATGGCACTGCAAACTCTCATGTTTCTGTCCAAAGTGATAATGGTCAAGATAGCATGAGGCATCCAGTTACCCAGACAGAACTGCGCCCTCTCTGGCTTCTAGGCAAGCGGAACCTGCAAATAAAATACTGGAGAACCAGTATGTTAGATATATTTCTAAATTAAGTGTTACAGAATTTTACTCTGATTATAAAGTGAAGTGATAGGATTATTCCTGTTGGCAGTATATTTTTGGACTTAGTATAATACGATATGAATGAATAAATTAAACTTCCTCTAAAGCTTAATTTTCCAGTGCATTATAAAATGATAGAAGATAGTACTGCCTGATGATATGTGTTTACACTACAACAATGAAGTACTAATGAGAGGTACTTTCTTACTTAAAGATAAAAACACTGTAAGAGGAGAAAAAGAGCCCCCAGTGCTCTGTTCTCATTGGAAATTTTCCCTACACAGAAAGCATAGTTAGAAAATCATGACTACTGCAAATCTTCAGATTACACAGCCCTGTAAGAGCTCCTTACAATTTTCAGGAAACAAAAAAAGAATGTCACCAAGCATAGGCAAAGGCCATCTGATTTTGTACATCCCCAGCTAACACACCATGTTCTCTGGACAGGCTACTTTGGGAACAACCAACCTGCCTTCTTTTCTCTGCTGGCATTCCATTGAGATGCTGGTCAAATTGAAAATCTCGGTGCCCTCAGTAAAGGCGATCAGTTATCTGGATTCAGTATCTCTAATTTAACCCATCGTATGTAATTGAAAATTTTGGTAAGAAATTCTGCTCCCTCAACCCAAGGCATTTCTTTCTTATGGATGATGACATTGCACATTTCTTCTACCTGCCATTCACAACACTGATAGCAACACAGACCCTCAACAATTTTTTTTAACAATTTATTACCAAAGTACTGTACAGAAGTATTGCACAAAGAAGAAGTCATGACGAACTAAGAAAAGTGCCTAGGCATTGTGGTACTAATGAATGGTGTGAGAATTTGGTGAAAACAGACAAATATGCTAAGGAAAAGAAAGGGAGAAGAATTGGATCTTCTGGTCTAGGAGAAATACTCATGTTTTTCGAGTAGTTTCATCACATTTACATAAATAAAATGAAACAGGTTCTGAGAAGGTCATTTGAGCTTAAACTTTCCCTTAAAACTTCAAGCTAATGAGGAAAATTCCCCACAGTTCACTGCGGACCAGACTGATTCCTCAACAGATTTTGGATTTTCACCATGTCACCACAAGGATGCTGGAAATGCAAACTATACACGTAGAAGATAGTTAAAATAAAGCTTCTTCTGAAGTGTATGCTAACCAAATCTGTTGAGTACATGCTTCCTTTAAGTTTTTAGCTTTGAGCACAAGCTTAAACTTAGGTACAAATTTAATTACTTTGCTCAGACAGAACCCTTGAGAGCTGTTCACCCAAATGTGAAGTGCAAGACCGAGCTCAATAGACACATTTTCAGCCTCCTTTAATTGTCAGTGCCATAATTCAGTTTTCCCTTAATAACATGCAATGACATTTTCACATCAACGCTGCATCCTACAGTTCTCAAGAAAAACAGACTAGTATCAAAATACATTAAAAGTTCTTTTCAAAGATAGACGTGGTTTGCAGGGAGAGATTATTATCACTACCATTATCATCATTATTGTTATTGTTATTCTTATTAACTAGACAGCAGATATAATCAGGAAAAAAAAGAAAGAAAAAATCTTTCAGGCATAAATTTTCCTTCCTTCATACTCATTTCCAGTACAAGGGATAAGGCATTGCAATTCTTTACAGAGTAGAGACAAGAAGAATAGGTAAGGGATGGTGTCAGAGCTGTCCTTGAAAAAAACAATGCCACATATAAAGGCATAATGAAATAAAATGCCAAAAGAGACAGAGAAGCAGGGAAGCACACTGCTTCTGCCTGAGGGTGTCAAAGAAACTGCCTCTTGTAGCTAACAGCAGGTGCAGTATCCATCATTTTTGCTCAGTGTTTGGCATCAAGAGGTATAAAAGCAAAGATCTTCCTTGCAGTACTTAGGCTGATGACCAAGCCACCTGCAATCTGGTCTGACCCTGAGCACTATGCAAAGTACTCCTCCCCACATGGAATCATGAAGATAGAGTTTTTAAGAAAAGAAAAAGCTGTGGACTGCATATTTGTTTTTACATTTAAGACCTTGCCAACCTCAGTTATCACAGATTATTGAATATTAGCCTTATACTTTATTGTCTTCTCCAGAGAAAAATATGATGCACACAAAAAAGTCCCTCACTAACACTGTTCGTATTTTATGTAGTCTCCCTCACTTATCCTTGTACATTTATGTGCTAGAAATAGTTAATACCCAGCCCTGATTTCCCTTGTGTCCTAAATTTTTCTGTTCTTTTTCAGTTAGAGATGCCAAGGCTTATAAAATCAGAACTCCCTACAATTAGTCACTGTATAAGCACATATCTCTGTTTGTCTTTGCTTACTGCCCAGTTCTCCCCACCAAAGAAATGATCACTAAGGTAAAACAGGAGACCACAAGCACTCACTGTGTGTGCATCCATGTATGTCTACGCACACATGAGATGAGAGGAACTGTCCTCAGATTATTCTGCAGAAAGAAATGACGAGATAAATTCAGAACAAAACCTTGAAAAAGTCACCCTCAGTGGTGTGTTCTTAACTGAGACCCGAAACCATTTGCTGCCCTGCACATCACCAACTCAGCCTTTTAGCTAACTCACTTCTGTGCTGTCTCCAAATGTGGCAACTCCTGCTCTGCTTGTCACAACCACTGTGAGACGCTTTCAGTCAGCTCTACTGACACACTGAGCCCTTCTTGGCTCACTGATATCCGTGGACATTGAGTGCACATATGGTTTCTAAAGTCTGGATGCAATTTTGTGAACTTTCTATTACTTTATGCCAGTGAGTGTATGAACATGCCTGTGGTCTCTCCATTCATGTGAAGAAGTAGCTGTCCACAAAAAAAATTCCTCTCAAAATTCCTCTCATACATTACGCAGCAGTATCCTCCAAACTTGGACGCCGTTTTCTGCTCTTTTTGTACATACTTATTTTTTGGAGGAGTAACTTATTTATCACAACCAGCTCTAATATACTTTAGGCTAGGCTAATTCACTTCTATTCCAGATCTTGCAGTAAGTACTCTAGTTGCCTAAAGGGATAGAGACATGCATGAGGTATCTGCAGTCTTTATATATAAACGCATAAGAGTACGGTCAAACTGAATTATTAAAATATATGTTAATGATTTAATTAGATGAAAAAACTTCTTCAGCTCCATTGAAGGCAAGGGAGACACCAACTCATCATTCCTCATGGGCATCCCAGGTCATAACTCATTATACACTGCAAGTTTATGCTATCGTGCAACAACTCTAAACATCAGCTAGGGACCTCTCCCTTGTCTGTCCCAGTCTTGCACAGAACAAGATGTATATGATCTTCATTCAAAACAAGGAACTACAGATGGTATTCAGACATCAGGAAATTCAGGTTCCGTCAATGCCATATTCCTGACCTCACACACTTGCTGTAGCACTTGTAAAGATTACATGCAGTCTCTACAGTGAGGTCTATGTCTTTTGTGATCTTCTGCAGAAAAAGTATTCAAAGAGAAATCCCAAGTGTCATATTTTGTATTACCTTCCCTAGTTGACAAGGGAGAAATTAAATTTGCAGTAATTAGTCAAAAGTGATGGGAGCCTAAAATCAACTTCATACTGTAATTTAGATGCTGGTAGTGTCTGTATCTAACTCACTCATTAGATACAGAGAGGTATATTCAGATTTCTCTTAGACACCTAAGTTTTAGTCTTGCAGCACCTGAAGCTTAGGCTTCTCAGCCCACCAAGGTGTTTCAAATTATCAAAATTAGATGCTTATTTGATCTTGGAGAAATAGAGATCCAAGTACTTCTAAAATTCTTTAGAGGGCATCAGAGCAAACCTAGATTGTTAATGCAGTGTTTGCACATTTCTGTAAAATAACTCAGTGGTTTCACAAGGTGAGACTTGCAATTCGTAAAGCTGAGTTCTGTTTTGGTCTAGTGCATGACGGAAGCAGATGTACTGTACGAGTTAGACTACTAGAAAGAGCAACTGTCGGAAGAGAATACTGGGTCTACCCACCCTACACAGCCTTAATTGAGGTCTCCCACAGATACATGTGTAGGGAATGCAGCCCTATGTCACACAGTCTGCTACCTAGGGCACCCGCTGAGTACTGTTCCTGGCTATATAGGATATTTGGAATTGGGTGACCAGATAATCATGTCTGAAAGAGGTGTTCTACCTGCCTTTTGCACACGCTAATTTTGGGCTAAGTGTGCACTTCACCAACTGCCCTGGATAGTCTTCTGCTGATTAAATGGAGTACAGTACAACAGTCTGTTGAATCCTGGTGGATATATAACACTTTCTTTCTATAATGAGCTTCAAAATCAATGTTCCTTTTTTTTTTTTTTTTTAACCCTAATTTGAAGAAAGCACAATTATTTATCTGTTGTACTCAAAGCATATTGTTCTGACCCAATTTTGATTATCATCAGACCCTGCAATGCTGTTCACATTCTCATTTTTAGATTACCCAAGGCCTCAGTAAGGTTATCCACCTCTTTTTATCAAAGCTCATGCTTAGCTTTGTGAACAAAATTCTGTCCCATCAATTCCAGTGCTGCAAGTGTTTAACTAACAGGAATGAAGATAAACACATGCTTAAATCCTTTTTCTAAATTAGTGTCCCAGAGAGGAAAAGGATTACGACTCATGTTCATGAGTTGTGTGCGATTTTAAATTATTGTAAGTTTTACTAAACTTTCTCATTAGCAATCACAGCAAGCCATTTGCTATGAAGAGCAGTTTATTTCATTGTATCATATCAGAATGCAGTTATATTTTTTCAGTTAGTCCGTGAAGTTGAGCCTGAACCTTCACATGGACTCAATTCATTGTTCTCCAGCTATGAAATTAGCACATCACCATTCGTTTCAGAGGTAAATAAGCCTCTAAATTCCAACCCAGAGGGAAATTTTGGAAATTAGAAACCCTCACACTCCTCAGCTCAGCCCGTTTTTCTAAAGGCTCTTCACTGTTCAGCAGGAAGCAGTGTGCAATATCCTGACCTGTCCAAGGTATTTCAGGTCTGTAACGCTGAACATAATTGCAGTGGTTAAAACATCTACTTAGCAATTCCTAATTGAATATGCAAATTGCAAAACCTACATTAACATCTTAGGAATGTGTGATTCTGTACCCACTAGTGTTTATTTGCAGTTTGAACAGTTTGTTTCTGGAAGAAGAAGAAAAAAAAGCTTTCAAGCTTGTCCATTAAATTATTCTACCAGCTGTCACTTTATTAAAAAGTCTGCAGTTAATAATAAAACTACTTTAAACCACTCACCAGAAATCTAGAATTTAAGAACAAGCTCCCTTCCCCCAAAGCTTCCTTGGAAAGATTCTTAGATTCAGTGACAACCTCAAATACGTATATCTCATCCTGCCAATATCCTTGCAGTTCTACAGCAGAACATAGCAAGCATATGAATGCAGATTTTCAGATCTGAAAGTAAAGGGAAATTGGATAGATCTTTTTTGTGAGAAGATCTGCCAAAATAAAGCACAGAAATTCTGTCAAAACCTGAAACTATAAATAAACATTTGCATTTCTGTGTATTTACAAATAAATGATGTAAATTAAGAAATAAAACAGAAAGAAATAGAGCACATGATTTGAAAGAGATGACTGGGGGAAATGTAAGAGCATTGTAATGTAAAGCACAAAGTGTAACACTCTCCTCTGCACCACTGAGAAAATTATCAAAATTTATTTGAAAACATAATTTTAGTTCAACAAGTCCAGAAAGTTCATAATCACTATTGCTCTATTCCGCTCTTGTCTCAGTTTGGAGACTCCTAATGGAAGAAAAGAAATAGCAGTAAATATTCCATCTCACATATAATTGAATTAAAATTTGCACACTCAGAAATAATTAATGATGTTAAATTCGTAAGTCCTGCACCACACATACAAAGAGTAAGTGTGGCATTAGATTAGTAAATTGATACAATTTATGGAATTGGGCTGTTGTCAAAGATCTCCTTATGTGAATTTTGCTAACTCTGCTCCTCTTGGCTATTGGGTTACTATCTAGAGCTCATCCAACCGGAATTTGGCACAGTTTACGTCCATTTGTTCTGTGCAGGAAACAGAAATGAAACTACTGCTGAATTTGATCCATGATTATCTCAAGTGTGGGGTAAATAAGGTAAACACAAAACTGAAATCCAGTAAGTAAGTTTTAGTGAAAGTCTGGAGAAG
>JAOWBP010000001.1:90230189-90243815 GCA_028571105.1 Tragopan temminckii | reverse complement strand
CCTGGCCTTGAACACCTCTAGGGACGGGGCATCCACAGCCTCTCTGGGCAGCCTGTTCCAGCACCTCACCACTCTCATTGTAAACTTAACATTCACTTAAGGCTTATTGCTTGTCTCAAAAAGTTTCGTCTACATGCATTTCAGAATTACAGAATCACAGATGAGAATAATATACATGAGCCTTTGGTAGGAAATACTAAACAACCTGAACAACACTGCATGGTTCGTCTTCCAGTAACAATGCCACACTGTATTCTTTCAATTGCACAAGGAGACATTCCACTCACAAGAGTTTTCTAGCAGTATGAAATATCTCAGTGCTTTTGTCAACACAATATTCTCTGTTTTTACAAACAAAAAACAGATGAGAAACAACTATGAATGTTTTATTTCCTTAAGGAAAAAAAAGAAAAATAGAATCTGTCTCTATAAATCATTTGTCAATATTACTTTTCTTTTGTGATCATTAATGATCTGCATGCACAGATTCAAAAGTATATTTTGGTATCCAGATAAGCATAGTGTCACATTTCTAACTTTATCTACATTGAGCAATCATTATGTACTACTTTAAAATCTTTTCCATGAGAAGAGAAATCTGAATTAATGCTTAAGGTGTGTTAAAATTAACAGTTTGTTAGCACCTATACTTAAGGTACTTTCTGCTTGAGTGCTGAAAAATGCTTTTACAACATCAGTGCTCTTGCAAGTAGCAGCACTATTTACAAACTAAGTGAGATTCAATTGCAGTACAAATTAGCTAATAGGGAACTTAATTAGTAATTCTTTAAACTGAAACATCTAACATAAAAAGAGAGAAAAAAAACCAACTAGTTTTTCAATTAAAAAAAAGTCAATACTATATAAAAGATTAAATGAGTACAAGAACAAATCACTTTAGAAAAGCAAGAGATCTTATTACTTAAAAAGCAAAGTTTATTTGCTGCAAATTCAGAGATACCTATACAGTTTAATCAAAGAAAAAAACATCAATGCAGTAAAAAATAAAAAAATAATAATAAAAAAGGATAATTCTGAAAAATATATAATATTCACAGCCCAAGAGATGCATTAGTGAAGTTTCTTAACACTTAGCCATCACCATGACCTCAGTAGCTCTGCTGGCATATTTTTCTAATGCATCATTAGACAGATAAATACATTTCAAGAATTCTGGCTCCTCTTCTTGGGAATATAAATCACAGGGCTAAATGAAAAACAATATCCAACAAGTGCTTAAATTAAGTGTTTGCATCTTTTCAGAAATACCTTTGTGGATTGAAGTAAAACACTCATGACATGAAGAAGTGTATTTACATTTCAGAGGGAGGAAGGAAAGTGCAACATAACTGCTATGACCCTAGTCTCAACCAATGCAAACATACACAGTGTTTAAACAATCAGACAGTTCTAAGGGAATATAAATGAAAATTTTTATGGTCAGTTCGATTACTGTCCTTCAAGGGGAATTCAAAACAGCTATGGAGACCTTAGTCCTCTTTCACTTCTCCATCAAAACATCTATTCTGCCTCTCCTGTCTCCTCAAGTAGAGCCTAGTCAATGATTTTGGATGCTGCATCCCATTTTTTTCTCCAGTGAAAGCCAAGGGCCCAGCCACTAACAATGGTAGGTCATAGTCCATCAGCAACTCAGTTTCTATACAGTTTTCCATGGATGTCACTCCTCAGTTCTCAGCTTGCTGGTGTACATTAATCAGTGGTTATTAAAAAATATAAAAAATCATCCTTCAGCCTCTCACTGCTAACACAGAAGGCACATCGAAGAAAGAAAGGAAGGTTACATCTTTGCTTCTCAAGATGTATGTGAAAGAAACAGCTTACAGCGGTTGTTACCATACTTAAATAACATATGTGAAACACTTTGAATGGACAAGAGCTGGAACGTATAAACACAATTTGTTTGCATTCTCAGATTTCTTCTCCTAAAGGCTTTTCAGATTTAGATACTACACATCATCCAATGATACTATTCCAATAGGAGCACTTGCTTCCTTCTGCAGATTCCTCAGGCCAATGAAATTCAAAAAATGTGAGATTCTCAGATGGGACCACAGGCTGGGGGTGTCCAGTCTCACAATGGGAGAGCGTACCTGCTATATGAGTAGAGAAGTTTGCAGTGTTTGTCTGCTGGAGGAGAGTGTAGGGTTGTATAGGGCAGTGTCACAGCTTCTCTTGCCCATATGCCCTTATGCACCAGGAGCAGCTGGTGGACAGACTGCAGAGTTGTTGGTCAAGGGTGCGTGGATGGGAGCTCCGAGTGACAGAACAACAGCGCTAATGTGCGAGACATGGCATGGCAGTAGGCGTGTGAGTAGACATGTGCTAAAGTATCTTGCACTCACTGCGGGAGACTTAACAGGCCTACTTGCCATCTGCAGGGTATGGAAGGAAAGCAGAAGGTGCAGCAAATCCATCCAGGAGCCTTGGTGCTGTAGGTAGTTATAGATCAGGAAAGCGATGTCGCAGAAAAGTTCAATTCTTTGAATCTCAGCAGAGAATCTACAGCTTTTACCACCACATCAGAAAACAGGGGTGGCATGTGCTCCATACACATCCAACCACTGAACACTACACGCAGATGTTGGGAGATAGAAAAGACTACTATGGCAAGTAGCAATAATTGCCACAAATCTGCTGTACACTGCAGTTTCTGCACAGCTATAGTTTTTGGCTGGCTCAAGTAGGTAAAAGAAAACTCTTCCTTATTCTGTTTTCTACCTGAAAAGAGACCACAATCTGATTCCAAAAACAACTCCAGGATGTCTCTAATTCACGCTGTGTATCCCTTCAGAACTTCCCATAAATCTATGCATTCTTCTGAAGCTTCTAGCAATGAATTATCCCTTAAGTGTTTAATAGTCCTTTCCCAATTGTTCAGTAAGAGTTTGTATCATGAGAGAGATCCATATCCCTTTGCTTTCTTTCCTACTTTACACAATCAATCTGTAAATTATTGGATTTTGAATACAACTCCTACCTACACATAGCAATGCTACCTTTGTTCTGGAATCTGTTTTGTTTCTTAAACAGAGCACACATTACAAATATTTCTACATACAGTGTCTGAAATTTTTGCATGTGATAAATGAGGACCTTCCAGGGATCACTGTGGAATTGTATGTATCTATAGGTTACTGCTTGCAAGAGCAATGTAGTGAAGCTGTTGACAGGCATGATGGACAAATGCCAAGGGCAATTACCCTTTTATATGATGTCGGTTTATTTGTTGCAGAGACACTGAAGCGCAGTAACTTATAAGATATGGAACAATTATTTTTCTACATCTCACCATCATGTACTTGGGGAATATTCAGACCAATTAAGAAAAAATTACCCTGTACATGTTAAAGTAATCACTCAATATCAAGTGACTTTTTTAGCATATTAAGAATTTCTAAAACTCTAGTGTATCTTACAGCTGTCAGAAAACGCAAGTTACAGAAAAAGAGAACATATCTTCCTGAGTGAGCATGTAAGATTTCTTCTGAAAACTGTGTTCTTTTACACTTGAGAGGAGATTTTTTTGGTTACAAAACTGTGAAGTAGCAAGGATCAGTAAGAATCTAGAAAACATTTAAAGACTCATTTGCTTTCAGCTGAGCACAGGAAAAGAAAAATTGCTTTGGCTTGGAGGGGAAGAGAAAACTTGAGGAAGAAAAGGAAACTGGAAAACAGAAAAATACCATGTCACTGAGGATAAAAGTCTAAGTTTTGGCATCTCATTTATCTTAATAACTCAATAAAGGAGTATAACAGATATTTACTTCCAAATGTAACTCATACATATTTGTTGATAGGGATGTGCTCTTTTGACTTTTTCATAACCTACTTGAAATAAACATCCTTAAAACAGGCCCTCCAGCACTTTCAGAAGACAGCCTTCCATTTATAATTAACAGACATTTTCCTCTTCCCGGAGTTCTGACCTTTTTTCTGTATGGATTTCAATAATATTTTTTATTAGGGTCTTTATTATGTCTAATATGTCAGACAATCTGTCATAAACACAGTTTACAATGAAATAATTGGGAAAATAATTTCACTAGATTTAGCAAGCAATAAGTGCCCAGTCACAAACTGATTTGAGTATATATTATTTCAGTATTCTTTCCAAAACAACAAGACTAGCAAGGAGAAACATAAGAACTTATCAAATATTGCCCAAAGTAATTTAACAGATATGGTAATACAGTACATTAATTAGTATTTAAAGCTTGCCAAAGACTTAAATGAGTGACAACTGGTCAGACTGCCAAATAAAGGTAAGATGGTAATGATAGTTACATACTTGAATGCTATTTTTTCCCTTGTGGAAGACAAGTTAACGAGAGATGACTCATTAATACAATCTGCAATTAAGAACAAACTACATTTAATGAAAGTGAACTCAAAGACCAGTTTTGGATGTTATGGTGAATCCAGCTTTCTAAATTTTTCCACGAGCAACAAAAATAAGCAAACCAGTTTTCCTAGAGATATATGTCCTTCTCCTGATCATTGCCATATTGCCTCTTTCTGGTAGCTCCTAGCTCTTGTATGACACCCTAGTAATGTGGGGACATGAAAACAAGTGTGGGCAGTGCAAGTAGAAATCACATGTGGTAATTAATTGCCAATGTTCTGCCTATAACGAACATCTGTTAACAGCTAATTGATTAACAATGCAGAAATTCAGTACCCTTACACAGTGAAGCAATAGTTTGAATTGATCTCCTACATACAGAAATAGACTTTCACCAAAATTAAAAAAATTTTGTTATCCTAATGACCTGCAGTTCAACTTGTTCAACAGATTTAAAAGATATTATAGAAAGGGTTTGACTGAGATGTGGGTCATACCAAAGTCATTTACTTTGGAAACCAGCCCAAGAAAAATAAATGTAGTTTGCTTCTGATGGAATATATATTACTGGGATTTTGACATCTGATATATATATTTGACTGAAGTTCAAAGGAAAGCAGGAGAAAGAAGAAAGTTAGGTAAAAATAGTTGCCCATCTTTAGTCAATGCCAGCAATGCACTAATGTAACTTTAGGTATCACCTAATGAGTTCATATTCTCTCTAAATTTTGTCTACCTTGACATTTGTTGCATAAAGCATAATGAGACAGACTTTTGTTCCAAAGCCTTTCTAGCAGAGCCTGTAATTGAAGAGATACATCGCATCCCAGGAGGGCCCAATGTAACAGCGGTACCAGGGCTTGCAAAGGCCTTCAGCCTTACATTATGATGGTAACAGAACAAAATTCATAAGGAAAAGGTAAATGCCACTAAGTCTCCAGAAAAAATATATCAGAAAAGGTTAACTGAAAGGGTATAGAGCCACAAGTGAAAAGCAGGTTGCAAGATTGTGTGTGGAAAGACTTTAGCAGGGGTTAATTCACCTAAGGAACTGTGTCGCACATTGAACAGTCAACATTTAACTTGCCATTTGTAGAAGTTGCTTGGAGCACTTCAGACTACAAAAATCAGTAAACGAAACTGAAGTCTATTATTGCTTTGTGTGCAGTAGTCTGCTTCTGTATATCGTAAGTCTTTGTCAAAAAGTGGATTGGTAATACACTTGCAGCTATAAGAAAGATATGAACTCTATCTTTCCTCGAGCATTGATTTCAAGGTGCCAAACCCAACAGTTCAAGCACTGCAGAGGGTGTGAATGTCCTGGCAGAGGTATAGCTATAGCCACCTCTATGTTGTGCCTCTGTGGTCTCAAAACCTCTCTCCATCTATTCAATCTTACCTGTGTCCCTGGAATGTGGTCAGAGTTGTGGGTCAGAATCTAACTCATGGTCTGATTGCCAGGTGGTAATAAAGCCCTTTATCCATGAGCAGTGAAGAAATACACAGTGTAACCCATAAAAAGCACAAGCTTAGGAAAATTGCTGTCTTTTCTCACAACTGAATTATCCCCACCATTTAACATGAGCGTGAGATACATACTGGAAATGTAAGAGCACAAAAGATCAGCCAAAAGACCAATACGTATGAACATGCGATAAATTAGTGATTCTGGTGTGAAAGCACTTCATGTTTCACCTCCCTAAATAGGTTTAAGCATGAGACGTACTGTGGAAAACTCTTCAAAATGCATGTTATATGATGCCAAGTCCCCAGCTCATTTATCAAAAATGGAATTATTCTGTTTGAGCACAGCGGAGGATCTGGTCACATACAGAATAAATAAGAGCATATTACTTCAGGTTATCAGGCAGACTGGCTCCTCAGCTCACTTTGGTCTTCTGCTAGGTTATACACTGTTACTGGCTATATGAGAGAAGGCAGTTCTCTGGTATGTATAACACCTTCATCTATGCAGGTTATTTGATTTTCATGCCCAGAACATGTCCCCAGGACCACTGCAGACGCAATGTGAACAGAGGCATTGTAAGACACAGCCAGTCGCTGGTGATCTCAGGGAAGGTCTAGAGAGTATGGACTACTACTATGTCTCCTTATTAAATTCATGTGCATTAATTCCCCAGTTAGGCCGGTACTTTACTCTGCCAGGTCAATAGGACACCTGAAACATATCACTCATGACAGGAAAAATACACAGAAAATGCTAACAATCCTGGACTCTAACTTTCTAATGAGCAAAGATCTTTATGCAGGGTAAGGAGGATGTCTTGGATAAACAGAAACCTTATGTTCCTGAAGGAATTTTTCACAGTTAATATATGGGAAAGCTAGAGAAAACAAAAACAAAAACAAAAATAAAAAAAAATAAAAAACCCCAAAGAAACAACAGAAATCTTTCACAACTTTACAACAAGAAAATGTTAGTTCATTCTGTGTATCTGGGGGAAAAAAAAAAAAAAAAAAAAAAAAAAGGAAAAACATACAAATTCTGCATGCCTTTTCCACGAGATAATCCCTATGTCCCCATCTTGCATGGTTTTCAGTATGCAGGAAGCATCTGGAAGCTGCCAGATACTCCCTCATTGCTTCATTGCTCTGAGTCTACAAGTCATACAAGTCCCTGAATCTATTTCCACTCAGGGCTCACATAGCTTATATACATAGTTATCTGTGTCACAGGTCACTTGTGCCCAGCACAAAGTGCCATCCTTCAGTGTAGCTGCCTTGGAAAACATGTTGTGAAACAAAAATTTCAACTGAAATGCTTGAGGGGAAAAAAAGGGGATAGTATCTTCGGGACTATGTAGTGAAGTAGCAGCTATGGTCTTTTGGAAGTGGTTTGGTCTGGTTCTGGAGAAAATAGAGCTGCTCCTCAAGCTATCTATCAAAAATCTGCTTGTATCAGCTTCATCCCTCTATCATTTCCACCTATTGGAGTAGAGCAAACTCTTCTTGGGATAGCAGGAAATTCCTCTTCTGCTTCCTGCTACTCCCTGCTTTGGTATGTATCCCAAAGCTCTCACTCAACCTGAAGCAAGTTCTCCTTGCTGGGTTCCTTGTCTCAAGCCTTAGCCAACAGTCATACTTTCTTCTTCTAATTCTCCATGATGAGGTGTTAACCCTCAGATATCTCCATGAACATTCTGTAACTCTATCAGCAGTTTAGAAACTGTCTTTGGTTGCATCTTCATTGAAAGCTGCCTTCATTTGTGGTGCATTCTGTGTATCCTGGCACCCTGCAGAGCTTCTGACTGGAGTATGCTAGAGCTTTCTCCCTGCTCTACATCCAGTCATTGATACCACCACTCCCCACCCTTACCACGCATATCCAGCACGTTCCTAAGTTTTGCTTGCTCCAAAAATCATCTTCAAGTGAGCCAAATGCACTGCTTAAAGTCCTTTCCTACCAGGTCTGTCAATGCAGCTTCATTTACACTACTTCCTCCTCGTTCCTTCCCCACTGCAACCATCCAAATGATGACATTTCCCTTTACAATTTGGGAAGTGCTCTGGTAAAATAAACGCACTCAGTTTGGGCAGCAATACTTCTGAGGTCCTCACAGAACTCTTAAGCTGTGGAGTGAAGGGCTGTTTGTCACCTGCTGACTCACACAGAGGCTGTAAAACAATGTTGTTCTCTGTGTTCACTTGCACTACGGGCTGTGGCCATTTGCAGTGAACTCTGAACCAGGGTGAAAATGTTGTTGGCCCACTGCACATTGTAACTTGTAAACTCTTTTACAAGAAATCTCTCCACAGTCACCTGCCAAGTTACAGGGATAATCAGCAATTCAGCACTTGCAGCAGTCCTCTATATCTGTAGCCCGTCTAACAGTTTCCATTCTGCTCTGTTTTATTAATCCCTGAGAACCCAAGAAGAATTTGTCTTGGATCCCTTCCCAACTAAGAATGCTGGCTGCCAAGAGGATCTCCTCACATATGGGCCTCCAGTCCCCTTACACTCACACATGCATGTTCCCACATGTCCGATGAATCAAAATCTTAGAAAAGAGTGGGTGGATTCTGTTGAGGTTACTGTACTCAGCTACAATTGTTGAAATTAGAATTACAGATTTATTTTAAAAGCACCTACAGCTGAATTTAAATTTGATTTCCTCTGGCAACAAATCTAATGGGTTTGGGTTTTTTTTGTTGGTTTTTTTTTTCCCCCTCACAAAGCTATAGGTTTCTTAATACTCAGCAAATATGAGATTGGTTGCCAGGTAAACTGCTTTCTCACGTCCCTTCCAGCTTTCCATCAGCATCACAATCTCACAGCCCTCAGGCAGCAGCAAGGCAAAGGTTTACATTCTTCAGTCTGTTCCTTTTGGGGCACTTCGAACCTCTCAGAAACAATAATCCCATGTTTCAGTGACCCAAAACTACAGTACAGGTTAGTTATTTCATGGCATTATCTAAGCTGCTGATATATTCCTTCACGTAAATATGTAATTATCTTCTGTCAGAGAAGCAACTTGCATAACAGGACTGCACCTTGCAAGTAGGTGTTCATGCAATGTGACATCCACAGTACTTACGGACTGTGGTCTGTGAGGTTGTTAGGCTAGCTCTGATGCCTAAGTAAGCCTGAACTTCATATCACAGGATGGATTTTTGCATAGCAGTTGGTAAATATCCCTTTTTTTGCATTAAAAACCTGTTTTACACTGAATGTTGGTTAGTCTTAATTTCTAGTATTGGGGGTTTTTTGTTTGTTTTTTTTTTTTGTTTTGTTTTGGTTTGGTTTCGGGGTTTTATTTTTGCAAAATATTTGGATATTTTTTCCTATTTCCACTGCTTTAGTCCAGGACTAATATTTAATTATTCTACAATTAGTCCATACCTAACATACACGAAATTCATAATTAATCCATTTAGTCTTGGTGAGCAAAATTTTGTAGTGTGCAGCTAAAAAGCTGAATAGGTTTGAATGATTTTTTAGGGAAATTTCAGTACGAAATATTTTCTGTACAAAATCTGTTATATTCAAGCTTGAAAGCAGAAGGAAATGGTTTCCTTACACCACAAGAATTTTTGAGTTTTTAAAAGTTCTGTCTGTCCTGTGTCAAGAAACAGTGCAGAAATACGAAACCCACTACAGAATTAAAAATTAAAAAAAAAAAAAAGTGACTCCTCAAGTCATATTATGTATCCTCTGAGTTATTAGAATGTTTGCTTTTACTTCATTCCATTGCCTTTTGGTTTAATTTTCTTTTTTGTGTGTTTTTTTGGAGCTACTAAAAAAAATTTGGAAAAAATAATCTGGACGGTCTGTCCCTTGCATCCCTTGAAAAATAAAGGTATTTTTTTGGATCAATTATCCAAATAATGTGTAGACAGATCTTGACAGTTTTGAAAGTTTTTTCAAAAGATTACATCCACCATGTTTTTTGCTACCATGTCTGCTTTCAGATGAGATTGGAGATTTTGGGGAAAAAAGAAAAAAAACGCACAACAAAATAAATGAAAATGGAAAAGAAAACAAGTATTTTTTCAATGAGTTGCTGACAAGTTCTATTTAAGAAATCCAAAACACAACATCTGATTCCATTCTGCAGCACTTCACATCAACATTCTGAAGCCAAGTTTGTCAGTTTCTACAGAATGCTATGAAGACCACCTTTCTGTGAAAGGCAGTTAATTATGAGATGCATAGGAAATGGACCAAAAATGAAGAAAATAGAGGATACAAAAACCTGAGCCAGTAGAATATAACTCTGCCGGTTGAAATTACTTCAAAAATATGTCAGGAAAGTATGTTTGTCTCAGCAGTCTTTGTGTTAGGCCAGTAATAATCTTTCAGCAGAGCCAGGCTGAATCTAGCACAAATACAGATCATATTCTCAGTCTAATTTGAGGAAAGGCACTTTGTTGTTCATACCTGATCCAGCCGAAATTGAGACAGCCAAGTTAGTGCACAGTCCAGCATAAAGACCTGGAATAGCTCTTTCAGGCCAAGACAGTCAGAATGTCAGGAAGCACTGTATGTACGCTCTCTCATTACAGAGCATGTGATTTTAATAAAATTCATCTAGTGTCACAGTACAATGCCAAATCCCAAGCTGAAAATTTGGCAATTCTGGTCTAATGATCAAACATGAAAATGAATTCACAAGTTATAACAGTGCAGCACAGAAACAAAAACAAAACCAAACAAAAAAAAACCACCTACGGCAAATGGCTCATGAAAAATATTCCCTCGGCCCCTTGGTAATGAAGAGGGAGTGAAGGCTGTAAAAATGTTCCTTCCTCTTCTAATTCCTAGAACGTGAAATGACAATGGAAGTTTTTTGCTGCCATGACCCTGGCAGATTTAAAAATAAAGCCTGTGTGTTTCCCATGGGAAAGAATATAGTTTCCAGTCAGATCATATGATCACTGTGAGCACAAGCAGTGTCAGAAAACCAAATTCAAGTAAAATGCAGTGTGAAAAAGAAACAGGAGTCAGAGGAAAAGCCTGTCTAAAGAGGAAATGTGGTTTTGAAAACAAGACATGCCTTCTGCTAGGTGGCTGCATGGTGGTACTGGCAGCTGGTCTCCTTCCTCTCATCACTGTTCCAGGCTAAATATGATGCAGGAGGAAACGGGAACCACAGGAGCTGACAGTTGTCCTCAAGCCCTTGCAACCTGATGTGTAAGAAACTGTCCATTAAACACAATTCAAAAATTCCAACGATGCGTAAGAAAGGATTTTTATGTCTGGAGCACTTGTAGGGGAGCAAACCTGAAGAAGAGAGAAGATATGGAAGTTAACAAAGTCCTATGGCTGTGACATTGTCATCTGATCTGAAAAAATACATGACACCATGCCAATGAGAACAGAGGGCAGAGTTAGAGCCATTTGAGCATTTCCTGGTAAATCAGTGTCATGATGAGATGTACCTTTTTGATGGATCCTACGTCTAAAACATGGCAACATGTCATTATGTCCTTTGTAATGAATGGCTGGGGTTTTGATAGAGTGCTTTGGATATTTCTCATGTAAATTCAATAAATAAGTAGATAAAGAGGCTTATGGGGAAAAAAGTTTTGCTAAAAACTGCTAGGGATTCTTTATAATTTCCTCCAGAAGCAAAGTTTATGCTATTCTGAGGTCTTCTGCTAATTTATTCCTTTCCTCCAACCGCTTCTAAACTTTTCACATGAGATCACCCCCACTTGGTAGCATTGGGCATCCAAAGAGTGCATCTTGGCTTGTAGAACAATTACATTATTCCTTGTTGAAGAAGAAATTTATCACAGAATCATTAAGGTTGGAAAAGACTGCTAAGGTCATGTAGTCCAACCATCATGGTCATCTGTGACACATACTTGTTGGACAGTGACCTTCATCAAGTTAGACTTGACTGTCACGTTGAGGCATATTTGGTACCATCAAAACTCTGAACACCTTCAAGTCTGGTGTGCAGTGTGTTTTGTCAGTTCTCAAAACATTTATACCTGCACAGTATGTTTTCAGCGTATAACTACCGTAGTATGAAAACAATATTCTGGAAAGCTAGATCAAATTCCTGTGTCACTTTAAGCTGAAAAATGGTAAAAAATATGTTGTTGGTTCCTCATGTACTCATCATGAAGCCCAGAACAGACCTGGTATGAGAAGTACACAAAGTATATGTGGCCAATCCACTCCAGAATGGATAGAAGCTGCTCTGCAACATTTGGCTTCCAGTTCAGGCACTGCTCCTTGGAGCAGGGAAGCAGAGGTAGTTTCAGGAGATGGGAACTGAGTGAACATACTTGAGATCTGTGTTTACAGCACAAGAACAAATATGTCAAGGAATGCATTAACCACAGAGTTGCAACACTGAGTCTGATAACTATCAAATGCTGCAAATGACAATGATGTCCATAAAAGAATAAAAGGCAAATACCAGCTCATTTCCAGGTGTTCTGTTGTGACTGAAGAAAAACTAGTGATTCTTCACTGCGTGCATTTTGTGGTTAAGATTTAGCCTTAAGTTTTGCCATCCTCATTCGATATACAGAATAAATTCATGAACAGAACAAGCCATGTTAATCAACTTTCAAATAAAATATGATCTGTGCAAGAGTTAAATGAGATTATCAACTCATAAGCTCACAAAATAAACTATTATACAGTATGTCAAGTAGTTATCTCAGTGGCTACTGAAACAGAGCAACTGAGGTACACTTTTGCTAATGAAATGAGTTATTATTTCCCCTTAGCATCTCCATATTAATTTATTAAGAGGTTCCCAGCAGATATGTCTCCTTGAGCAAGTGTAAACTAAAAGTTTTGCCTCCTGGAGTAAATGCCAGAGGGTTTGACTCATTTGACCAAGTGACAGTACAAACGTTTAGCTCTCTAGGGATGAATTTTTCCTGTCTACAGTCTGTGTTAATTTCTTTAAGCACAATACAAAAAATACAGCAAATATGCATTAACTGCTGGAGTGATAGTAGGACCAAGCAGGAGATCTGCCAGAATTTGCAAATTGTCTGTGACAAGTGAACGCAGCACCATGTTTCATGAAAACAGTGAATTGGACACTTGCCTGATCCAGCAAAGAAGCTGTCTTTATAGTTTGTGTTTCACCTGAATTTTATGTCTCCTGGTTTTATTTCCAACAGGTTGGCTTTCAATTGACTTTTTTTTTTCACTCTGTCCAAATTTCATTTCCCTGGAAATAATTTTTTTAAATTAGAATTTCTATTTATCAGTTGTCAAGTACAAAACGCAATTTGATTCAGCCTGAAATCTAGTTGTGATACAGAACAAAGCTGAAGGATTGAATCAATAGCAAAAGTTGATCTGTTGTTCTTCAACTCACATTAAAAAAAGATTAAACCTTCCAGCCGGTGAAAGTGAAGCTGATGTTTGGGCAATGAAAGAAAAGCCAGTAGGGTATACAAGTTTTAAAAGAAATTCTCAAGAGACCAAATCTCACAAAAAAAAAAAAAAATAAGAATCCAGGCACAGGACATACTCCATCTGTAGTTCCTGTAAAGGAAAAGAGGATGATGAGCAGAGGCAAATGTTTTGAACTTCCAATTATTAGCCAAACTCTATACAGCTGGCCTCGGTCTCCATGTGCCTCTTTATACAACTCGCCTTTGGCTCCATAACTATGGCCAAATGCAATTATATGCAATCACTGGGATCTATACTCCCAAAATATTAGTCTCATTGAAATCTCTGGTAGTTTTGTGGCTTACTGTTCATTTCTGGAATGTTGGCAAAGTAGATTAAGAGGATCAATAGACAGATGTCTTATTTGCTT
>JAOWBP010000001.1:90191955-90216363 GCA_028571105.1 Tragopan temminckii | reverse complement strand
ACTTAGGAGATGATGCACTACAGATTCAATAC
Source organism: Tragopan temminckii (assembly GCA_028571105.1). NCBI lineage: Eukaryota > Metazoa > Chordata > Aves > Galliformes > Phasianidae > Tragopan > Tragopan temminckii. Next base: position 90,216,331 of record JAOWBP010000001.1, on the reverse strand, counting down.
TCTTTTATCTTGCTAAGCAAATACTGTATTAAGGGAGTTTTGCTAGCTACTTACATATGGCCAGAAATTCACTCAACGTTTTTTAGTTTATTTAAATTGCAGTCCTTTTTATTGCTATATTATTCCTTCTCCTTAACTGCTAAAACAGAATGTAGTAACTACTATAACTATTATTATAGAGGTCCCACTTGACCAGCTTGATTTCCTTTGTGATTGAGTGACCTGCCTCGTAGATGAGGGAAGGGCTGTTGACACAGTCTTTCTAGGCTTCAGCAAAGCCTTTGACACTTCCTCCTACAGTATTCTCGTGGAGAAGCTGGCGGCCCATGACATGGGCAGATACACTCTTTGCTGAGTAAAGAACAGGCCACAGCGCCAGGCTCAGAGAGTGGTGGTGAATGGAATTAAATCCAGCAGGCAACTGTTGATGAGTTGTGTTCCCCTGCAGTCGGTACTGGAGCCTCTCCTGTTTAGTATCTTTGTTGATGGCTTGGACGTGGGGATTGAGTGCACCCTCAGGAAGTTTGCAGATGACACCAAGTCAATCTGTCTGAGGGGAAGAAGGCCATTTGAAGGGATCTGGACAGCCTGGATAGCTGGTCTGAGGCCAATGCAATGAAGTTCAGCAAGTCCAAATGCTGGGTCCTGTACTCTGGTGACAACAACCACAGGCAATGCTACAGGCTTGGGGCAGAGTGGCTGAAGGCTGTGTGGAAGAAATGGACCTGGGGGTGTTGGTTGATATTCGGATAAATATGACCCAGCAGAGTGCCCAGGTAGCCAAGAAGGCCAATGACATCCTGACTTAAATAACAAATGCTGTATCTTGCAGGAGCACAGAAGTGATTGTCCCCTGTACTCAGCTCTGGTGGGGCCACACCTTGTGTATTGCGTCCAGTACCCTAACAACAAGAAAGACATTGGGGCCCTTCCAGAGAAAGGCAATGAATCTGATGAGGGTTCTGGAGCACAGGTTTTGTGGGAAGCATCTGAGAGAACTGGAGTTGTTCAGTCTGGAGAAGATGAGGCACATGGGAGACCTTATCGCTCTCTACAACCACCTGAAAGGAGGTTGTAGATAAGTGGGGCTCGGCCTTTTCTCCCAAGAAACTATCAATAGGACTAGAGGGGATGGCCTCAAGTTGTGCCAGGGAAGGTTCAGGTTGGATATTAGGAAATATTTCTTCCCAGAAAGAACGGCCAGGCTGTGAAATGGGCTGCCCACGAAGGTGGTGGAGTCACCATCTCTAGGTGTGTTCAAGGAATGTGTAGATGTAGTACTAAGGAACATGGGTTAGGTGGGCAATATTGGTGGTAGGTGGGTGGTTGGACTAGATGATTTTAGAAGTCTTTCTCAATCTTTGTGATTAGATGATTCTAAGTTCAAGCATGAAAACTGTTCCATATAGAAATCTTCTGATATTCTTTTATCCTGGGAAATAAATAAGTAAATAAATAAATAAACAGTTCTTCAAACCGTTTCACATTTTTCTTTGAATTAGATCTCTACAGTCTTGATGTGAACAAATCATTGTTACCTTCAGCAGATGTTTAACATGTATTTGTTTCCTTGTCTCCTTAACTCAATATTCTTCACTCATTCTCTTCTCTTGTCGTAGACATCCCCAAAAGAAGGCAGTACTAACTGCTGTGAGAATACTTCTGCCTGAGAGAATAGAAAAGAAATTCTCAAGAACAAACTCTATATCTAAGACTACAAATTTAATGTCTTCACTAAAGCAGGAGAAATGACAAATAACAATGCATGAGGTACTAAACTACATGAAGTGGATGGGGTAGGTGGAGTTTAGACAGAAAAGACATCATTCTTATCACATTAAATTCTGCAGAATCCATTCCTGTAAATATCCAGCTATCTTTACTACAGGACTACAGGAAGTTCCAAGTGACTAGAACAGATGCAGATGTCTATCTTGGTTTGGTTTAAAGATAGGTAAGGGAAATCCCACCCTGAGGGCTAACATGACTTATAGATAAAATAACTGCATTGATTCTCCCTGAAGAAATTTCAGAACTAAAGAAACAATTGTCATTCAGTGTTCTAAGATCACAATTCCTTGGAAAATTTCCAGGAATCATTTATATTATCATGATCTACATCACCTTATAAAATTGCAGTCCCTGACCCTTATGTGTACGGGATTGTATGCTTGTTCCCACAACCTTTCTATACTTTCCAGGCACACCAGTTACCTCTTAAACCTCTCCAGCAAGCATTTGTTTCCATTATGGAGCTCAATGTTCTTCTTCCCTTCTGCCAACATGCTCCCTTACCCTCCAAGGTAATCCCTTCCACATTCTCCAACATTTTATTCGCTGTGTTGCCTCTTACATTTTATCCTGTCCTGTATCATAAATCATAGAATCATTAAGGTTGGAAAAGACCTCTAAAATCACCTACTCTAATTATCAACCCATGCCTACCATGCTCATTATCCATGTCCCTCAGTGCCACATCTGCATGATCCTGTAACACGTCCAGTCTGTGTTCATCCTCTTGCTTTTTCTCTTATGTTTCCATTACCATTCAGAACTACATTTTACAAGAAAGCCTTTGAGTTTTTTGGGAGTTTTCCAAATGTCAGAGTTCTCTGGCACTATATTATCTATGCCTCATGATGTACCTAGTTAGCTGGTTTCTGCTCCCTTTATGTGCACGCACGTTTCACAACAAGACAATGCCAGCATCTAACTACAAATCTAAGAAATCTGATGCACAACATAGTTGGTACCTGACACCTTTATCTACTTGATCACAGTTCAAACACACAGAGCATTCTCCTAAAAAGAGGGGACCTTTTATTCTCTACTCTTCCACGTACTCTAGATCATACTGTAGTTATATTTAACACCTTCACCTAGCAAATCTCAGAATATACATTTTGAAATCTCTTGATTTTTCCATAGAAAAAAATGGTCACTGTGATTGAAGGTAGAAAAGGGCTCTAGGACTGATGCCATAGTAAATTATTTTTCTTGTCATAGTCCTTAGTACCAGTGGGTACCAAACATTTAAATACCAAGCTGATGAAATCTCCAATTGGAGGCAAACAGGAGCCTTTTCATGTCAGCTCCACTGTAAATATTAGACTTTTGCTGATGCTTAATAGTCTAAACCCTGAGTCAGCTATCAGAACTCCACAGCTCACAAGGGATCAGGCTTTGCTTAATATCTCAGCATTCATATCTGAATTGACTTAGAGCTCACGTTAAGTAAACATATTCTTAGCTCTACTCATCAAACTGTGTTAAGAGGTACAAAAGTAGTGATGAAATCTGCACAGCAACTTTGACTTTGTACTTCATCTTGCTTATTTATTGTTGCTAAATAAAGTAATTTTCTGAAATTCAGAGTGAAACATACCCCTTTAAAATTCAAGGCAAAATGCTTCCACGAAAATGTAAAGGGACAGGGTGAGTCAGGGTACCAACGTGAAAATATTTTGCAGCTGTGCCAGCAATGTACAACATTGTTCCCTGACCAATGGAGACTTTAAGTTAATGCTTGTTCTTTGAATGTTGCTCTAAAGTAAGTTGGCAGTTTGGGTTCAGCTGTCATAGAAAGCAGACTCCATATCACCAGGTCATCAGACATCATTAGACTAAGATTAGCAGCCAGATTTACCTTCAGTCAGCAAGAGGGGAAAAGGTTGAAACTATGTTCAAGTGGTCCCTCAAAGTGATAATTACTGGGGAAGAATGGAAATGTAAGAGGTTTGCACACAATGCTTTATACTCTCTGAAGAACAAAACAAAGCAAAGAAAAAACAAAACAAAAATATAAAAATATAGATGAGTGTATGGGCTTGGGACCTATGTAGAAAAATAAATAAATAAATAAATAAAAATCAAAATAATGGCATTCCTCGATGAAGCTGAGAAACAAGAATTTCCACATTAACCTTTCATTGAGACATTCATAATAAGAGTGAGAAAAAAATTCTAAGAAGTCAAGATAATGAATTCTAGCATGTATCTTTCATTTAGATTTAGTGAAATGATGTTTTAAAAACATATCATGTTCAGTTATTCTGTAGGTACTAGAGACACATATAAATCCTACACCTACACAACTCATTTGTGAGGCCAGCAATACTTATGACTGTAAAACCTTAACAGAATTTAAACAAACAGAAGATTTTTTGAGTGAAACTGCACTTCTATTTTTATTTTTTGATAGTTCAGCTGCAACAGTAACATAACACATTCAGAGAGCCAAGTTCGCAGCTGTTGAAGTCAGTGGATGTAAGGCAGTTCAAATGATTTAAGCATGTGGATCAGAGAGGTGAGTGCTTCAAGTCAAGAGCCACTTCATACTTGTGAAATATAGCCAAGTCTATTTAAATGAGACCTCTGTTTTTAGAAAGATTCAGCTTCTTATCGAAGAGAGCATTACCCTTTGCAAATCAAGCCATTTATAGCGTTAATACCATCCACTTTTTAGATCCCTACCTCAGTACCTTCTGTATTACAAAAAGACCTTGCATAGGCCCCCGCTCTTAACGAGGGAAGGAAAACGGAAAAAAAAGCTCATGTATCCAAAGATTTTTACTGGTAGAAGCATTCTATTTTTATTGCTAAGAAAGCTCTCCACTTTCTGCCCTGTTGTATGGAGAAAAACAATGTGCATTCTGATTTTCCTAGCCATATCTGAAGGCATGTGGAAATTTTCTTTAAACAGGCATTTTTAACTCATAGTATGTATTCAGATCCACTATTTCCTGCTCATTCGTTCTCTGTTCTCTGAAAGATGTGCAGATGTATAGTATTTGCAGATTTTAATACAGAAAAGACAAAATCAATAATTCATTTACTCCAAAATTCATAATACAGTGGTCATTTACTCTGCTTCAAAAGAGGTGTCCCTCACTTGAGAATGTGAATTGAATCTGTAGAAAAAGGACCAACTACAAAAGCAGAAAATGACTTGCTGAAAGCATCCCTTGCAGACAATTCCAAATAGGCAACTTCAGTTAGGTTGACAGAATCCTGAAGGAACAATACAGTGGAGATGGATCCATGCTGTTCTCAGAGGTGTCCAGAGCCAGGACAAGAGGCAATGGGCACAAACTGAAATACATGAGATTCCATCTAAACATCAGCAGGTATTTATTTATTGTGTGGATGGTGGAGTACTGACACAGGTTGTGCCCGAGGAGGTTGTGGAGTCTCCTCTCTGGAGACTTTCAAAAACCAAGTGTAACATGGGCCTGGGCACCCTGCTCTAAGTGTTCCTGTTTATGGATTAAAACTGTCATTTCAGTAAACTCCTACATCAGTCAGTGTCTGCCTACAACAAATAAATAAAAACAAACATACAAACAAAAAACAAACAAAAAAAACACTTTCTACACAAAACAAGAGAAAGGGAGTCCTCTTAATCATTTCATACATATTATTAAAATACTTGCAAAATATTATTAAAGTATTATTGAAATCAAAGTAGGTGATCAGCCTAGTATCCAGATTCACACAGCTCAGGAGATCTAAGGCGTATACCTCTTGTTTCCTCACCACTAATTTCCTTACACAGATATCTGCAAGTGAACTTTAATTTGATATGATTAATTACTTAACCACCAAAAATGCCTCTTGATACACTTTCCCATTCATTGCTTTTCAATTAAATCCAATGGCTCTGTTCTCAGTAGCTGACAAAAGCAAGGAAAGTCAAACAGATTTTCTATCAGAATCTTAATCATGAGCCTCATACATGAAAGCATAAACTGATGTGCATGGTTCCAGTCTCTTTTAGGGAGGCAATCTGCTCCCTCACAAATGAAAAAGATATTAATGGGTACACCAGGAGTCCTTCTACAAAATATTTGGAGTTGTGTTATTTATCACTACATAAGGTCCCTGCATGGTGAAAGTCCAATTTCTAAAACTAACTCTTCTTCACATTAACCTAATAAAATATGTACACAAACATTACGGTTTGATTACTTATTTATTTATTTACTTACTTACTTACTTAGTACAAATGCAATTTCCATTATAGATTTGCATAACTATGGAAAACTAGAGTTCAGGACTTTCCTATTGTATTTCTCTGGAGGTAAGTTTATACGAACACACATGGGGAAAAAAAAATGACTAAGTCCATGAATATGGTCCATTAATACATTAATATGTTGGTTGTCTAGCTTCTTTGTTAAACTTAGGTTTACATAACTGTCACGTGCTTAGGCTATACGTAGCTCTGTTCAGATTGGATAACTAAATGGAAATGTATTGATGTCCCATATTTCAGTCATTCTGGTGACCCAGTTGGTCACTTTTGTGAGTTGTAAGCATGCGTATGCATGCTGTCAGTGTGGCAGGTAGTATGTTTTGAATGGTTTGCATAATGATGCTGTTGAAGATGTGACTGAGCAATAGTCATAGTGCTTTGGTTGACTTTCAGCCAGTATTTCATGATGAAAGAAACCTGATGGATGAGACAAAAACTGACAAATACAGTTGTTAGGAATAACTGTACTGCTTCGTATCAGAAAAACAGGTTAAATGAGGATTAAGTATATAGCTGTTTGTAATTATTCACTATCAATCCAAAGCTCTGATTAGCTAAAGTAAATCCATTGCAAATACAGGCTTCCAGATTCCAGGGAAAATTATTTTTAGAGTAACAACAGAAAAATCTCACAAAACATATTTTAAAGAGTAAAGACCAAGGTAACGAGTGTACCCATCATATACTGTAAGAGTATCTGTGTACATTTGATTACTGAAGAATATGGAGGAGTAGATAACACTGAAAATTGCAGCACCCATCATGAGCATCATGAAGCGCAGGATGTTTTAATCAATACCTTCAAAAAATACCTTTTCAGTTATGAATTTCGTCAATTCCGTATAAAGTAAAGCTGTGTATGTTTTACACAGCGTCATGTGTCAGCAGGTACATCATTAAAATTAATTTATTAAAATGAAGAACCATAAAGTGAGTGGGAGAAAAGGAGAAAAACAAGAAAGGAGGGTAGGATGCCAGGTTTCAAGAGTCACACTCAAAACATTCTCTTTTGGTTAAACTTTTATGGTTTAAATGAGTAATGAATTACATTCTTAAAAGAAGTGCATTAGGTAAAATCGGAGGAGGTATTTTTTACAGGCATATTGAAAAGAATTGCTAGTTTACAATCTGATCTTTAGTAAGTATTTTAGCAATACAATCCAGTGAATAACAGAAACGGCTGTGTTTTCACACTGTAATTGCATTACATGTCATTCACCCCTGTTGCCTCCTTACCAGATGGCATACTGCTAGAATTCAGTGGATATATAAATGATGGATTTGAAATGAAATAAAATCACCCTTTTCTTGCGAAATGCACTTTATGTTCCATTGCTGATTTCAGAGTAAAACTCTGAAATTTAAAAGCTGGAAAATCAGCAGAGGGAAATCACAAAGTATTGTAAAGCATTATAAAGAATCACTGCAATTCATGCTCTTCATAGTCTGCTTTTTCGGCACACTCAGCTCTCACTGATGTACTGAGAGTGGGAGAAATAAAATTACTACTTATGAAAAATGTGAAGGACACAAGTAGTATTAAATAATATTGAGGACTGATCAGTCATACAAAGCAATTTGAAATGCTGGTTAAACTGAACCTATTCAAGTATCATTCAGGTAAAGAGTGCAAAAAGCAAAGCTGTAGGAGCAGAACTTGTGGTACTCAGCTATTAAAACTTGTCATACATTCAGAATGGGTGTTGTTCTGACTGACAGAGCTTCTTGAATGATCTCAAAGCTTGAGGAGTCACACAGCCCAAAAATTCCCACATCAGTGCTGTAGGAAAAAAAAAAAAAAAGAAGAAGAAAGTTAGCAAGACGTTGCCACAGGGAGAAGAAACAGCAAAAAAGATTATTTTATCACATCGGTAAGAGTGATTTGGGTTTGTTATGACACTCTTTTGTCCACATTGCAGAATAAACGAAAAACTAGAGAGAGCTATGGGAGGAATAAATATTACAGCAGCAGGAGAAAGCCCTGTACAGTTTGAAAGACAGGAACTGGACAAAAAAATTGCAGTTATTAAGTAGAAGATAACAAATTGACCCAAAGATTGTACCTAAATATTTTTAAGGTGAGAAAACAGCAGATGATATAGGATATTTCAGTCTGCCAAAAAAGAGTCTTATGAATGATGGATAAGTAAGTTCACACCAGACATAACATTCCTGTTTTTGTCAGAAGGATTATTACTCATGTTTGAAAAAAAAATGTAATGCCATGCCTTCTATTCACGTGGAGATTTTTTTTAACTATTATAATTTGGGATATGTTATTTAATTAAACATTTAAAACTCAAGCAAAATTATCTGATAAAAGGTATGAAAGAAGCAATATTAAGTTTTTGAGTGGTCTTTCTAATTCTTAAAATCTCTACCTGGCATTCACAGACCAAAGATATCTGACATAATCCTCATAAGTAAATAAAAACCAAGGCAGAGGTGCTACCTTTTAAGCAAATTAACTACTCTGTCTTTTATCCTACAGTAATAGCATAGATAACTAATTTGGTTTTTTTCCTTTTTTTTTTTTTAATATATTTAATATTTAACATCCATTTTTACCTTACAAAATAGATTAGAGACAATGTCTATGTTTTTTTCTCCCTTAGTTATTGTTCATACAATCACATCCAGTGAAATGGATTTAATCCTGACCACAAATGTTATTTATCACTAAAGCTGAGGTGCTAGCAGGAAATAGGGTTTTTTGTGGGATGCAGATCCTTATGTCCCTTAATTCCTCAACTACAACAAAGGACTGGAGGACTTGGCTGTTAATCCGGGAAAAATGACAGCCATCAAAAATGTTGGCTCATCTCACCAACAGTTCTATAAAACAACTATTAGGCTTTTATCACTAGGAACAACATTGTGTAGGTTGTGCATGTGCAAATGAGCACAAAATCACAGCTGGTATTTCTTATTCTGTCCAACCCAAGAGATATATGATCTCAGAAGTGTCTGAGATAATTACACAAACTAAATCAAACCCAAATATTGAAATCCCAAGTGAAAAAAGACTTTGATATGTGTCATATGTAACTATTGGACCATTTACTTTCCATCTCCATACTCCGTAATTTTTCTTATTACATATTGTAATTAGGAATAATGTGCATAACCAAACACGTGCTTACACCTCTCCAATCCACTGCTCCAAATAAAACCTATTGAGAGAATACTCAAACTTGTGGTTCTAGCACCTTGTCCAGAGAGATCATGTAATGATCTGACTTGCCACATAGGCAGGTATTTAAACAGAATATGGTGCTGAACTACAAAGAAAATTGTCTAAAAATATTTTTGTATGAGCAGAGAGGATATTGCACAAGGGAGTACTTTTTGAATGAACATTCTATCTTTCAATGGTTCACCCCACATGAGGAAAAGCATCACTTTTCTCACCTATTACATTTCAAGGCTGACCCATTCAGATGGCGTGCAATGGTTGTAATTACAATTTTAAACCCAGATTGGAGCAAAATCTGCTTTACTGAGTGTAACTCACAAGAATTTTTACAACAGTATGTGAGAATACCTCTTTTCTAATGTAACAACCTGTACTGCAGTCTTTTGTCTTTTCACAATGCGGAATGCAGAGGTTTTTCAGCACAAGAGGTACTTGGGGGCTTCTATAAAGCCTCTTCTACACAGAAAGAGGAATACAAAGCTGAGAGGATGGAAAGGGAATGGTAAAACATTGCAGCAGTGTGTACCAACACAACTGCTAGAGCTCTGGTTATATTAAATGCAACCCTGCAAGCAATTGACTCATGAGTAGCTCTCATGTTATATGCAAAAAGTAATTTACGATAAAAGCAGGCTGGGCATGAGTTCTTCCACAATTCACGTTGTGAAAACAGCAAGCTCAATGTTTAGTAGAGCTAATAGAGCTTATTTTGTTTACGATCATCATCCAGCTTACTTCTTTAAAACTATTTTTAATAATTTTTTAGTCATATATCAAGCAGATTGTCTGTGAATATATGGGAAATAGTTTGGGTCATAGGTTCTATAAATATCTTTGAAATTCTCATTCCAGCTGTGGTATCTGTCATATCCATGAGCTCTACAAATACCACTGTGTGTTATACACAAATATTTAAGTACAGGTTTTTTAAAAACAAATGTTTCATTTTGTCTTCTTCTCTCCAGTTCTGAAGATATGCAAATACAGAGCAAACTGAAGCCCCACTTGCAAGATACTCACTCTAGCCACTGCTTAATTGCAATTAGCCGTGTTCAGGGCACAGCTCTACTCTGAGATATTCAGTCAGGTCTCCTAAAAGCAGTCATCAAGCGGGGGTGACTGGCTGCAGGACTTTATTTGTAACAAAAGCTGAGAACAGAAATTGTTCCATGGCATAGAGTGCTTACAGTTTTATTTCCATGCGTGTTCCACTAGGAAGGGAGACATCTCTGGTTTAGCACCTCTAAATAAAGATTCTGAATAAGTGACAGTTTATTTATGAAATATTGTATCATTTAGTATCACTGCAGCTGGCACAAAAATCCTTTAGGCATATGTGATTGTTTGCAAACTTGTCCAGAGAAGGTGAAAACAATATGTTTTTTCTTTGACCTTTTTCACCTGAAATTGTCAGTTGCAAGTCACCAAGTTTTGCAAGTTATATTTTTAAAATATCATGCTCAAAATATGCAGAGATAATATGTATTATATGATAAGCGCCCACATAATAACTTGTTATGGTACTGCCTGTTTTGGGATTTGTTCGTGCAACTGCATGTGGTGTATTTTCATAAAGCAGCAGAACACCATCACCACAGTCGCTTAAGTGTGGCTTTAGGGCTAATCTATAAACCAAATCAGTAAACTACTTATAAATGATTTTATCTAAAAATTCTACTCAGGGACAAATTAAGGGTGAAGTTCTTGCCTAAGAGGCAAACTCCAGCTCTGCCCCATGCTGGGGCAGGGCACCCAAACGTGCTGCTCCTTGCAGAGCAGATGAGCTTCACTGTGCTTTGTTTAACCCAGCTATCCGCAGCATATCCCATCTGCTTTCCCAACTTAGTCACGTACAAGCCTGACACTGGGCAAATAAGAGAGCTGGTGTCCCTCCTGTGTTGCTGCAAGAGTCACCGGCTGGCAGAGCAGATGGGATTTGTTGACAGCTTGAACCTATGTAGACTACCTGCCTGACGAAGCTGAATGTGAGAAGTTCATCTGCTATCTGAGCATAAAGCCATGCTTTGGCCTATGGTACTGTGCACAGAGACATTTTGTGACTGAGCAGTTCCTTTGTAAAAAGGCATTGTTTTCCCATGTTCATCTATCAAATGAGAGACAGAGCTGGAAACAGAATCTAGGAGTTCCAGAATGCAGCATCCTAACTTACAAGTAACAGAGGCAGAAAGACGTAATAAGAGGAAGAGTGACAAGGAGCAGTATTTCACTATTTAGCACTGGAAAGTTTGATTCCTAAATGAGCTGACGCTATGATGAATGATTATTTAAGACTCTTTTACTATTTGAATGTCTTCTGTCAGCATGCTCCCAGCAGTTCAGCAAATCTTCATAGCATTGCTGATTTTAATGATTGTTTCCAGAAAATGGTACACCTGGGAGGAAATTTGGAGTTGGTTGTGTTCAGTAAGTTGCTGTCATTCTCTCACAAGGCTGACATGGAATCATGAGCATGGAAGGTGCACAAGATCAGGCTGTCTTCATCTTACAAGTCAATGCTTCATTTTTAATGTTATTTGGATACCTCATGGTTCGGCAGTAAGTCTGAAATGGGAATGCTACAAACTATAGCAAGAGTGAGCTGCTCCCTAACATACAAAGTTTCATAGAGAATCAAAGATCTAAGTCCTTACTTAGATCTTAGGAATTTTATATATCCATACATTAGTGTGCAAGTTCATGCTCCTCCTCCTGCTTTCTTTGCACTGAACTGTGTCATAAAGTACAGACAAACTTCTAAATACATTTTACTGCAGAGTGCATCACAACGATTAGTTAACAGGGAAAAAATCTTACAGTCAAGAGCCAGTGGCCTGAGAAGCTTCCCACATCAACAAGAAGCAGAGCACTTCAGAGATGATAAAATATCACATAAATCTTCTGAGAAAAAGATAAGAAAATGAGCAAAGTCATAAATCTTTAATATTTAACTCCTTTCAACCCCACAGAAGAAACACTATTTCAAAGAGCCAACCAGTAAAATGAATCAATATAGACCATAAAAGAGATGATCACAGGGAGTAAGGGCAAATCCTGGCAGTTCAGGAAAAAAAAAAAAAGAGAGAGAGTACACTAAGAACTGCAGTGTCCTGCTGATCTCCCCAGGCAGGCAAGATAGTATCTTGGAACAGGTGACATAGTTTTGTATACCATATAATTAGGAGAGTCAATATGTATGTGTCTGTCAATAAATGTGGGTTAAGAATAAACTCTGTAAGTTGACAATCGGTCTTTTTTCCTACTGAGTGCAAACAGAGTAGGCTTGTGTGATACGAATTACACCACAGAGCGTTTCCAGCAGTTATATCCAAACACTCCCTAATTAGTATCAGCCATTAACCTTCAGTCAGTGGATCACTGAGGTCAGGACTGAGGATTTATAATCCAGCCAATTTACACCTATTTCCCTGTAGAGTCAGGACTGCAGAGTGGCCTCTCAGCAGAAGCATTTCTTATGCAAGCACAGAACCTTTCACAAAGTCATTAAGCCCAATTAAAATTTTATGCTAGTTGTACAGTTGGCCACAAACCAAGTTACATTTCTTAGTCAGTTGGGGAGTAAGGAAGGTTAAATGACAGTGTTTCAATCAACGCTATCTTTCAACAGAAAATATGGATTCTGGCTAAACAAAATTTCGTGAAAAATATCCACTGCAGACAGAAAAGAATTTGCTTTTGTTGAAAGCTGAGTAGCGCAGAAGTTTTTATTTTTCCAGTAAAGCAAAATTATGGAAATTCGGTCATTCCAGTATTTGTATGACACTGTTCTAGACTATGAGCTGGGCCAGTGAAATCTCCCAGGCTGTGACACAGAATGCAAAACAAAGACTTGGTAATAAAATACGGTTCACAAGAGAATGTCTGTTGCAGTCTATTAGCCCACACACATAACAGTGGCGACAGGAGACATCTAAACTATAACATCTACTGTGTGCAGATACATCTGTTTTCAGTCAGAGTTCTTATACAGAACAAATATCATCTCAAAAAATCTTACGAATAAGAAAAGCAACTTGGGCAAAGATACAAGGCATACTGTTTAGGCACAAGAGTGCAATATTGCCTCTCAAAATTATCAGTAAAAAAACGTCTCAAAGGACCTGATCCAAACTTATTAAATCAATGAGACTCTTTCTATTAGCACCAACCGGACTTCTATTTGATCCTACGCAGCAAGATGGAAATTTTATTTCTTTAAAAAGCCAGTGCTGATTAAAAGAGCATTTCCAGTAAAAGGGCCTTCACACTCTTATGTAACAGAAGTTGTACTTCTGCTGTTCACCAGAAATCCTGCTAGTTTGCTCAGCATAGTGTATTTCAGTCCTTGCTAAAAATTTAAAACATTTTCATGGACAGAGGGAAGAAGCTGCTCAAGTGGCAGTGCCTTCCTTGCTTGAAAATGAAATATTTGCTTTTGAGTGTAGAAGCTACAGAAGACTGAATGTAATTTAGACCCTGGCGGATCAGGAAGAATCCACCTAAACATTGGCAGCATAATCTGCAGAGCGCTAGAGAAGCCTTAAGTGCTCCAGGCCACTGCCTACCATTTGGCAGGAGTACCAAGGGGCTGCAAACTCAGAGCTATCCTTTTTATTGTTTGTTTGTTTTGTTTTGTTTTTCTTCTAATAAGACATTCACATAGACCTAACACTGAAATGTGGGAATGCTGCAAAGCAGAACAGCCAACAAAAGTAGGGGCAGGAGCAAAGTTGGTGAGAAAAGCAGTAAGAGGTTACCAAAGAGACAAGAACTAGCCACCAGCTGCACTGGTAATCTGTATATGCCATTCAAGGAGTTCTGCCCAGATTTTGATGAGTGAATGCATGGGGAAAAGCCCTATGGCTACCTAAAGCCCTTTCTGCTGTATTTCTTTCTGAATGGAAGAATGGAGTCTGCATCAGAAACAGGCAAATGAACCTATGTACAACAGGACCTTCCCTGCATGGGTCATAGCATTGAAAACAGCACACACGTGATTTCACAAATCTAATCAGACACTGTGCAGGGAGACAGGAAGATATTTCCTTGCCTAGGTTTGTTGCAGCCTTTGGCTCCCACCCAGGGGCTGCCAATAAGGTTGCCAGCAATTGCCAAGCACAGCAATGGTGTCGTTATGTAAACACCTGTCCATAGGACCACAGCTATACAGCTCACTCAAAAAGGCCACCAAACAACAGATGGTAACGACTTTTGATCGCTACCAACATGGATGGGATTTTAACCAGCAAGTCAGAAGTAAAAATATCTCCAGCTCATTTCTTATTCTCTTCAGCTATTTTTCCCCCTGCTAACGTTATATATTATATATTACTCTACATTAAGTCCTGGGGAAGGCCTTGATTAAAAAAAAAAAACAACACCCTTCTCCTGTGTAGTATAAAATAGGACTGGCAAACTTGGATGCCTTCTGTTTACATTTTACAGTAAGAGGGCAATTTCACACTGCCTACTCCTGATGCTGCAATATTTCTATACCTGCTTTTTTTGTTTGTTTTAACTCAAGTCATGCCAGAATTAAAATGAGAAGACTCATCAAAAATGTCATGTCTTCTCCATTATAAGGAATTTGTGTTAGACCTCTGCCCGCATTTTTGTTTTATTGTAGTGTTGATTTACTTGCAAAACCAGGTCAGCTCTCTGGCTGGCCTAGATTAATCAGCGGGGGTTCATAGCTTACCCAGTCCCTCCTGCACATCAGCCAACTTGTGACTGTGCCCCTTCCCACATGGCTACCTCCACCTGCGGTTTTAGTTCCAGCCATATGAACCAACCACTTTCTGCAGAACCCCTCAAGATAAGGGATATCTTCGTGCTGAAAATCATCAGCCCGCAATCTCCAAACATCTTCCACCATCCCATCCGCAGAAAGTCAATGAATCGAAAGCGAAGCAGAAAGCTAAAAGTTAAAAGCATTCGAGCGGATTGCTGAAAGCATACGTTGTACGGCAGGCGCTCTGCAGCGATGTGTGGGTGGCCGGCTGCTTGTCTGGCTGCCTGCCCGCCGCTCCTCACACGCTGGCAGAACACCTCCAGGATTCTGCCCTGCAAGGAGCAGCTTCAGCAGCGCAGGCTGAACGCTCTTCAGGAGACATGCACAGACCTCCTGGGTTTGAAGAGCTTTTGGGCTTGTGGTTATTTAGGTTTCTATTTATGAGCCTGTTGTGTAATAAAAAGTGTGCTGGGGAAAGAGTAGTTTTTTCTGTATCTCAGACATTATTACTTTGACAGAAATTAAATTATAAGCCCTTATCATCACTTAGGAGCGGAAAGTGCTGAAGGCTACAAACCTCCTGGGTGAAATCCTAACCCTGTGGAAAGCAAGGGCAAAATTACTGTTGGAATTAATAAAGCCAGGATCTCATTCAATATGGGAAGATGAGGAGGAGGGTGTTTGCATTTTTGTGGAGAAACGGGATTACTTATAAACTGACACACAAAGACTGTCCGCAGTCTCATCAAAGCCTAGGAAAGTATTCCTAAGATTCTCACTCCCATTTAAACTGCACATACAAACCAAATAAGAATCTCCTAAACACAATATATGTCTTAGTTTAGATATCATCTATTTGTAAAATAGCATATTTGAGTGATTACATGCTTTTTTCATTTATTTTCTGAGATTAACATCCATTTGGGAGAATGAGAGTAGGAGTGCGTTATTCTGTGTTTTAATAAAGCACATTAATTACTGAGCTTTAAGAGGCCTTCTCAGCAAGAAATAAAACTCACAGCAGTGACTAGTAAGTTTAGACTCTAGATGCTGTACACAAGCAAACTGGCTGTGAACACAGTATTTCTTTTAATGTGCTATTTTGTATTTTTTATCTGTAACTTCTGACTTTCCAAGATGCAAAATGTCAGGAGTGTTTTGTTGTTTTTCAAACAAAAGTAAGGATGTAAATTTTGTGATATTACCGTCCCTAATTCATCCATTTGCTTATTCTGACATCTTCACAGAACTAGATACATGAATTTTATGAAATTCAACTGTTATTTTTTTTTCTTCACCTAAGCACTTTCTGGCAATGGTAGATTCTCCAGTGACACTAAGTTACAGATCTTTTGGCACACATGGAAATACAAGCAACTCCATTGGAAATCTGCTCCAGGTAACCAGAGTTTTGTTTTTCTAAGCATCTGCTATGTTTCACATTAAATTTTATCTGGGTACAAGTCATTTAAAGAGAACTGATAGCTCATTTTCAATACAAGATTTAAATGTAGACCTTCACCTTTCTCTTAGTCATTTTTGTCTGAATAAATGGAATGCTGCTTTAGAGCAGGCATCCACTGTCTTAATTTTATATCTTGTCCTGGCCAGAAGAATCCTATTATTTGCCTCAAGATTTCTCTTAGCTGAGTGCCATTTCTTCATTGATTTTTCTCAATTTTTGTCATGTTGCCTCACTTCTTTTCTCACACAGCTCCCCACTGACCTTCTTTTGACTGAACTGAAATGCAACCCTTCTTCTAAGTTTGTTCTCTGAGCCCTTCTGCCTCTCAAGAAGCAATTCTACCTGGCAATTCTTTCGGTCTTCACAGTTTAGTGTATCCACAGACGGGATTCATCTGAACTAATTCCAGTAAAGATATTTAATCTATGCTGGTTGTGTGAACCCCCTGCAAGCTTTCCTACAGGGAAATATCAGCAGGATATAATTTATCTCATTGTTACTGCAAACAGACTCTGAGCTCGCTAGGTTGCTGAGGTGTATGTGTCTTTAACTTTTCAGCATGACAAACTCCACAAAAAGACTGAGAGGTTTAAAACACCAAAAGGCAAAAAATTAGTTGAACATGAACAACAATTATGACTTTTATATGGAGAAAGCTGTTACATGGCAAGGGAAGACAGAGCAAATAAAAAGGCTTTAATCACCTTTCTTACACTCTGCTCTTCTGGTTGCTAGGCCTCAATCAAGCCAAAAACTCAGTGAGCAGTTGCAGATGTTGGCTGGCTTATTCCACTGCTTCTTCACCACTCTTCCTGCTGTCTCTTGGTTCCCAGAGCATGTCTGCTTTCCAATCCTCCCAGCAGTTTCTCAAGCTCTCCTTGAATCACAAATCATCAGCACCATGATGGGAATGTCTCTCTTCTTATTCTGTTGCCCATACTCAGTGACCTCTGGCACATGCTCCACTGAGAAGTCATTGCAGTTTCTCTTGGGAAGAAGCAGTCCTCGCTCTTGAAGGGTTCCTCCTCATGCAGTCACTATAGAGGAACATTACCCTGCTGGGAGCAAATAGAAGAGCCCAAATATCTTCCAACACGCTAGGATATGTCTAAGATTGAAGAGCAGAATAGATTTCCTTCTCTGCAGAACACAGGAAGAGCCTATTTCATTTTACTTTTGTATTTTATGTTAATATTAACTCAAAATGGCCAAGAATACTAGTGCAAAGCAAGTGTATAAAATATTTTGCTCATAAGATAACAGGAAGGATAACAGTTTTAGGTTTTTGTTTCTACAAAAATAATAAAAAAGCAGAAATCTGTTCCTGTGTTAACCCATTATCCACGCACCGTTAGCCGCCTCATGAAACAAGCAGTGGTTGTGCTGTATGTGTTTCCACTACGTTTAATTTCTTTTGAGACAAGAGAGTGGAGAGACACCAACATCACAGATAGTGTGTCCCTGTTTTCATAGAGTTGGACCAAAAAATCTTTGAATCACCTTGAGATTCATTGGTAAAAAATGAGTGGATGGAATCTGTCTTCCTTCACAAACTCTCAACAAAATTGGTCTCTGTGTGTATTATTTCTGTGTAAGGGTATTTGTGATTGATATGGTCAGTCTGCAGTTATATCACTCATTATCATATTTCACCTTGAAACTACAGCAATAATAAAAAACCATAGGACAGCTGTTTCTTTCATGCCTAAACACAATAATATGTGTTTATTGTTTTTTTTTTTGTTTGTTTGTTTGTTTTTACCACAAATGACAACAATATATGCATAAATCGTATTTGAGACCTTATTTCTAAATTATCACTTTGTTCCTATCCACGGATTTGTCTTTGTAGATATAGATCCTTCATACTCCTAATCTCCATGACAATTAGCCTGTATTCTTTGGAAGAGTTAACTATGATGACAACTATGACTACAGTCTGACCAAAAATGAGCACATATTGTCAAGTATCTCAAAACCCTTAAACACCACAATAAATACAGAACAGATAGAGGCATAAACAGTCTCCAAATCTATCCATTTAGGTCAAGGTGCTCCACGCTTAGCATGCTGCTTCATCCAGAACCGTACTGTTTCAAAACATTATTATTTTGTAGGAGCATAAGGTTTTTAAACTAGTTATTACACACTTTGGAGCCTTACCAAAGACACCAATAATAAATAGTGGTAGGGAGGAAAGTAGATACTTCAAAGACTAATTAAGTATTTTGATTAGTTCATACTTGCTGCATTTTGGCTGCTGTTCATAATTAATTCTATTATCTGATGTTTGTCAGTGCTGGTGTTTCAACCACTTCTTTGTTTACTTAACTGAGTGGTTTATAATCATCACTTTGAAAAAATGAGTTTTACTCTTAGCTTTTATAACTGATTATACTTATTAAGTCTCTTTGCCCTTTCAGTTCCAATACCCTTCAGAACACAGGCAGGATTAACCCCAAGCAACAAACTGGCTTTCAAGTTGCAGTGCCAGTGTGAGCTCTATTTCCAACCTACAGTCAAACACAGAACTTCCTTTACTATCAGATATCTTTTCCTGCAATATGCAACCTATTCCTCTCTAGTACCAATTCACTATTTGGGTTTGTAATAGTGAATTCTTGCACTTCTGAAGAGACCCAGGCCAAGGGGTGTCAATCACTGAGCCTTGCCATCAAATGACTGCAGAATTAGAGCCATTAGCACTTTCAACTTTCAAAAGTCAGCTAATTCCTTTTTCTTATTTAAGCAAGACTGTAATTTAGAGAGAAGATAAGGGAGCAGATATCCAAAACTAATTTATATCGCAAAGTGATAAAATACCTCTGTAATATGTTGATGATGCAAATTGAGAGAGTATTTTGTGCAGAACAGGAAAACTGGGAATACCACAGTGACTAGCATGACCTTGAAAGCTAGAGTAATAGGCATGGGTTGAGATTTAATAGTACAAAGTACAAGGTCATGCACTTTGCACTTTTCCTGGTGTCAGGTACAAGTGTGATCAAACTGACAAGAAAAGTGAGGGAATTGTTGTATCCACCTCAGTCAGAGGATAACAGTAATGTTAGTGCAATATAACCGTAAAGAAGTAAATGTGATCCTATATCACATCAGCTAGAACATCTCTTGTACAGAGAAAGGAAAATATTATTTCTGTTGTACATTGACACTGATGAGCCCTTTTCGGTAATACTGTCACAATTCTGATTCCTCCTGCACAAGTAAGATGAATTTCAACTGATATTGCACAGAACAGGACCAGCAGTCTGATCAGGTGAATGGAGATCTCAAAGTATCAGGAAAAAACAGTGCAAGAAACGGTCTAGTTTAACTAACAAAAAGAAAGACTATGAGAGGATTAAGTTATTTCCTATAAATAAATTAGGTCAGTAGAAGGGAAGGGGGGAAGAGTGGTAAACACGATTTTAAATTAGTGGGCAATTCTCTACCTGAAAAAAATATGTATATTTCAGCAAGGTGTGGAAAATTTTAAATCACAATGTAAAAGTGGATTTACAACCATCAAAGGAGTGAGTAATGCTTCAGGATATGTAGCAGGAATTAAAAAAAAGAGTAATTTTTAAAGATCAGAATGTTTTTACAGTAAACTGCAACCACAGAAGGAATGCCATAGATGAGATCCAATGACCCTACAACAGCACATTGTTTCTGGACCTCCAGTCCAAAACAAAAACAGGATAACACAGTTGACGAATTTTTATGTAAAAAAAAAGTTCTGTAACATCAGTAAATGGGAAGCTGAAATATAAATGGTAGGCATGAGAAACTGAAAGTAAAAGAAGTTAAATGCAGTGACTGAGAAACACTGTTGGTCTGCTCTATAGTATATAAAAGAAAGATCACAAATGCCACGTTTACCTTGCCCACCACAACACCACTTCTTGGAAATTAAAAATCATAATTGATTAAGAAACAGCTGAAGAGAGTCACTTGTGATTTTTAAACAGTTGAAATAATTCAGCATAAAAGAAATAGAAGGGGATAAAAATAAAGCAAGTTTGATTAATTAAATTAGCATGATTAGTATATGTCTAAGAACTTATGACAAAACATAGAAGAATACTGGCAAAGACATCTTTTGTGCCAGTATGAAGCTACATATTTGGAAAAACAGGTTGCACATCAAGTGGGATATAGTGGAAAACGTGCTGTGATTTTACTTCTGCTGGCACCAAAATTGCAGGATTGACATTGCATCTCCCTGATGACTGCAAAACAGCTTTACATAAGCATTTTTAATAACATTCCATGGAAATCAAGAGCTTTAGGTTTGCTTTTTGTTTTGTTTTGTTTTGTTTTGGTTTTTTGTTTTGTTTTGTTCCCTTGTTACTTGATTGCAAATGGGAAAGTTGCTTTGTTGTGCCAGGTATTATCCAAAAATATCGATAACATTAAACTTTGTTTCATGGAATACAGAAGACAAATAAAGGGCAAAATGGAGGTTATTGCAGACCACTGCATAAATCTTGGTGACTGTGAAACCTACCTCCATATTTATAGTCATTCCCTATCTTGACATCCAGAAATAACATGACTAGCAAGTGAAATACAAGATTGCACACAGTAAAGTAATCTTAAATATGAGGCAGGTTTTCAAAACAGCTGTGCTAGGTTTACCATATTGCATTATGGAAATGTTAGACACCAAAAAATCATGCATTGATGTGTAAATAAGAAAAAAAGGGGGATAGTAGGCTGGAAAAGAGAATTCCCTCTGGTATTCTTCCTGCCAGAAAACAAAATCAGACAGCTTCCACCCACTAGTCTCTCCTTATCTCCCCTTCAGTTTCCAATGGCTTGCTCTGCAAAATTTCTCTAACTCCAACAAGCTGTAAAACCTATTGAGTATTTAAAATTACTGTTAGATTAACAAATGTATATTCTTTGTCAGTGCTATCAGGTTGTGTGAACCAAAACTGTTTTAACTGATCTTTAAGCAGACATTTTTAACCATAGCTTTTCTTACTGTGCAAAAAAGCTCTCGGTGTCGCCATATGGTCTAAAGCAATATCTAGACTCACACTTTCTAGGCCAGTGAGATAAAGAGTACTAATGAGAGGGGGAGCAAAGGAAGCTCCAGGCAAGGAGGCTTCTCCAGAGATGCCAGATGATTTTTTCTCTCTGTGCATCAAATCTCCTTTAGGCCCAGTCTTTATGTGCTTTTTGGTTTGCAACACTGTCTAAGAATCACGCATCATAATTAGCTATCCATAAGATCATCAAAGAGTACATCTTGGACGCAAAAATATATGCCTTATGATGCATTCAGGAGTGATTCTGATATCTACAGGTTAAGCATTCTGAGAACTTTGGAATTTTTTTTCTTACAGCTAAACAAAATGAGACAGGATAAAGCCACTGACTTTATAGAATAGTTAAACTCAAAATTTATATATGAAATACAAAAATTCTTCTGCAGACACATTTCACATTCATCTGCTCAACTCTTCCAGAATGAAGGAGGAACGTATACCAAGAAAAGTAGACATTTCAGAACCTGGAGGGAAGAAGCAATAGCTCTGGCTCAGTTTCAGAAAACTTCAAACATATTTTGTTTGTCATGCACAGGACTGCATTTGCAAAATGTACAAAGCAAGTAAACCTCATACATGCAAGACTGGCATAACTGAATCAGTATACTGGAAACTACAGTGCAGATAGCAGGTTGATGGCATTGCCTACACTCATGCATGTGAATTAAATAACACTAACATTAATCTATTGTCACAAGTTTGCAATATCAGGTCATGAGAATAACACATGCTTTCACATTTTGTACCAGGAGCTGTAACTTCACTGAAATACAAATATCTCCAGTTGGCAAGCATACATTAGAATCACTCCTAGAGAGGTGCTGGCAAGTGGCTTCTCTATGTGTAAAATTACATTGGCAAAGTGAACACTGGAGGAGGATGATCATGTGTCAGATCCTAGATCAGGTAGTTTGTCTCCATATAGTCCTTCCACAACCTCCACACAATCTCTGCACAACAAATTGGTTGTGAGGGAGAGACCCTCCCAAGGACAGTTCACAACTAAAGTTTCTTTTAGCTGCTCTGAGCATTCCTCCAAGCTCCAGTGCCCTAAGAAGAGCTAGATCCTCATGTAAATCCATAGTGCTAGGCATTTGAAGGAGGTTGTACCAATCCCATCCACCTCCTATCCTTGTCAATCCACACCCTTGCTTTTCCTGCTGTTTCAAGAATGTACTCTGTTTCAAAAGCAATTCCAAAAATTTCAAGCTGATATAAATTTCCATTCCTAGTATAAACTGCCCCCTCAGGCAAAGCACAAGTCTGGTGAAGTCAAGTTGTTTCTGGGACTATCTGTCCAAAGGGGGACAGGAGGGATCTCTGAGTCAAAGCCCATTAACTGAAATCACCTTGAACAAGCAATATGGATTTAGAGACTGCCAGAGCAACAACTGAATTGCCCTTTAACTAAAATAAGAAGGGAAAAGAAATCTCAGCAACATACTAGACAGGCATTTGTCTGCGACCTGAAGAAGCAGTAGACATCTTTTCTGTGTGTGCCAACATAAGTATTAATAGACTCCAAGGGGCTCTGCAGTGAGATTCATGGAACTGATTTTGAGAAAACCACAACTGAGAAAAATAGATTGAAGGGAGACAGCAGGCTAAGTATAAAATTATTGTTTGCGCACGTGTTCAAAAGCCACTTTAATTTCTGTGCCCCAAGAGAAAGAAAAAATGCCATTGGAATGCACAAGAGTTTGTTCAATTTAATGATTCTGTTGTGGTTCCTAGCTTAATGTAACAAACCATATGTTGCTCCTTTTTAAATATTTAACAATTAGTAGAGATAAAAGGGTCTATGAGACATCACATGGCGCTGAGATCATAAAGTCAGGAAGGATAAGCTCATACATATCCTAGGCCCTAGAAAAGTAACTTCAGTGTGAAGGGTAGATGCCACTCCAGTAGAAGTGCTTGTAGTATAATGGAAGAGATTTCAAAAATCAGTAATTTGCAGGAAGACATGAATAATCATGTGAACCACCAAGAAAGGTCTTACACTGCTCTTTTCAGTGAGGTTTCCTTTTATGGCAAAATCTAAAGAAACCAGAACACAGCCATTTTTTAGATTAGCATGATATAATACATCGACAACAAAAATACATGGACTCAGATGAGTTTAGACAGAAAAAAGGTTCCCAGAAAGTACACTAGGAAATGTAGGAAGGTGTGAAGAGGAAGGGTGAGGTGAGAAAGGAAATGCAAATAAGGCAATTTCACAAGCTTAAGTGGTGCTGGTTTAAAATACTACTTTTGTCTCGGAGGGAGAAAAGGATAAAATCAGTGGTCACAATATAGTCAAGAAAGAAAGTAAGGTGGAGCAACCTGGAAAGGATACCTTCTCCAAGGAAAAAGATAAGGATTATATTTGACAAATATCTTCTTGGTTCTACCTTTTTAGCAAGGTTTTCTTTGAAAAGGAAGCTTAAGTAAATTTTTTGTCACTATCTGAGTTTCTACATCTGCCTGTTTGTTGGCAACTGCCAGTCCTTCCAAGGAGCATGGAATCTGGTGGCCAGTTTCAGTGAAATCCGAGTAGGAAAATAGTGTCAAAGGTACTTCATTCCTACAGACTAATCTGTGAGGAGGGTGTATAAAGACACACCCTGGTAAGTGTCCTAAAAGAGATAGAGTGTGCAATGTGAGATCAACCCTCATATACTGTAGAAGTCCTGTGAGACACAAACCCGAGTCTCTGGTCTCCTCTGGTCAGCTGGATGTGCAGTTGATTCCTCTGGGTGCCTCACTGGAAGGATGCAGACCAGTGCAGATGGGACAGTTCCACGGTAGCAGCAGGACCTGGGAAAGAAGCCGGGGGATCTTCACTGCCAGGGTAAGGGAAGGGATGGGAAGGGAAGGGAAGGGAAGGGAAGGGAAGGGAAGGGAAGGGAAG
>JAOWBP010000001.1:90173455-90184082 GCA_028571105.1 Tragopan temminckii | reverse complement strand
GCCCCCCCCCCCCCCCCCCCCCATTGTTTCTGACACTCTCCAGCTGCAGCATTAAGCAGCTCAGCAATTTCTGATCTCGGAGCTGGCCTCAGACAATCAACAGCAGCAGCAGAGAAAACATAGAAACATAGTTATGCAAGAGTGGAAGGAAACCTTTTTTGCTAATTCAAACCATTGGCTGCTTACAAACATCAAGATATCAGTTGCAGTGGGCTCTGTATCGTGGCTTCTCCATCAATATGGAAATGAAAGGTTGAGCTGGAAGGGAAGTAAAGGAAACTGTGCCAGCTTTGGTGGAAGCAATACAGACATAGTGCTGTATTCTCCTTAGCAAGCTGCTTGCTTTCTCTGGTACAAATGGAAGAAAGCATACTGGTTTGTGCTTCATCCCTTTTAGATGGGAGATAAATAAAATGCCTCATTAAATTCTTTACTGAATGGGAACTAGGATTTACCAAATCTTCATCATTTTTACAGGGGAGGAAGTGAAAGGAGACTATTTTGTTGCAGCCCACTAGCACTACCCAGTGCTACCCAGTATGGTGTGCATGTCAAACCAGGGTTATCTCATAAAATGCAGCATCTCTCCAGTAATCTTGCAATACTTGGCTGTTAAGTATTGCTGTATAAGAATTTTAACACTTCAGGTAGTTAATCATGTTAAATAAATTAGATACATGTTTATCTCTGCAAAATATCCGTCAGGGATATGAACAATCTTCACAAAGCTGCTGTATTCCATCTATTAAGCATAATTACATTAAAGCGCATAGTGCATTAGAAGTCTTTCAGGATTAAAAATAAAGTAATGCTAATCTACTTTCCAGAAATATACTGAAAAGTTACTATTAAAATCTGAAAGAGAATGATGCAAGCAGAAGATCCTTCGTATTAAAAAAATATTCCAGTGACATTCTAGTGACAGTGACTGTAATTATATGTAGTATATTTACAGTACGGTTTCATGGTAGTTGTTGATAATTCTTGACTTCAGCACTTGTGAGAGTTACTCGGTGTGTGAGAAATCAGATCTCTTGCAATTGCTGTCCGGGTGCTTATTCGTTACCATTACTCTTTTCTTATCAACTAGACTTGTGTTTTTAAGAGGTCACCACAAATTTCTACAGCATTCCAGCGCCAAACTGACTGAGCACTTCATCTCTAGTCAGAGTTTGCAAAGTTGCATGCAGATTTAAAGTGGCCAAAATTTGGAAGAAGTGGGACAGACAAAATATTAAGAAACAAGGAATAAAGACATTTAAAAAGTGAAAGCAAAACAAAAACAATTAAACTGGATGATAAGCCCTCCCATATTCAGAAAATTCATTACACAGTGAAATTGTAGAGCTATTTACAACATTTGGATGCTACTAATTGCTATTTCCTACCTCTGTATCACTTGCAAATAGCAAATTTATGGTTTTCATCCAAATCCCTCTCTTACCCAATGACAGAATTCAGAAATACATTTCACAACAAACTACAACATAGTTAATACGCTAACT
This sequence comes from Tragopan temminckii, assembly GCA_028571105.1. Taxonomy (NCBI): domain Eukaryota; kingdom Metazoa; phylum Chordata; class Aves; order Galliformes; family Phasianidae; genus Tragopan; species Tragopan temminckii. The sequence continues at coordinate 90,182,577 of JAOWBP010000001.1, read as the reverse complement.
TAACACTACCAGTGTCTTTGCCCTGGGTACATTTAAAAAATAATTAGAAATATATTCTAAACTACTTCTATATAGTGCCCACTGCGTATAAGCTGCAAGCATCTATTAGTGTCACTTGGCATTCCTGCAGTATGTGCTGCGTGAAATAGTTTTGTTCTCATCATGAAATAAGAGGTAACAATAGCAGATATAAAAGAAATGTGTCTCCAACCAGAATTCAAATAAAAACATTGTGGAAAGTGAAAGATTTGAAAAGTAAAGAAGACAGAAATAGGAAGAAGTTCTGGCTTGGACTATTTGCGAAGAAGAGAACTCATGATTTATTTGTTGTTTTGTTTTTAATTACAGTTGCATTCAGAAGCCAGACTGATGGGTTTGGGGAGTCACACACAACTCACATCTTAGAAGAGAATTAAGCTGCTGTCTGATAGGAAAATCAGGTAGGCCCCTTAGAGATGTTGAAGTGAGAAGATATATTATATGTTCATGAGAGGAAATAGTAATAACAAAAGAGATTGGAGGAAGCCTTGCTGAAAATGTATAGAAATAGTAAATCCTGTCAAGCTGTTACAGAAATAGAATCATAGGAAATATGTGATCTTGTACATGCGTTTGAGTCAAAGAGTATTAAAATCTTTCCATTAATTTCAATGGGTTTCATATCAGATCTTAAATGTAAATTTTTTTAAATAGGTTAGCACATAGGAGAGGCTGACATACAGTTTTCTTAGTGCAGTTCAAGATGACTTCATTACTTGTAACTGTCAGCAGAAATCTTTGTATAATCCAGCCCAAACTTTTTTCTTATTTGTGTTACTGAATTCTAAGTGTACAGCCACCAGATAGAAAGTGATGAACTTACATATTTTTTACTACAAATATTCAGATTTTATTCTCCATTATGATGACTTTAAGATGACATTTCTCACATTCCAGTGCAGTACAAGCACACAGAACCTCTATGGTACCTTTGCAGTTCCCTGGAAATAAAGTTAATGCAGTGTGTTTCCAACAGAGATCACTGTGCATTGCCCCAGACTATCACCAGAAGTTGGAGCCTGGGTATTTTTCATAGAATCTTAGAATCACAGAACTAGCAAGGTTGGAAAAGACCTCCAAGATCATCTAGTTCAACCATCCACCTATCACCAATATTTCTTCACTAAACCAAGTCCCTTAGTACAACATCTTTCAAATGTTTCTTGAACACTTCCAGGGACGGTGACTACCACCTCCCAGGGCAGCCTGTTCCAATGCATCACCACTCTTGGAGAAGAAATTTTTCCTCATATCCAACCTGAACCTCTCCTGGTGCAACTTGAGGCCATTCCCTCTAGTCCTATCACAGTTAAGTGAGAGAAGAGGCCAACCTCGACCTCATCTCAATAAAGATCAGGCTGGTTTATGTCTAAAGCACGGACTTGGGAGTAAATATGAAAATATATTTCAAATGAGATTATTTTAAAGTAGTTGGCTATTGCTAATTATGAGAAATGTCAGTCAGCGGTGCTGTATGAGTTCAGCAATTTCAACAGAGATTCAGACTATTAGAACTAGAGTTCAGACTGTTTCAGTAGTCAAATCAGAGGTATAAAAATGAGATCCGTTATACTTCCTCAGACCAACAAATTGAAATATCACAATTCTTTTCAAGAATTCAAAACAAAGTCAGATTTTTGCTATTGCCACTTGCCTTTGATTAAACTTTTCCATGAACAAATAGTGAAGAATCAGATCCATATCAATTTGTGGCAATAAATTTAAACACTCCATCAATTTAAGAGAAAAATAAAAACAGTTTAGATCATCTGTTTAGAAAAACCACTCTGATGAAGGAGAAACTGTATTCTTCCTGGAAGAGTTATTATGGTTCATAATCATGCTGGTCTAGATTCCATGTAAAGAGGAACTTTGTGTTAGAAAACACTAATGAAAAATTATTTTCTTGAAAAGTTGGCTGATTAAAATCCCAAGTCAAGTTGTAGCTATCAAGTGTGCCAGCAGGACTGCTCCATATTGTTCAAGACAAGACAAGCTGAAGAGCTGGGCTGTGCAATTGGAAGAGGTGAGAGCAAACACTGGCAACTGATCTGACAATAAATCTTTGTTCTATTCTTTAAAACATGGTCTCAACCACTCTTCTGACAAGTAGGAGGGAGACAAAAATCAGGCTTCACTTTTTAGACATTACATGAAGGAAGAAATTTAACTTTTTACACTAATCAGACTTCTGAATTCAGGCTAGCCTTTCATTTCAGTGAAATCTAAAGCTGAGTGAGGGTGAAACCAGAGCATATATTTCACAGCTCAGCATATTCTCAGTTTAAGAGCTGAATTTTGTTGTTTGCCCTCATATTCACTTGAATTTCATTGGTGAGGATGTGCTATCAGGAAAAAAAAACTCCAAACCTTGCTTGCTGGTTATAACTGTAATCATCAAAGCCATACTCAATAACCTAGAATTAACACTTCTACTTAATCCTACACAACAACGTGGGAGGCAAAGAGGGGAACAGTTTAGTTCTGATGCAGCTAGATAAACACGTATTAAGGATTAGTACAGAGGTCAAAATTAGAACTATTTGAACTAAAATTTAAAAGAAGTTTTTAAAAAGCTTTACTTCAAATAAAAATGCTTATACAAGTAAGTGGAAAATAAAATGCTTTGCCTTTGCATTGCCTGTGTATATTTCCTCTGTGCCAATAATCAAGGGCCTAGTCTTGTGTGTTCTACAAACTTTCAAGAATTTGGTCTACATTAACAGGCTCTCATAGTGCTTATGTATAGTTATTACTCTAATTTAACCCTTATTATGGACCTCTAATATACTCAGAACAAAACCTAACTAACATTACTGCATACAAGAATTATGAAATAATTTCACAGAATTATAGAAAAAATAGGTTAGAAGGGACCTCTGTTGGTCTCTAATCAAACCTCACCAGTGATAATCAGTGTGGAATAATTACTTCCTTCAGCCTTACAATTTTATAATTAATGCATCTTGGTATACATTCATTGTCCACTGATGTAGCAATACACAGCTAACATATGTGCACTTGCTGTCTGTAGAATGGGGGAATCCTATCCTGCAGAGCTACTACCTAATGAGCAGGACCTCAGCCCCAGGTGCAGGACTTTGCATTTGTCCTTCTGGAATTTCATGGCACTCCTGATAGCCAGAACAACATGCCTTGTCTCCTCATGCGTCAAGAGCTCCTTTTGGTGCCATCCAGAGACTGGCTGAGTTACCCTCAGTCCCGTTATCCAGGTCCTTGGTGAAAATACTAGACATCAATGGCTCTTGTAGATATCAACCCCTGGCACTACTAAATGTTAAACCTGAAACTGTAAACACTGCAAGCTCTAAGGTCCAGCCAGTTCTCCACCTCTTCTTACAGTCTACCCATTCAGTCCACTTGTCCTCTGTTTGATCAGCACAGGAAACCCACAGACCTCACTGACTAACTCATATCATTTTATATAGGTGCCAGATTGGTCAGGCATGATTTTTCAAGGATTAAATCCAAACACTGATTGTTCCAAATCATGTTCTTGTCCTTTCAGTGTCCAAAAAGTTATTTTCTTGATAATTTCATCCAGTCTTCTCAAGTATTAAAAAACAACATGAGTTTTTAGTTCCCTAAATCCATCTTCATGTCTATTTTAAAAGAAAGGCCTATCATTTGTCTGTTTACACTTACTGGGCATCTCCTACCTATTTTGATTTTTAATATTCTCATGTTTATTATTCTCATGTTCAAATTTCAAAATTCCTTTCATTTTGAGCATCGTTATTTTTTGCTGTTAACTTGACTGTTTCTCAGTGTATAACTTGATTTTCTGTGTGAATAGTCCATCATTGGATGATTACTTGGCAATCTTCTCCAAATGTGTATCATTTTTTCTAGGAGGCTTATATTTCATTTGCAAAGCTTTTTCCAACAGAAAGTAACTGTATAATGTCCCAGTACAAAAGCGGTTTGGTAATTTTTCCTTAAAAATATTACCTTCTTTCCCTCATCAAATATTTTAATCTATATTCTTTCTGCCTGTATGTGTAGTAGAATAGGAAGCTGCTACCTTTGGAAATACTGGGAATGCATTTTCAGCAAAACAAAGAGAAATATTTACAATTTTTAATGATTTGCTTGACAAATTTTTTTTGTGTGAGTCGTTCAGCAAGAGGGAAGCCTGTAGGGCTGTCTGGGCACATTTATAGATACAGAACCTCAGCCTGGGTTTGGTTACTTCTGAGCTGTCTTCTGATATTTTCAACTGAGTGCTCTTGATAATCATACATACAAGGTACCTGCTGATTTTGAAGTGAATAGGAGTTCTACTGCTCATTTCAGTGGGGAGTAAATTCAGACCTTTAATGAAATTTTGTCAGTTACATCGCATCAGTCTTCATGGAAGAACCTTAACATAGTGATATTTTCCTCATGAATATATCCTTGTGGGACAGTAATTGAAAAAGTGAATTAACTGCATTACCTATCACATAATCAGATGGTTTTCAGTAAGATGGATTTCTGATTGTCTTCCATCACAACAGTGAATGAAACTATTACCGTTTCTCTCTGCTAATAAGAGCACAGCAAGAAAATTACAAGCAATTCTGAAACAAATATACCCCTACTCTTCTTTGCTTTTGATCAAACTGTTTTCTCCACTTCATTCTTATCTCTATTACTACTTGTGTCTCTAGACACCCTAAGCCATCAGAGCTATTTTAGGTACTGAAATAAACTAAATACTCATAATTTACTCCCCCTCAAGTTGCTGATCTAGTGCTTGCCTTCTTTTTCTCTTACTCCTTCTGCTCCTTATATCTGTGGGAAAAATATTTTTTTTTCTTTGTTCCATTTGCCAAAGCTGAACAAAGCCTTTTATCCCCACTGTTCCTCTGAAAACATGCCATAGTTTCCTTCCACCCAAGGGAAGAGTTTTCCCTATCCCTCCTGAAGACGTTCATCTCTTTTTCCTAGTGTATATTAATGAGAAATTTCAGAAGTATGAAGGTATATTAAAGAGTATAACAATTTCTCAGCTATAAAAAACAGGCAAATTCTAATTTTTCAGACTGTGAGGAAATAAACTTCATTTTAGAAAATGAAACTAGAGTACATGCCTTTACCTACACTGCACTGATTTTCATTTTACCACTGGAATGATAAATTCTTTCTCCTACTTGAATGACATGCTTCGTCCCCAAGAGCATGCAGGGGTGAAGTGCTAAGAAACACTTCAGAGCACTAACCAAGAGCAGATAAAGTACTCTATTTTCTAAACAAAAAGCAATTATAGCCCTTATTAACCTGTACACCTTCTACAAGCAGCGGAACAGAATCAAAGAACACAGTCCTTAAAAACAATAAATAAATAAATAAATACCTTTTTTTAAAAAGCCACAAAGCAGACTTCCAGCTTAGGAAACAAAGCAGTAGCATGTGGACAGTGACTGAAAATGCAGTGTTGCAGAGCTCTGTTTTTTCTCTCTCACGCTCATCAAGGACTCTGAGATGACATATGTTCAGTTTAAAGTCAAATAATAGTTTATTTTAATTATTAGTACTTTGAACTTTTAAGTAGGATCTCAACTGAGGCTCTCATGTGTCTAGCAATTCCCAAGGAAAGAAGAACATTTCAAGCCTAGTAAAGCACTCTCATAGACGCAGCGCAGCAGTTTACATCTCCCCAGTAATGGCAGTGCAGTATAAGCAAAATATTGTGAAAATAGATACAGGCCAGATTAACTCCTGATTTGCATGCCATGATATTTCACTAGTTTTATATAGAATGAATCATATACTAAAGGACAGAAACACAGAATTTTGCTGAATGCAGCGATCTCATACCACATAGAAATTGTATCCCTATAGAGCTAGTTTCTCTGCATCGGTGAGCAAAAGTATGGTAAGCTGATCCAAGGATGAAATAGTGTTTTGCCTGTCTCTGTCTGTTGACATAGAAGATTTATCTGCTCTGAATGGTGCTGGCTGGCTCTTAGCACCTTCAGTCTAGTGCCTTGTGTTCAGTCTGGAACATCAGATTACAAAATCTTCAAGTGTGATCTCCATATGCTGATCATACATCTATGCCCACTTGTGGATTACTAGATACCATTCCCAGTGGATGCAAAAATGGTCAACTATTCATGTCAAAACAGGGCCACAGGAATATAGTATTAAATACACAATTATACAATTATATGTGTTTTTTGTTAGGGCACTGAATTAAACCAGTGGGCTCCAGTAGTTTATTATACACACAGAGACATGGACATTTTGTCCAGTTCAATTGTCCCTGAATCCAAATATTTCCTGTTAAAATCTTCATAACTTTTTAACAAAATTCAGTGTTTCATTCCACTGCCACTTTCCTTATCGAGTAATTTGTGTTTTTCCTTTCTGCTGCAGTATTATATAACCAGCCATGTGCAAAAGCTGGATGCAAACTCAGTTTAAGAGCCAAGCTCAGCACAACACAGTCACATTCAGGTAGCTGTTCAGAGAAAGGTACATATTCTCAATTGACCAGTTCTCTTTAAGAAGTTAAAGTATCCAAGTACCATAAGCATGATTATTCCCTGCCTTAAATTCTGGAGACTCACATAGATACCTGTGAAAATCAGGATGGGAATATCCGATACCTACTTCATAAGATTGTGAATAGCATCTGGAAGCGCTAACTCCGGTTTCTAAAGCACTATATTGTCATTAATTTCAAGCAAAGTAAATCCTCCTCCTAATTAGGACTAATTCCCTTAGGTGCAACGCTTGATGCAGTGGAGAATTGGTGACAGATGAGGTCAATGTCTCATCCTAGGTCTCCTACGGGATTTCCATGGGCTGTATTTCCTTTTCAGTAAAGGTTGAGAGGGGAAGGACGTTCAGCATTGGACATGTCACTTCATGGAATTTCTTAAGACTCATGAAGGAAAACTGCAAAAATTGGCCATCAGATGAACTAATGATCTTAAAAATTTCAACACAGCAAACCTCTACAAATACAGTAGACACTTGTACAGCTCTTAAAACAGTAACAGCAGAATAGGAGGAGAGATAAAGTTGGCTATATCCTTCTTTGGAGACAGTTCCCAGTTCCTGAGCAACCATCTACTGAGATCGGGAACAGACACATTGTCTTGGAAGGCAGAATAATATGTATTCTAAGTCTAATACCAAAGGACTTCCAAAAATCCAGAGGATGTATTGCCACAAAGCTGGTATCTGAATGAAGTAAATGAAAAGTTACTCAGATTTATCTGTACCACTACCCACATTTCTCATTCCAGACTCTGATAGTACCTTGAATAAGCAGATTAAAATTAACCAGGAAGCTCAGACAGCTGGAGCAAAGGACTCCGGGAAATGTGAGGAACATAAACATCAGGAAAACAATCTTGGACAGTTCCTTAAGTGAGGAGCCAAGCTCATGAGGGGATAAAAATTAGCCCAGCTTCTCAGATGATATAAAATAGGATGGACTTTGGTGGATTGAATGATGTTCCATGAGCTAGTAGTAAGAGGAGGTTCATCTCCTGAAGAAAAAGGAAGAGCACCATTACTTATAAACATACTTCTCGAGGAGGATTTTAACTGCCTTTGAAAAGAAGGATGACAGAAATTTTTAGTTAAGTGTAAATTCCAGTGACTTTGACAAGAACTTGAAATAAAAGTCATGCATAGAGCCAGTTCATGTAAAGATCATAAAAGGGATGAGGTGAATGAGCGAGTCAATCCACTTAACAAGCTAGGTTACTTTAATTTCCTGTCTTTTTTTTGTCTTTTTTTTTTTTTTTTTTTTTTGCATTAGCATATACATCTTGCTAGATGATCAAAATAACATGTTAACTTGCATGAGAGGCTTGAAGATGTTGCTGACATAGTAGATCTTTTTGAGTGCCTATTCTATATTTTATGCAGGGAGAGTTTTGATACAAGTGTCCAGAAAACTGTGGAAGAGAAATAAAAAAGGTGCTAACACAGTGGGGATTTTAATTAGGTCACTGAACTAGAAGGATCAAGAAATGAATTCTCTTATGAGCAATTAGAAGAATCACTTGGTTTGCAGGAACTGCTGGTCATGAGACTTTAGGGATTTTTGTAGAAATCTACAGCAGTTAAGGAAAGCTGTCCTTCAGAGAAAGCAAGCAGACATGTGCACACATACAGAAGTCCAGATGAAATTTAAACTGTATCATAAAGCTGTAGATATACAAATCAAAGCATTGAAGATAATTGGTGAAGGAAATGGAGGCTAACTCTGGAAGCCAAGAAATAAAGTTATGCAACTAGTGTGAAATAGCAGTGATAATAAGAAGTTAATCTGTGAGTAAATTAGTAATAAGAGGAAGAACTGGAAGAATCTTGGCCTGCTTCTCGACAGGGAGGAAATATGCTGATAGATTATAGGTCATGCGTTCTGACTTTATTAAGACATTATACTGTCTGCCACAGTATTCTAATATGGAAGCAGCGAAATTTGATGTAGAATAAATTATCTACCTATGGTCATACAATTATTTATAAAGTATGTCAGAGAATTATCAGTGGTTCACTGCCAGTATAGAAGGATTTTTCAAGTCAGGACACATAGTGCATAGTTCTGTCTTCTGATGTACTTATGTCCTGAGTGATAGAATGAACTGGACCTACCAAGTATGTTAGTATGACAGAGGATAAAATTAGCATTCAAAATGGTCTTGAATAAGTGAATGAATGGACTGAAAGACTAGATTCCAATTCAAAGCAACAAACACAGAAGAGTTGGTTAAAAAAAAAAAGAAGGCATGGAAACAACCAGAAATCCCAAACAAGTTCGATTTTCCGAATTCCATCCTGAACTATATAATTCTCTTGTGCTACAGGAAACCAGGAAACTGTGCACAAGGTAAGCCCAATCCTGAGAGCAAGCACCTATCAGCTAGGTTTGGTCATGCCTAGTGACTTGTAACGTTCTTTCTTATGGCTTGTTATCACAGTTTTTGCTTTAAAGCACTTCAGAGTTGTTTTACATCGCTCTTAGCCAAATGACTCTTCAAGGTGTTCAGTACTTCAGAAATGCTGTTTTATCAAGTTGCCTGTAAATTACAACAGACTGGTTATGTGTGCCA
>JAOWBP010000001.1:90162537-90173355 GCA_028571105.1 Tragopan temminckii | reverse complement strand
TTCAAGGTGTTCAGTACTTCAGAAATGCTGTTTTATCAAGTTGCCTGTAAATTACAACAGACTGGTTATGTGTGCCAGAAGCATCCTGCCCTGTGAACGGATGCTGAGAAAGGATGAAGCATGCTTGGCTGTCTCACTGAGACATCTGGAGGAGGAGGAAGTGAGAGGAGGCCTTTAACGAGAAAGGCTCCAGAACACTGGCTGAGTCACCCTGGACTTGAGACCCCAGAAGTAGCTATGACAGGGAGAAGCCCTGATAGGAGTCCTGAAATGTCATTGTCTTGAAGTCCATACAACATGTGAGCTGCATAAAACAGACTAGGAAAAGCATCAGCTCACAAAAGCATGTTCTTAAAAAGGGGGTGTTAAATATCATGTTGTTTTTTATCATGTATTGAAGAAATTGATTGTTTCTTTCTCATTTTTGGGTGGCAATCACAAAAAACAGATGTTACACTTTAATTTTTGTCACTGGCATGTAGCCCCTGGCAAGATTAAAGCAACTCTTTTGGTATCTTTATAACAGTTGGGAAGTAGAGCTGCTTCTTTTATTTAGGCAATACCATTCTGGATAATCTTTGAACCTAAGATATTCTTGCTTTGTCATCTGCTTTGGCAGTCTTCTATTCCACTCCTCCCATTCAATTGTGGTATTCCCTAATTCTTGTAGAATCTAGCGTGTTTATCTATCACACAATAAGCTTCAAAGATAAATAGATGTAAAATCCGTGACATTTACAACACCCATTTAACTTCCTCCTCAAAAGAAAGGACATCTTCAGGGTTACCATTGCAATTCATCTTCTTACTGTCTTTTTGAATTCAACCTCCATCAGTAAAGCAGGACAAATATACTTCAGCATTTTTTCGTACATTTCACCTGGATAGCTCACATAAATGTATAATTTTATATAAAACATTGGCTGCTTCTGACATTAGATATAATTTAGAAGTAAAAATGTCAGTCATTGACAAAAATATATACATATACCTTCTGAAAAATGAGAATTGAAACTTGCAATAAGAAAGATTATTTCTTATAAATCACAGCTCTTTTGCTAGGAGTTACAGGTGATGACTTTGGGGAGAAAGAAAAAAAAAACTGTACAAAAATTATCTACATATTGATCTGATGTTAAACATCAGGAATGTGTCATGGACACAACATAAGGAAGCAGAGATGCTGTACGCTTGGTTAGAAATCAGTTATAATTTATAATTCCATTTTTGGAATTAGGAATGTCATTAGGAAAGAAAAATAAGACGTCCAAAACTAAATAATGGGCATCTCACCACTTCTGCAGTGTACACTAGAAGTTGTAAGATCACACAAAAAAATACTGGACTCAGCTATATAATGTAAATCCTATAGGTGGGTGTTCCAGCAATAAAATGTAGATACACCTAGTAATTAGATGAGAGAATCGTGATTGAAGGGCAGAGTGAGAAGAGAAAATGGAAGAATGTTCTGACACTCTTTGAGCGATTCTAACGTTTCTTACCATTGTGTTTGTAGAGAAAAAAACTATGATTGTTCAAATCTTACCACTTAAAAGCGTTTTCCTGAAGTTTAAGAATAATTTAATAGCCTTCAACTAAATAGTGCTGGCTACATGAGGGGCCAGGGCCATTTGTAGGCCCTCATGTAGCCAGCACTGTAAACAAGTTATTTTTTCCCATCAAATATAAAGTTGAGTGAAATGAAAAGTAAAAAAGACAGTGAAATAAATTCAATTTCAAATTACATAGATGTAATGATGCCAACTTCCCAGAACTAGTACGATACTTGTAATATGTTGAAAGCAATTTTACGTGGAATATAAACATCTGAACATTAATGTATGAACATATAAACAGCTCCCCATCATCCTAATGCTTATAGGATACATAAAATTGCTTTGACAGGGACTAACAGAAACTTCTTACTAATGCTAAAAATCTCATTAATATATAAAATTGCTTTGACAGGGACCAACAGAAACTTCTTACTAATGCTAAAAATCTCATTAAGAAAACACTAATTGACTAAGTAAGCCACTGTCATTATACACTAAGCATGCCTGGGAATGTCCTCTGACACTGAGGTACTATCAGCAAACCCTCTTGGTCTCCAAAAGTTATACTTATGTCCAAACTGCTTGTCAGTACTGGACTCTGACCCATGCCATTTCCCAGAAAATGCTTGCTTACTGGGAGGCCAGTAGTTATGCTCATGGGAATTTTAACAATTCAGAATTACAGATTACAGTTCTAGAGGACATAACATGTACGTTTCTTACTTACTCATTTAGATGGAGCTTAGGATCTAATAGACCTAAGAAGCATATTGTTTTGTATTATGCCAGCTATTCCTCTTTGACTCTGGAAAAAAGAACATAAGTGCTTTGTGTTACTATTTCATCAAGAACGCATAATACAATGGCCAATAATTGGCATCATCTAAAGTATATCTTAATAATTTAATTAATGTCTTAATAACAGCCAGTCATTTTGGAAACACTGATTGACTGAAAATTAGTTGTTTAGAGTAAGGTAGGCTTCTCCCTCTGCAGTCAGTGAAGAGGAAATAAACATTTCCTGTCTCAAATCCTGTTTTCAGTGGGATAAAATGATCTTTGGAAATGCCTACTTGCTTTTTCCTTCATTGAGTGTGGATGGAGCTGCAGTGGCATCATCACTTAGAAAAGAAAAATGAGGTGAAATGAATTCTACAATTGCCACCTAAGATTTGCTTAACTTCTGCAATCTTGGTTAATATATTATCCGTGGTAAATATGGTTGCATGAAAAATTCCATTAAAAGTTTTATTTAGGACATTCTTCTTAAGGGAAACAGATCTGACAAAGTGACATTAAAGTGACATAGCAACTTGATGTTAGAATTCAAGAGTTCCAGACTTTTAGCCTTTGTTCAATATTCTGTACCTTGCCAGCAGAGAATCTTCTACATTTGGGAGGAATTGATAGGGAAAGTGGAAATGATGATTTGGTAAAACAGATGTTTAAAAAAAAGAAAAAAAAGTTTGGAGGAATACATTCATTGTATCCTCATGAATAATTTGTGAGATATCTGCCTATACTAGTACTAAGGTTTTCAGGCAGCACTCTGCTTTCTGGATAGAGCTTGAATTAATATGATCCTGATATGAGGATATGATATAACTAACTCTTTTTCAGATTTCACTGGACATATGATAGAATCATAGAATGGGGTATGTTGGAAGAGACCTTAAATATCATCTAGTTTCATCCCCTGCAATGGGCAGGGTTAATAAATTTGCAAGAATTTTTTGGGAGATGGCATGTGCCACGGTCAATTTCTGACAACCAATTTGGACATAAATATGTGTAGGATGGATAATAACTGCCAAACACGTATACTAAAACTGAATGTTCTTTTCATACATCTAGAAGAAAATACACTATACTTATATATATATCAGTATGTGCACTGTATGTTTCTTTGAGAATTACAGATAAAACTCTGCAGGATATATTTTTAGATTACTGTGTGATTCCACTTGACTTGGATCTAAATTTAATCCAAAATTAAAATGAATAACTACATTATTTCAAACTCCCAGAAGATGAGACCATTCCAATAAGTAATTCAATATCAAACTGAAGATCTTGACATTCAATAGGTTGAAGTGTAAAAACATATCTCAACATAAAATGTGATTATTTAGTTGGAAAGACAGAATGTGCCACACAGGGATGCAGAAGGGACTGCTATTTAGTGAAGAAAGAGCTAGCATTGCCTTAAATGCTCCTACAGTTATACATTTTATAACTTTCTCGCCAAAATCAAGTGATTCAAAGGCAAGTTAGGAATTTCATTTAGATTCCCTCTCCCCTCTGGTTTGGATGTGGATGTAGAGAAAGATGCTTAACTGTTGGCAAAAGAAGACTGAAGTCCCAGTGATGTCTGGTGACACAAGCCCTTTTTTTCCCATGAATCTGCAGTCAAACCACAAGCAGTAATAGCAGCCAGTACTTCATCCCCGGGTTGATTAAGAAGTTAGGTAAAATTCAATGTTTTGGGGGCAGAGCCAGTAAACTAAGGGGAATATGTGACTCATGGGTACATTTTTCTATTATTTTTAAGAGTAGTAGTCACCATTTGCTCCTTTGATCTTCTGCAAAAACCAGGCCATGCCACTTAACCCCAGCCTAGTAGTTTGTCTTTGCCAAAAGCATATTTTTCCAGGCTGTTCCAGGGTCTCGTCATAGGAACTTAAGAAGTGGGAAATCTGCAGCATTTGTGGCAGCCATGCCCACAGGTTATTGTACAAACATTACTAAATATTTATGCTTCTGTTTTTGTTTATATTTCTCTGGCTTAAATTTCTCTCCATTGTTTCTCATTATACACATCTCCCTCCACTGCTTTGGAGATATCTCCTGTGCTAACTGAACTATGAGTAATTACAGACATAAAATTAAATTGTCAAATAATTATATACAGATTACATATGGCAGAGACTTTCAGGGCACACTGGCTTAAGACAGATATAAGCCACAGCCTTAAAACAAAAGTGTATTGACACTCCTTCCAAACCACATAACCCATGAGTTCATATGCAGACACATGCCTTTTTTAACAATTACCCCTCCTCTACAGGGGTATCATATCTAACTGTATTCACCTTCAAGTATGCTGCACTGAAGTTTTTTTAAGCCACAATACATTCAGTTATTAGTAACTGCAGAGAAATGCCAGCTCATAATAAACCAAGATGAAATATTTAAACATCCACTATTTTTGTCATTTCTGAAAGTGATGAAAACTTCCCAAATTCATTACAGATTCAGTGACATACCTCTGCTTCAACACTGCAATTTACTAGCAACTATTATTAACTATTTTTCTATATTAAAGGTTATGTAGTCACAATTATGTGGAGAACTTTGTTGCACTGTAAATAACAAATTTTCCTCGATTTTCACAGTGAATCACTCTATATCCACTGGTTCTGTCAACATAATGATCCTTGCAGTAACGTTGGATATACCATGCTCATGAGTAAAATACAGCAAGCGTAAGAAATGTACTTTGTTGTCTGGAGAGAAGAATTTTCCTCAAATTCTTTAGCAATCAATTTCATTCTCCATGAAAGAAATTTGGGAATCAATAAGGAAAGAAAAAAAAAAAAGGATCAACAAAAATCACTAGTAGGAATAACAAGGAAAATGTAGTAAAATTTAAATGGAAACAGAATGATGGATGGATGGATGGATGGATGGATGGATGGATGGATGGATGGACGGTCAGCACGAGTGTGTGCCCACAGGCTTACACATAGGAGCACATGCAAAGTTATGACTGTGCATGTGTGTATTAGCATGTATAAATTCAAAGAGATAGACAATTCAGCTGAGCTTGACTGTAACTGAGTCTGCAATAGTCCCCTTTCCTGTGACAGTAAATTGCTAGGTATGCATACAATTTACCTATCTGAAAAAGTGTTAGCACAGCACAATATAGAGCTATGCAAAGACCCTGAAACAGGTCCTGTGAAAAGTAGCTCTGAGAAAAGCAGAAGAACTGTTCATTCATGAAGCAGTAGTCAAAAGGAAATTAGCCTATGTGTGTCTGATCATGACAGTGATTATGATACTATTATTGTAATATGCATACATCAGAAACATGAACGAGTCCTTCACTACTGTGCACCTAAAAGACGGGGCAATAACATGAGATACAGAGCTAAAATGGAGAAAAAATAATCTTATTCATGCAAAGTCTCAAAGAATTTCTCCAGCATAACTAAGAGAGAGATTCAGGTTTTCATTTCCCCCACTCTATATCTTACTGTAAATTTGAGGGAAGGTAATGTCACCACCAGATTGTCCTAAATAGATTATCCACCCATCTCCTCAATTAAAAAGTAAGAAATGCATATCTGATAAACAAATATTGCAAAATCTTTAAAGATTCAGAGATCTAATTAGGTTAAAACCAATGTAATAAGTTCAGTTAATGATTTTTTTCTGCTTTTAAAAAAGTAGTGTGTTTGCTTGTAGAATGTTGGACTCTTCTTGTGTGTTGCTACCACTGAGTGTGTATTAAAATGGAAATGCAGAAGATACTAAGCCCCAGCATGTTTCCAATTAAGATTTTTCATTTTCTGTTCAGATGTTAGAGGATGACCTAATTAGCTCTGCCAGTTATCTGAGCTCAGCTTCTGTGACTTCTTATCTCATTCAACAACTATAGTCTGAGTTGTCTATTTGGAGAGAAAAGTACCGTGTCCCTGAAACAATGGGGAAAATGTACTGAAGTACATTGACAGCATGGAAAATTCAATGTGTATGAGAGGGTAAAACTTGAATTCTGTTTTCTGTTCTAAAGCCTTTGATATCCACTCATCCATTGTAATAAGCAATTGACACAGCTCAAGCTACAACTTACAGCCTAGCAGTACAGGAAGATGTCTATTTATCAGGTACAACAATTTAATATACTAGAATTTACTGCAGTAGAATTACCTGCAAATTGTTAAGGCTTAACATGATAGGATGATTTATTTCTTTCCATCTAGAATTCCTAGAGAAAAAAAGAAAGTCTTTCCTTAAGAAATAACATCTTTCATCAGCTTTACAAGAGTAGTGTGTTATTTACAGAGGGAAAGCGTTATGGAATCAGAGTGAAAGCAACAGATATGAAGAGAGGTAAATGAAATACTAGATTAAGTCCAAGGTTTGAAAATTCATTATAAGGTGGACATGCTCACATAATAAGTACTTCAGTATGTCTATTAGTTAAATTGCATACAATTACTACAAGACAACTTTTTGAACAAGTATTTGGGTTTTTATTTTATGTTCTGGTCATTTATATTCAGACAGTGTGATAAAAATCCTTTTTAAAGCACATCTAGATACTACAAAGGCATCAGGCACTTTTCCTCACCTTTCTGGAAGACACATGCACGCATATTTTGCAACCATTTTCACTGTCTCATCTTGCACCAGCAACATGAAAAAATAGCAATAGAGAAGGGAAGAATGGGAGCAAGTTTTTTAGCTGAGAAAGCAAATGTTTTTAGAATAGAGCAGCGTACGCAAAGACTTAGCCTGGAGGTGGGTGTTAAGATAACTTTTTCAAAACTGACAGTATAACTGCAGTGCCCATAAATGGTGGGCCAGATGTATTTCTTTCTGTTCTAACAGGTTATGCATATGTATTTGGTGTGAGAGGTGATGTTTCTTTTCAGTGAAATATATTCCCAATCATTGCACCCAGAACCTTTCTCTATCAGTAACACCATAGATAGAATTGTAGCTTTCCAGGCATTGAAATGGCAGGCTAATACTTCGTTGACAAAGATATCTATAATTTAGTTTCTCTTTGTGTTTACCCAAAACAGCCTGTAATACACTGTTGCATATTGAACCGTATCTTTACTATGAAGAAGCCCATGTCAAACAGAACTGAGAATACTATGCACTTTTTCCTTGTGGAGACATTTACTGCACTTCATGAAAGGAAGGAGTACTTGCTTTACCTCACCACAGGTGGCAAAATGTTAAACTTTTAGGTTCAGCCCCTTGTCTGTATTCCCCTTATATCTGATCAAAGAAGAGAGAAAGACACCTACAGAGGACCATTCCTCGTGCCATCTTTAGGAGAAAGCAAAGTTCAGCTTTTTCTTTCTGATTACCTGCAGAGAAAGATAGGATCACCAGCAGGGGATGCTTATTTTTCAGGTGTCACCTGCTGCAGTATGCTCACCGTGGCATGCTACACAGTAGATACACAACTAGCATAGTCTAAGCAAACACAGCCTGACACTTGGGGAGTCTAATCAGCATTGCTAGTGTTTATTTGTTTCAGTACAATTCAGAATGTCTTCACCTCTTTCTTTCAAAACTTGTTTTTCTGAAATAATTCTTGGAGCAAGCTTTGCAGAGCTAATGGAGAGTGTTTAAAGTAGTAGTATACAAGAACTCAGTAGCTTGAGTTGCATTCAAAACTCACACGGACTTGCACTACAAATTTTAGGCTCATCAGTCTCAGTGCAGTTTTTCAAAGTGTGCTAACCTGTAACTCACATGCTTTTGTATATTAAACTGCATTTTGCTGAATTCTAGATCCCAAAGTCTCTCTTATTACCAGTTCTTTCCAGTAAGGTTGCTTAACTGAAAGTAGGAAGGCTTATAGAGCAGGTAATTAGTGTTCTTACTGTGGGAGGGAATTTGAACAAACAAAAGAAAACTGAAAGGATCTACAGATTTATGTGTAGCCATGAAGGGAAAAAATACAGAAAAAGCCCTTTGTAGTGTACCTTAGGGAGGTTCATCACATCGTGTTTCAAGAACAGGAGTGTTCTCAGGAAGAAAAAAAAAAAAAAAAAAGGAGACAGGAACATACAAGGTTCTGCCTTCAGACTCCTGCTGAGCAATAATGGAAGTATAACTAATTAAGGGCCTGATCAAGGACTCATTGAAGCGAAGTGAAAGCCTCCCACTGATTTCAATGGGCCTTGGATCAGCTTTAAGTGCATAGAGTGTAAATATGACTGCATTAAAAACATGATGAGCCAATGTATACTTTCAATCAGGACTGGCTGCATTATGCCATTCTCCACCCAGAGCAGTCCCAAAGCTTCTCAG
Organism: Tragopan temminckii; assembly: GCA_028571105.1. Classification (NCBI taxonomy): domain Eukaryota; kingdom Metazoa; phylum Chordata; class Aves; order Galliformes; family Phasianidae; genus Tragopan; species Tragopan temminckii. The sequence continues at coordinate 90,164,737 of JAOWBP010000001.1, read as the reverse complement.
GAGCATCACAAAATCAAAGGTCACTATTACAAAATGGAGAACTTGAGCCAAGCTGCCCTTAATCTGAAAAGAGTAGTGGGCAAATCTGGTAGAGAAGGACCTTGGGGAAAGTTGTGGTGAGCCAGGCTTGCTGCTGCTTCTGCCCCTGGGTGAGTGAAAGTCAAGAAATTAGTCTCTGTAAGTATTTGTCCCCATCTCTTCATATATACCCATCTTGGCTCAGCAGTCCAGAGCTCAGGCTAGACAAAAGCGATTCTAAAATTCCCCATAGTTTATGGTCTGTTTTCCCTGTGCATATACCTGTGCAGAAAGCCAGCTTGCTCTCACAGAGGACAGTGATTTTTCTATCATCATGATCAAGTAGCCCTCATTATTTTGGAAATGAGGTAATGACTCTATAAGGGAATGGCAGCAGCTTTATAATTTCTTTTAACTCAGAGTCCTGACTAGTTTGGAGATAAAATATTTGTAGAAAATATAAAATCTGTAATTGCATTATGTGTTACTCCTCAGATTCCACAAATATTTCTTTTCTGCTCCTTAGTCATTTAGCACATTAGCCTAGTTCTTAGTGAATGGGTATCCTTTTTAGTTTTCCACTGTGTTCTGACTTCACACACAGTCTTCATATGCTTGTTTCTGAATTCTCAAAGGACTCAAATTCTCAAATTCTACAGGGAACTGTAAAAGTTGACTCAACAATATCCTTTCAAACAACACTCTAGTTTGAAAGGCTAGTTGTAGACAAAATAGAAGCTTGGAGAACCAAATCTTTGATTTTCAGTGTTCTGTTGTGTGTTACTTGTCTCTTTTGCATCCTGTTAAATATGTAATGTCAAGCTGTCCGGGAGTTTTCTTGCTAATATGTATTTAGAGCAGCCACACATTTTCTCTACCCCAAAGTATAAGTAAATAAAAGCCTACTCATTCAACATCTGTTCACTCCCTCCAGTGGAATAGTCTTGTTGAAGAAATGTAATGTAATATGATGACACTTAGAGAGTAAAAAAAAAAAAAAGTCTTAATCGTCCATGACCAAAACACAGAACACAATTCATTCCCCTCTGAATTCTGCAGACAGCAAGAAAACTGCCACCTGAGAAACAATCTATGTTAAAAAAAATCTTATCTTCTTTCCATTTTTATAGTCAGTCTAAGCTGTAAAATGTGCAGTTTTGCTAAAAAAAAAAAAAAATAAAAAAATAAAAAAATGTTATTGTTATTAAATGAGTCAGTTTAAAGTCATGGACTATGCCGACTGTTAATACTTTCTTCAACCAACAAAATAGTGGAGTTGAATTAGTAGACTCCTTTACAATGATGTGTGTTTCAAATGTCTGAAATGCTGGAACCGTACATGCTATACAATTCAGATATAATAAATAAAAGTATATCCTCCGTTCCAGCCAGAAACCAAACAAATGGGACAAACACATAAGAGCATAGATTATGCAAGCTGGAAAAAAGATAATCCTTCCCAAAAACCAATAGAAAAGAAAAATAGTGTCAGGAAACAATGTATGCTGTGTGCTTTTTTAAATCAAATTCTTAATTTGCTAATTGATTAATGATATGGCTGAATCCAAAAGCTGTCCTGTAAACATGTAGTATGAGCAGAAGACAAAAATGACCCCGCTGGGAAAATAGACAGGACCCATAGCTGATCTTTACAGGATAGGTTGTAATTAAATAACTGATTTCATACTGACATTAATTGTATAAGTTTCTCCTCTGGGGTAACTCTTAGTCTTGCCTTCATTTTGTTCAGATTAACTCCTTAGGTACTGTTTTACATATATTTTCTTTTAATCAGTGGTCTGTTGATCACTAGTTGTGATAATCAAGCCTATTTTCATTCCTCAGTAGGAGGTAATAATGTAATTTGGGTCATGATATTATCATCCAGGAGTTCATATCACACATCTGATAGCTAGAAAGATAGACAAGCAGAAAGACATTCATATCTATGCATCTATGTATGCAATGTTTATTGTGAAGACGTAGGTGGCAAGAATCCTTCTGTTAGACCTATGCAGTTAATTGTAATTTTAGATGCACAGGAAAACTCTGCCTCTGTGTTTACGTAGATTCATTGAGGCTTAAATGCAAATACCTCTCTTGAGTTTCGCTCCCATTGGAAAATAAAAAGAGAACCACAGCAACAAAAGAAAAGAAAACATGCAAGCAAGAAAATGAGGGC